>NW_004624782.1:14238749-14308073 GCF_000247695.1 Heterocephalus glaber | reverse complement strand
AGAAAGAAAGAAAGAAAGAAAGAAAGAAAGGGAAAGAAAGGAAGAAGAGAAAGCTATGAAATTGGATAACCTACATAAAATAGACAGATTCCTAAGAATCTGCTAAGGGCTAAACTCTGAAGAAATAGAAAATCTGAATATACCTATAACTATAGTATATAGTATAGATAGTAAGGAAATTGAAACAGTCATCAAAAGTCTCCCAGCAAAAAAAAAACAACAAAACAAAACCCTGTACCGATAATTTCTATCAAACATTTAGAGAAGAATTAACATCAAATCTTCTAGAACTTTTCCAAAAACTGAAGTGAGAGGAAGACTCTTGGCTTATTCTATGAGGCCAACAATAACCCAATACCAAAGCCAGACAAAGGCAGAAGAAGAAAACACAGACCAATACCCTATATGAACACTGATGTAAAAATCCTCTACAGAATACTTGCAAACAAAATTCAGTATCATGTTAAAAGGATTATACAGGGTGACCAAGTGAGATTTATTACTGGAATAAAAGAGTGGGTCAACATAAAAGAAATGATCAATATAATGCAACATATTAATAAAATGAAGGTGAAAACATGATCATCTCAATTGATACAGAAAAACATTTAACAGAATTCAGCACTCTTTCATGATAAAAACAAAAAGATGCCCAAACACCCAACAAACTGGTAAAATAGGAAACTACCTGCACATAAGAAAAGCTACACATGCAAAGTACGATGACACGTACACACAGGTGCACACACAGAGGACATCGCCGTCAGTGGCGAACAGCCAGACAGCTCTCTAAGATGAGGAACACTGATCTTCTCCCATCTATTCCACACGGTCCTGAACGTCCTAACCACAGCAGTAAGAAAAAGAAGTGAGGCAAAGGCAGCAGGCGGCCAGGGACGGAGGGGCTTCTCCGGGTCCCATGGCCTTGAGCCGTGTCCCTGCCAGTGCCATGGTGCCAGGCCTGGGAGAAGTTCAGCCCCGCCGCCGAGAAGCTCTGTCTCCCTCACGGGCCCTCAGAGGGCGTGCATGCTTCTCACACACAGGCATTCTGAAGGGGATCTGCGTACTAAAGTAACACATGATGTAGTTTGTCTGGTGTATAAAACAGACCAAGCTCAAGATAAGGAGACAGAAATTCCAGTCAGCTGAGGCCACTCATGGTAGCCAAGGAGTGGCACAGTGTTGCCATGGCAATAGGCTGCTGGTTTGAAATGCAGATTCTTTTTGTCCTATTGGTAGGAAGTAAATATCTTTTGGACTTGAGAAAGTATTGGACAAAAAAAAATTTTTTTTGGTACAGGGATCAAACTCAGGACCTTGCGCTTGCGAGGCAGGTGGCAACACCACTGAGCTAAATCCCCGGCCCCCAAATACATTTTATATAACTAAGTGGGCTATTCAAAATGCAAGAGATCATTTTTTGTATTTTCTTTTTAAAGTTCACTTTGGAGAGCTAAGAATGTAAATGCTTTCAGTTTTTAAAAAGCCATCACTTATTTTTGGAAACTGTACAAGCAATGCAAGCATCTTAGGGACTTTCAACAGAAACTGTCTGC
This sequence comes from Heterocephalus glaber, assembly GCF_000247695.1. Next base: position 14,306,517 of record NW_004624782.1, on the reverse strand, counting down.
TGTTGGGCAAAGTGTATTAATTATTTCTCTGGTAAACTTCTTTCTTTTTTTTTTTTTTTGGTTTTGGTTTTGGTTTTTTGAGATAGGGTCTTGCTATGTAGTTCAGGTTGGCCTTGAACTCACTATGTAGCCCAGGCTGGCCTCAAACTTGAAGTGATCCTCCTGCCTCAGCCTCCCAAGTGCTGGGATTACAAACATCCACCACCATGCCTGGCTTCTCTGGTCAATTTATATCAGTATTTGAAAATTAAATACCAAGAAAAGCCAGCTCTTAATTCATCTGTCTTTAAGAGAAAATTAAATGTAACCATTTTTCTGGATTACTCTATTTTTTCAGGAGCATAAAATTTGTGCTGTTAATAACCAACAGATATATATGGTACCTGGAATTAACTGTGCACAGCAGTTTGCTTGACTATATAGTGTAGTCTTGGCCATATCTAAACATAGTTATGAATAACAAGTATTCTTACCTTAAGCTTTTCAGATTATACTGTATTTTTAATTTGTAGTATCATCAATGTGTTGAGCAATGATTAACTTCAAAGCTGATTTTCAGTGATGAGTAATAACAGAGCCATTTGAATGCATGAGCGGATTGAGACTGCCATTTGGCAGGGATTTACTGCATATTCCCACCAAAGCACAGGGCTGATCCGTGTTCCCAGTGCTACAGCTTTGAACCTCTATGACACCTGCCCATTTTCCCCTTTAAAGTGTTAAGTATGGGGCTGGGGATTTAGCTCAGTGGTTTCGCCGCCTGCTGCGCAAGCGCAAGGGCCCAAGTTCGATCCCTGGTACCAAAAATAAATAAATAAATAAATAAATAAATAAATAAAGTGTTAAGTATGACTATCACAATTGCTCTACTTATCCTATATTTATAATCTAATTTTACTATCTAAACATAGTGTTCACAAGTGGATTCATCAGAGTGAAATGCAGGCACTGTATTGAAACACTTTTGTAGAAATTTGTCACATTGAATAACAGTTTAGCATCTATACTTTCATTACCCATAAGAATTTTGGCATATTTCAGAGAGGCTGGTAAATAAAATATTATATAAACTTTTTTAAAATGAAGTATTACAAATTGAAAGAGGAAAAGTAAAATGATCTCTGTTTACAGGTGACATGATCTTATATGTTGATAAACCTAAATATTCCACAAAATCACTGTTGGAACTAATAAATGAATTCAGCAAAATAGCAGGACATGGGGGGGCACTTAGCTCAGTGGTTCCACCGCCTGCCTCACAAGCGAAGGGTCTCGAGTTCGATCCCCGGTACCAAAAAAAAAAAAAAAAAAATAGCAGAATACAAAGTGACATCCAGAACTCAGTTGCATTTCTACATATTAATAATAAACTACCCAAAAGATAGCTTAAAAATTTATTTAAAGTAGCACCAAGAGGATGAAATATTTATGGACTAGGACGATAGTTCAATGTTAGAGCACTTGCCCAACATATGCAAGGCCATGTGTTCAATCCCCAATGCCACAAAAAAAATAAGAATAAAATATTTACAAATTAATTTAAACAAAGAAATGAAAGCCTTGTACAATAAAACTACAAAACATTTTTTTTCTTTTTTTTTCTTTTTTTTAGTACCGGGAATCGAACTCGGGACCTTGCACTTGTGAGGCAGGCAGCGGCAGCATTGATCTAAATCCCCGGCCCTACAAAACATTTCTGAAAGACAGTAAAGACATAAATAAATGAAAATCAATCCCCTGGATTAGAGTACATAACATTGTTAAAATGTTACTACTACCCAAAGCAATCTACAGACTTTATGTAATCCTTAACAAACTCTTAATGATGTTTTTTCGCATAAAAAGAAAAACACAGACATTTCCCAAGGGGCCTTGGCGACGCCCCCCGGAAGTGGAGCGCGGGACTTCCACTCCCGCTTGAGGCCAGCGGAGCCGGAGACGCGACCAGAGGCCAAATTAGGGATCGGACAAGACGGGGCTGCCCGCAGGATCATCAAGATTTCTTCAGCCATTTGACCCTTGCAGAAATGTTGACCAAAAATTCGTTTTTTGTGAACTAGACAGTGTGCTTTACAGTCTAGTAACCGGCTCAAAAGACTTTCCTAAAGGTCTTAAACTGCCAAGAGGCAGAACTTGGATCCTGAGCAGTGTGACTCTCCTGTCTCTTGTTATTGGGAATGACAGGAAACTGTTTGCTGGCAGAGCCAGTTCCTGGCATTAAAGCAGAACCAGATGAGAGCCACGCCCGTTATTTTCATGTGATCATTGCTGGTCCCCAGGACTCCCCCTTTGAGGGAAGGACTTTTAAACTTGAACTATTTCTTCCAGAAGAAATGGCAGCACCTAAAGTACATTTCATGACCAAAATTTATCATCCTAATGTAGACAAGTTGGGAAGAATATGTTTAGATATTTTGAAAGATAAATGGTCCCAGCCCTGCAGATCCGCACAGTTCTGCTCTTGACCCAGGCTTTATTAGGTGCGCCTGAGCCAGATGACCCATCAGCAAACGATGTAGCAGAACAGTGGAGACCAAAGAAGCCCAAGCCATAGAAAAAGCTAGAGCATGGACTAGGCTATGAGCCAGGAAGGATATTTAAGTCGATCCAATAATCAAGTCTGTGTCACTTCTGCTCTGCCAAGACTTCTTCCTTTCTTGTTTGCATTTAACAGACACGGTCTTAGAAACATTACAGAATCAAAGCCCAGACATCTTCAGTCCTTTGGTGACTAAATGCACATTAGAAAAATCTATGTCTTGTCCTGATTCACTGCTGTAAAACGTGATCAGAGGCTAGCAGTGGCCTCTCAGAAATTTCCCCCATCATGGTTTAAGTATAAAGCACTGTGAATGAAAGTAGTTGTCAGGGCTAGCTGCAGGGGTATAGATGTTCTTTATTTTATTTTTTGAGGGGAAAAGCAGTTTCAAAATTTTATGGGCTCCTTTCCCCCCCTTTTATGGTGAGCTCATTGCATTGGTTAAAAAGCAGCTAACCAGTTCTCTAGAATACACTCTCTAGCCAAGTCTAACTTTACTTAGACGGCATAGATGGACAAGCTGATTGTTTGAACCAAAATGGGAACATTAACACACATCACAGCCCCCGCTAATAACACTGTGCCTTAAAGGTTGTGACCATTTTGCATGGCTTCTCTGGCAACTTCCGTAATTCTTCTTTTTTTTTGGTACCAGAGATCGAACTCAGGTCCTTGCACTTGCACAGCAGGCGGCGAAACCACTGAGCTAAATCCCCAGCCTGCAACTTCTGTAATCCTTATGTCTTAGTAGCATATACTTTGCACAGTTTATTTTACTGTGCTTATTTCATTTTCCCAATGTGACGATCATATTTTAAAAATTAAAGCTGATGGAACATTCTGTTTTGGTCTTCACCATCTGACAAGTAGAATGCCAACAGATGGGTTTGCCAGTTGCTTTTCACAGATGCAGATCTGTGTTAAGACATTACTGAATGGAGTGTTTATAAGCAGGCCCTGAGCATGCATAAAGCATCCCCTCGAAATGTGAATGTATTACAAATTGAAAGAGGAGAAGTAAAATGATCTCTTTTTGCAGGTGATATGATCTTATATGTTGATAAACCTAAATATTCCACAAAATCACTGTTGGAACTAATAAATGAATTCAGCAAAATAGCAGGACATGGGGAGGGGGCATTTAGCTCAGTGGTTCCACCGCCTGCCTCGCAAGTGCAAGGTCCGGAGTTCGATCCCCGGTACAAAAAAACACCTCTTTTTCATCATCCGACTTCCCCCGGTAACCACTGCCCCCGCTGTTTGCTTCCCATTGGCAAAATTTCTCCAAAACAGCTGTCTCCTCCCATTCTTCCTTAAGCCCCTCCCATCGAGCTTTCCCCACCCCAGCCCTGTTCCGCCGGGGTCACCAGGCCTGCGGGGCCGCCCGGCAGTCCGGGCCCAGACTTTATCTTAAGTGGCTCAGCAGCCGCTTGTGACGCTTGGCCACCGCTTCCTAGGCCTGAAGTGCACATGCAGCCTCTGGCCCTTCTCCGCCTCCCTTACCCCTGCCAGCTCCCTTCTCCCAGCCTCGTGAGAGGGCGCTCGGAGCTCACTCTCTGTGCCTCTTCTCCTTTAATCCCTGCTCTGTCCGTAGGTGGCCTCGTGGCTGTAGACATCATTTGTCCCTGGTGAGTCCCAGAGTTAGGGCTCCCTCCTGGACCTCTCTCCTTAGCTCCACCCTCAGATAGCCAACTGCCCTAGAGGTCTACCGAGGATCTCAAATTGAGCGTGCAAAATCGAACTCCTGGGCCGCTGTGTGCTCTCGCCCTGTAGGGTCACTTCTTTTCCTACTTTTACTTGGCCCAAACTCATTCTGCAAAGTCTGTTTCTTTTCCTACCTTCAATAAAACTTTGCTACTGTTAAAACGTAGAATAAAATTGAACTCCTGATCACTCCGCATCTTGCCCCACCTCAACATAAAGCATCCGAGTCGAGGGCCAGACCAGCCAAGGGCTCATGATTCGCCCAGTAAAGATGCAGTGGGCCATTCTTAGGGTCCAATAGTTCACTACTTATGTAGACAATAAAAGTAAAAGTACCCGAAGCTCCCCATGGTTCTTCTCCTGCACATCCAAAGGAGGATTCTGAAGAGGGGCGCTGTATTCTAAACCACAATTAAAGCAGTTTACGTCTGTAGCTCTGTTTTGGGGGTGAGAACATAAGGGGAAGCAGAGGGCAGAAAGCCTCATGCTTCATCAGAACCTGAGAGGCAGTGAGAAGCTGCCTCATGATAGCCTCCTAAGGAGGTGGGCAGTGACGGGAGATTGCCACAGAGCGGACACTCAAGGGCCACCCATGACCCGAAGGTGTTCCGACAAAGCTGAGATTAGGGTGACAGAAGCCTTTGCCCGCGGCCCGTGTGGATACAGCCAGGTTACTAGGGCACCACGGTGCGATGTGTCCCCTACGTGCATTTGCCCTATGGCCAGGAGATCCTTCCCGTGCTCAAACCAAAAGTCATCAAGGACTGCCATGGTTCTGCCTTCAAACACATCCCAGACAGGACTGCTCCTCACCAACTCCACTGCTGCCAAATTATGGAGCCACCCTCATCCTGTCTGGATTCTAGAACCCTCTCTCTACACCCATTGCCTCTACTCCAGCCTCCCTCTAAAGCCAATTTTCAATACTGCAGCCAGAAGGGTCCTTGTAAAACACAAGACATCATTCTGCTGCTCTGCTCAAAACCTCGCAAGGCTCCCCAGCTCCCTGGAAGCAAAAGCCTTTCTACAACCCCGGGCCTGAGTGAGCCGTCATCCTGTGCCCCCCTTCCTGCCTGAGCTCCTCTCCTTTCTTCCTCTCTTGCCCTTCTGCTGGCTTCCTCAATTTCTTCAGACCTGCTGGGCAACCCAAGGCTATCGTGCTGGCTGTCCTCGGGATGCCCATATGGCCCACTCCCTCACCTCCTTCCAATCAGCATGTGTTACACCATGTGCCTCTCCATCCTCAACTTCACAGATCCCCTTTGCTCTGTTTCTCTTCTCAGATTTTTTTAGCTTTTCTGTCAAGGGAGTGAAGATCTCAGAGTCTCCCTCACCCCACACGGTGCCCCGGATTCTGGCTTGGCTCATTCCAAAAAAATCTTGTGGACCTACCTCTCCAAATCTTTTCCTCTTGCTACACAGACAAATTATCTCTATCTAAACTCTGATGTGCATGGCCCACCACATCCAGAGGAACTTATTCCACAGGGTGCACTCCCCTGAGAAGGTTCTGGTAGTAAAATAACAAGGTATTGGGCTGGGGATTTAGCTCAGTGGTTTCGCTGCCTGCTGTGCAAGCGCAAGGACCCGAGTTCGATCCCCGGTACCAAAAATAAATAAATAAAATAACAAGGTATTTTTTTCCATTGACACTGAATTGCCATTGATACAGGGCTCCCAAGAAAGGTTCTGCCTCGTTCATCCTCAGTCATCTGTTTTAGCCTTTGAGGTATGAGTTCAAAGTAGAAAAACTAAAATTTCAGCTCTGTAAGTTTATGATCTTGAGCAAGATACTCTCTATTCCTCCTCGTCCTCATCCGGTAAATAAGGGTAATAATACTACTAATACTTCAGAGTTAACATCTCAGTGAGAATTAAATGAGAGTGAATGTCGAGGCCCACGTAATGAATTCTCAGTTCACATTAAGTAGAATTTTCTACCAACTTTTTTCTCCTCTTCCTTCTTCTTGTTTTTGAGACAGGGTCTCGCTATGTAGTTCTAGTACAGTTAGAAACAGGGAAGCTGAGGGACCCACTTCCTTCCCTTCATTCAACTTCAAACACATCACCACCCTAACAAGTATCCATGTTTAAGCTTAGGAGATCATGACGCTCTAGGTGGCAGAGCATCAAGACCAGTAAAAGAGGAACGGGAGGCACCTGGAGTCAGAGGTGTCTGATCCTTTAAATTCTGGAAGCCTGAGTTACGGGGATTCCTCTTCCTCCTCCTTTTTCCTTTTGCCCTTCTGCCTGTTCCTGCTGTTACTGTCTCATGATCTTCAATAAACTAGCTACTTACTACTTACTACAACATGTATGCTTGGCAATTCTTTCCTTGTCATGCACAAGAATCTGGACTATTTTTGACCCATCCAACTGTAACAGTTCAGGCTGGCCTTGAACTCACTATGTACCCTAGGCTGGCCTCAAACTCACAGCAATGGCAATCCTGCCTCAGCCTCCTGAGTGCTGGGACGACAAGGGTGCACCACCACCTCTCTCTCTCTCTCTCTCTCTCTCTCTCTCTCTCTCTCTCTTTCTTTCTTTCAGACAGGGTCCAGGCTGACCTAGAACTCTCTGTGTAGCCCACACTCACCTCAAACTCCTCCTGGCTCAGCCGCCAAGTGCTGAAATTGCAGGTATGCACACCATACCCAACTCTTTTCCTGGTGCCGGGTATTAAACCCAGGGCCTCACATGCTAGACAAGTGCTCCATCCCCAGCTCTCCAGCCAAGTCTTGAGTTGATCAGTGATACACCTACCATGGCCCCAATAGCACATGAAGCATATGTTGGCCTGTCAGGCATGCATACCCCTGTAATCCCAGCCCTCTGGAAGGCTGAGGCAGGAAGATCATAAATTCAAGCCCAGCCTGGACAATTTAGCAGTTTAGCAAGATCCTGCCTCAAAATAAAGAAATAAAAAGAACTGGGAATGCAAGTCAAAGAAACAGTCCTGGCACCAGTTTTGTAGGAGTTCCAAGTGTTTCCAGAAAGATCACATTAAGAGCATGGTTAGGGGCCGGGGATTTAGCTCGGTGGCACTGCACCTGCCTGGCAAATGAAAGGTCCTAAGTTGGATTCCCAGTACCAAAAAAAAAGAGCATAGTTAGGCAGAGGTCACACTCAGAGCAGGGCCAGTCATTTCACCATCTCTACAATAGCTCCTCCTGCTTCCCACTCTTGAAAGCAGAAACAGGGCCTGACCTGAAGGGGACCCAGGAGGAAATTAACTTCTTAGAAGGTTAGGAAGTTGCACTTATTGGGGAATAAGAACCACAAACTTTTGATGAGTGTTCTTTTGCTTTTAGAAGTGAGAGAGATAGATAAAAATATCAAAAGGCAATAGCAGGCCGGGTGTTTAGCTCAGTGGTGCCAACGCCTGCCTCGCAACCGCAAGGTCCTAAGTTCGATGCCCGATATAAAAAAAAAAAGGCAATAGTGTTGCCCCAACTCGCAGAATGAATTATATTGTGGAGTCATTTCTGGGTCAGATATCCCCTAAGATACCTGACCCTATATAGCTATGCAGGGCATAACGTCAATTTTGTCACAAAGGCACATAAATGTGGGTGTATAAAACCCACGTTTATTCTTTAGAATATTTCCATTGATGAATTATTAATTTTAATTTTATGAGTTTTATTATATTAAACAATGAGTACTTAACAGGAAAAAATATCACAAAAAATAAAGTATTGATTCTTTTTTTGGGTACCAGGGATTGAACTCAGGACCTTGCGCTTGCAAGGCGGGCAGCGGAACCACTGAGCTAAATCCCCAGGCCTGAAATTTCAATATTTATTGAGTATTTCTAAAAAAAAAAATCAAAATTTTCAACATCAACTGTTTTTGGCATACAGTCTAAAAAAGAACAACATAAATAAATTCCTTTATGAGCTACAATGAAAATTCCAATATCACTGTACAAAAAAAATAATCTTTACTTCAATTACCACACCTAAGTCTTCACATGTGACACCAGCATGTTCCATACAAACGTATCACTTACATTGACAGAACATGTCTTTTTGCTTTTTGGCCTTTTTTGTAGGACATACTTGACATCTCACTGGTCTTGGTATTGTGTCACGAGGTTCTTATATTACACGATGTATAGTTAACAGGAACATAAAATATCAATAAACTAAAGTATAAAAGTCTTAATGTGTATTGTGCATTTAAAATAAACACCAACATTTTCACATGATCTTTGCTTCAACTGTCACACCCAAGGAGTCCCCACACATGACAACTCCATGTTCCATGCACAAGTATGGCTTACACTGATAGCACATATGTTTCATTTTCCTGTCCTTCCTTGTAGGGCACAGTTGACATCCTTTTGGTTTTCCTGTTGTCATAGCAGGTCTCCGTGATGTTGCACCTGACTGTTCAGCTGTCAGCTCACCACTGTGCTCCACAGTTTTTTTGCATAGTTCCCTGGGCAGAAACACTTTGTTTTTCCACTGCTGTAAATGATCTCCTATGAGTTCCAGTCCCAAGCCTCTAAGAAAATTTCTCTGTGGTATTGCATTTCTTATTTTCTTTGTAAACTATCAAACTATTTATGCCACACATGTTTGGGATTAAATAAAACACAACCATTGGCCAATGCTTTGAGTTTCGAGTGACATCATAGTTGCTGCATAACTCATCAACATCTCCTCCACCTTTGGTTTTGTTGTAGAAAGTTCCCATCTCGGGCTTCCATTTTGTGGAGGTTTCCCTATCAACATTTCCATCATGCAATGTTGATGTGAGCAGTACCAGTTTGTTTTTCTTGGTCACATTCAAAGCCTATGTAAATCTTTCTGAAATTTAAAGATTGTACTATACAATTCTCTGTTTTGAAACTGCAAAATTTCATTTGGAATTTCTACTTTGTTCCTGTATACAGTTCCTACGCTGGTCAACTTGTGCTGTGTTAGCAAATGTAACATTCATTGGAAACTGGTAAAGCTAGTGTTGAATGTCACATTCCAATTAGTTTGGGATATGGGAGCAGCAAGTCTGTTCACAATATCATTCACTTTATTACTACACCAATAAAGACAAGATGGCTGAGTTCCAGGATCAATTTCTAAATTGAGAGCATAGTAAGTTTTCACATCTACAAGGGCATAAATTTTTATACCCCTTTTTTTTTTTCAGTACCAGGGATCGAACTTGGGGCTTTGTGCTTTCGAGGCATGCAGCAGCACCACTAAGCTAAATCCCTGGCCTTTTATGCCATATTTTGACCCACTGCTTTTCCATAAGCCTTCCACATTCCTGCAATTACCATGAGAAATCTCTGCTAACTACAGCAGACCTATGAATGTTTTCGGTTCAGTTAGTGAGGTGTCATAATAAATACATTTTTGAATATGGCTATCGGTACCTACAGAACATTTTACTTCTATTTCAGCTTTTGTGCATTTCACAACATATTGTAGCATTTCATCTGCTACAATTTCCAACATTACCCGGGCGTGGTGGCTCACACCTGTAATCCCAGCACTCAGGAGGCTGAGGCAGGAGAATCGCCATGAATTCAAAGCCAGCCTGTGGTACATAGTGAGTTCAGGGCCAGCCTGAACTACAAAGGGAGACCCTGCCTCAAAAACAACAACAACAAAAAAAAAAACAATTTCCAACATTGAGTGGCAGTGCTGGCATTCTGTCCAATAATTTCACCCCTGCCAAGATCCTCACTATATTTTCGGACCTAGTTCTAACATCGGTTCATTCCATTTGGTTGTATGACCATTTTGCAACATTCCAATAGTCAAATATGCACTTACATTGCTGTTTTCTTTGTCACCTGAATTAAAGAGGTCTGCATTCCCTGTGTCTGTATCAGTCAATTCTTGCTCCATTTCACTGTCACAGGAAATTTGGCTAGCATGGCCAACGTCAAAGTCATCATCATCTCCATCATCCAGCATGAGTAATCTAATGATTCACTTTTGACCTTCTCCAAAACTTGCAAATCTGGTTTTTCATGTGCCATTGTGCTGAATTGGGCTACTTCTACCAGAAAAATCAAAAGAAAACTTTTTTTAAACAAATCCTAAATGCACAGAAGTTTAGCAATGAGTATGTCATGGGTAAAACTCACCTGTTGTTGCTCTGAAGCTCCGGTACCTTGCCATTTGTCTGCCAAGTGGGTGAATGCACAGATGGGTTTTTGCTACTGTGCAGCCACTGTGAGTCACGCCTAAATCCCACTATGATAAAATACATGTTTTCATAACAGAAGAGTGGTGTGGGTGTATTTTACCTCCTGTGATGCTCAGGTAAAAATATGCAAAACCTGTTAGCCACAGCATTATGTGGGTAAAAATCCTGGCTTGACACTTTTGCATACACCTTATCGTTCATCATTCATTGCACCAAGTGAGTAAACACAAAGATTGCTTCCTGTATCCACCAGGCACAGCTTCTGAAATGCACAGCCAGCTACTATTATGCTAAAGTAAAAATTTATAGTAGAAAAGTATGGGGTGGGTTGTTGTGACCCAATGTTATGCCCCTTAACCCCTGAGAGGTTGAGCCAGGCCTAAGAAGCCATTGTAATTATATTTTATATTGACTATGCAAACAGTAATTGACAATATTAAAGAAAATAAGAGGCCAGGGATTTAGCTCAGTGGTTCCACCACCTACCTGGCAAGCGCAAGGTCCCAAGTTCGATCCCCGGTACCAGAAAAAAAAAAAGAAAAAAGAAAAAGTCATGTCTATATGGGATTCTGGGAACCTGAGGCAGGAGGATTGCAAGTTTAAGCCATGCCAGGACAACTTAGTGAGACTCTGCCTCAAAATAAGAAATAAAAGCAAGCTGGGGATGTAGCTCAATGCAAAGACCTTGTGTCAATCCCCAATACAAAAGTACATAAATAACCCACGTCAGCTTTTCTGCACAGTTCCTACCCACATCCTGCACAGACACCAACTCATCATGACAGGGTAGCTTTAACTCTGTACCTGTTTTTGCCATGTATGTTAGCACAGATGTGTTTCATGTAGCTTTATAAGAGTCACAATTATAATTTTAATGAACATAAAGTATTCCATTAAGTTGAGAAATAGTGTTTTACAATTTTAAGCAATACTGAATTAAATAATTTTCCAAATTATAGGTTTTTGCTTCTTTGGATTATTTCCAGAGAAAGAATTATTTTTAAAATTAAATTACTGGAGCAAATTAGATGCACACTGAGGGGCCATCCAAAGTCACTGCCAAATGACTGTCCCAGTGGGTTGTACAGTATGCAATTCTGTTTTTAAGCAACACTTACAGACCATGAGACCGTGTTACAGTTTCAAACCATTTCATAAATTTCATCTCAACCATCCGGGAAGTCAGTACGATTTTCACTTCCCGGAGCAGGTAACTTAGCAGATTAGCTGCCCCGCTCTGTCCTGTGGGTCTCCACAACAGGGGAACTGGAAACACCAGCCTTGCGACAGAAGTGGCCGTGGGTTCCCATTCTGACACATGAGAGGGAAGAGAAGCTGACACTGCCTCTCCCTCACTTCCTGCCTAGAATGTGGAAGTGATGCTCAGTGCAAACCAAGTTATGAAAGAGCAGAGGGAGCAGAAAGGGAAGAGTCTCTTCACAGAGAAGATCAGAGAGACCAGGAGGAGGCCACATGGCCTCTGAGAGAAGCCGGGGTGAAGACCGAGGCCTGGAGCAGCCCAGACTTGGTAAGTGCGATCCTCACACAGCCTCAGAGCAGAGCCCCACGCCACACCACGTGTTCCTGTAGAGTTGTAAAGAAGTCTCTCTTCCTATGAGATGACTGAGTCTGTAGGGTTACAGCTGCTCTCATGATTTCTGTTCCATGTCGGTGGACTCAAAGAATCAAGATCAGTTAGGGGTTTTGTTCTTCCTACACCGCAAGCCCCTGATCGCTCTCTGAGCCATTTGTGCCCTGTAGAGCAGTGTGCAGAATGAAGCAGCCTGAACCAATGAGTTTCCAACAATCCCAACTTCAATTTTTTTTCTGTTGTCAAAGTACACCCCTGGTTTGTGGCCAAATAAGGCCAAGAATCAACAGGTAAAAGAACTTCCATTTGACCCCAATAGAAAGATAATTTGGTGCTTGTCTTAGTTATTCTTCTCATCGCTGAGACAAAATACCCAACTCAAAGTTAAAGGAGGAAACGTTTATTCTGGCTCACAATTTGTAGAGGTTTCAGTCTAAAATCAGCTGGCTCCAAGACAGAGAGGCATGGCAGAGGGCATCTCAGAAAAGGAATACCCCACGAGAGACAGAAGACCGGAAAAGCAGCAAGCAGCAAGAACAGCAACAGCAACCTTCTGTTCCTTATATCTTATTCAGGCTACCCTGGGTAGCACTCACATCCAGGGTGGAGTAGCCTTAACGCTAGCATTGCACCATGAATCAATCCCAGCATCATACACTCTAGATCCACCCACCTCTGGAAAGGCCCACCTCTGACCCTATGAGGCTTTGGAGGGACATCTAGACACAAGCCATAGCAGCACCAAACTATTTTGTGAATACTCAAACATAAATGAGCCCAATCTGTGTTAGGCACTGGAATCCACACAGCACCGTGGTTAAGACCATGGCAGTGGACCAGGGTTTGGCCCCTGGCTCTCCCTTGTACTAGAGCCTCATTTTCCTTATCATATAATAGGATATCATAATAGGATAATATCCTATTATCCATAGTAAACATTTGTCATGTTTAGGCTATGCAGAATCCTTTCTCTCTTCTTTTGCTAATAACACCTAATTTCTTCCGGTCAATTCCTTCTGTACCATTGCATGCAGTCTTGATAGTTAAGGTGCCTGGTCCTTCCTTAACTAAATGGGTAGTCTCTTGACCCAGCGAGAGCCATGTGGACTCTACTTATGCATTTTTATTTTGAGCACAGTGATGCAAAGATAGAAAAATTAACATTTGGTTTTCTTCTCTCTGTTCATGGGAACTCCAAAGCCATAGTTTCTTGCTCTTGTTGAGTTTGCTTCTTCAACTGTCCCTCCCACCCTGTGAACCACTCCATCAGCTTGGCAAGCCTCTTTCTTCTAAAAGTATGACTCGGAAACTGCCCACACCGTTTGCACATCTCTCATGTCATTGGTCAGAACTTAGTCACACGACCACACACAGCTGCAAGTAGCCATGTGCCTAGCTAAAACTGGGAATTGTATTCTAAAGAAAGGTGAGGAAAATGGATTCCAGAAGACAACTAGCTCTCCCTGCCACACTCTCATTACCTCTCTTGTACAGTTTCACAAAGTAACCATGATCCTCCTCCACAGGACCCTACGCCATTACAGCCACATTTCAGGGCAAGGCTCCTTACCTGGGGCTACAGGCCTCGGAGTTTGGGGAAAGGCTACAGGTATGGGAAAAGTTTTCCTCCAAAAGAGTTTTATGTGGTTAAGATCAAGAAATTAAGGGAAATGGAGGTTTACTATTTCCATATGAAGGAACACAGAGGTGAGAAAGGGCCTTCTGCATCCCCCCCGTTTCCTCTTCCCAGCCCTCACTGTGAGGGAGCTACAATCAGTGGTTCTGCTGTACAGTGGTTCTGCTGCCTGCCTTGCAAGCTCAAGGTACAAAAAAAAAAAAAATACATCTCTCCTCCTTTAAATTGTGGGTACTGGATATTTTGTCCAAGAGACAAGGAAAGTGACTAAGACAGAGGACAAGGGATGTGATCTGATTGTTGCTCTTCTGATTGGGCTTGCAAGGCAGGCAGCAGAACCACTGAGCTAAATCCCTGGCCCCCAAGAGATGTATTTTGACTCACAGATACAATTCCTAGTCAGCCAGCTCCAAGGCAGAAATCCTGCTGTCCTTCTATCACAGGACAGAAGAGGGCCATGGCAGAGGCACAATGCTCATCCCACAACATCCAGGAAGTAGAGAGAGATTCAGGACCACGGGACAAGGACACACCCTTCCAGGTCATGACCCAGACAACCCACCTCCCACCAGCCCTACTTCTTAACAGCACAATTAGCTACTTGCTATTGAACCACTGATGAGTACAGCGCCCCACGGTCATTCACCTTCCACACACATAGAATCTAGGGAGACATCTTAGACCTAAGCCATAACATCCTCTCCGAATTCCAAGAGTAAGCAGGAAACCTTAGGTGGTGTGCTGAATTAGACATGTGTCAAAGCCGGGCATGGTGGTACACACCTGTAATAGCACTCTAGGAGACTAAAACAAGAGGATTGCATGTTGGAGCCCAGTCTGGGCAACTTAGTGACTTAGCATGACGCCGTTTCAAAATAAAATAAAAATTAGAAAGGGCTGAGGCTGTAGCTCAGTGCAAAGGCCCTGGGTTCAGCGCCCAGTACTGCCAAAAATAAAAAAGAAAGAAAGATATTTGTCGATCCCTCCACTAGATTATTTACTCATCAGATATTTACTGAGAGCCTACTATACGTTGGGTGCTGTTTCAGGATCAGTTTATGTTCTTGGTGGGTAAATACTACACTTTCCTTAAAAGGCTGCATCTATCCCAGGGCCCAGCGCTATATTTGGGCAGGACTTGGTAACTGCTGGTTAGATGAACCACACCACAGGTTTGGTTTGGTTTGGTTCAGGTTTTGTTTTGTTTTGTTTGTTTTGCGATGCCCAGGGTCAAACCTAGGGCCTCACCTATGCTAGGCACCCTAGGTACCTTACCACTGATCTACAGCCCCACCCCGCATCACAGTTTTGATTTTGTTTTGAACATTTGCAGTCATTCATCCCCAGTATCCATTCCCCCTTCCTGGAAATTCTCAGTTTCCATTTGGAAGACTATGGTTTGGGGGACACCGATTTTTCCCCCAGCTGTTAGGGCAGAGCAATGAACTAAGCTAAACCAATTCATTTATCCCATCACCCTCGCTTACGTGACTGATTCGCTCACAAGCATGTGACCAATCCAAGTACATGCCAGGATAAAGATGCCTTTTCTCTTCCCAGGATAATGTTCTATGTGTTATATGCCTATATGTAGATTTTTTTTTTTGATCAAGGCTAGTTGGAGTCCTATATGCCTCACTTATCTGTATGTCAAGTTCTTTTCCCCTGCTTGGGAAGTTTTCTGTCATCACTTCTGTGAACAGTTTTTCTATGTCATCTGCACTCTCTCCTGTTTCTTCGTTGACTCCAATCAGTCTTATGTTATTCTTCTTTGCATCACCAAGCAGCTGCTGAATTGATTTCTCGTGGTCCCTTACAATTTTAAAGAAATTTTTCTTTTCCTGGTCACTAATTGCAATCTTATCTTCTATATCTGAAATTCTGTCCTTACACTGGCTCATTCTGCTGCATAGACTTTCAGTGGAGTTTTTAATCTCCTGGAAATCTGTTTGCATCTGTTTTATGGATTCCATTTGTTTCCTATGTTGGGATTCCATCAAGTTCCTCAGCTCTTTTTTTTTATCTGTGTCCTCTCTAGATTTATTAATCATGTCTTGCACTATGGGCACAATCTCTACTGCTTTCTGAGAAATTATTTCTGATTTCATTTTTTCCAGATCCTCTTTTGTTGCCAGTTCAGGGACTTCCCAGTATAATGTAAAAGCTGAAACCACTGTAGTAATCTTTACTACTCTAAAGAAAGTTTACCTGAGAGTGAACCAACACATCACAGAAACAGAGCCCAGTCCCTCTTGGAAATGAGAAACTCCTGATCAAAGCACACCTAAACGCTCTTCTACCTCTAGACTTTCCACTTGGATCAGCCAGCAAATCCATTTCATTGTTCAAATCATTTTGAGATAAAGACATTTCTCAAAAGAGGTACAAATGGCCAATAAATATATGAAAAACTGTCTAGCTTACTTAGCCATCAGGGAAATCCAAATCAAAACTACACTGAGATTTCATCTCACCCCAGTCAGAGTGGCTATCATCAAGAATAAATAAATGAGGGCCGGGGATTTAACTCAGTGGTCCCGCCATCTGCCTCGAAAGCGCAAGGACCCAAGTTCAATCCTCAGTACCAAAAAACAAAAAAAAAGAATAAATAAATGTTGGTGAGGGTTCAAGGGGAAAGGAACCCTGCTGGACCATTGGTGGGGATGCATATTAGTACACCCACTATGGAAATCGTGTAGAGGTTCCTCAAAAAACTAAAAGTAGAGCTACCATTCGATCCAGCTCTACCACTCCTCAACATATCCCTGAAAGAATTAAAGTCAGCATAGCACAGAGATAGCTGTATGCTCATGTTTATGCAGCATAAGTCATGAAAGTTTAAGCTACAGAAGCAGCCTGGGTCCCCTTTAATAGGCAGATAATGAGAATGTGGTATACTTACACTACAGAGTATTATTCAGCCATAAAAAACAAAAGGCATGTTATTTTCAGAAAAATAGATGGAACTGGAGACCATCATGTTAAGCAAAATAAGCCAGACTCAAATACTATGTTTTCTCTCACATGGGAAATCTAGCAAAAAATTTTAAATAAAAAAATGTAAAAAGAGAGATGACGTGAAAGTAGAAGAGAGACTGTTAGGGAAGAGGAAGGGGCTGGAGGAGAGGAGAAAAGGAAAAGGTAGGGAATGAGATGAGAAAATGATCCAACTATGTTATATGTATGCCAAAGTGAAACTCACTGTTCCATACGACTAACATGCAGTGATGAAGAAAATAAACATATAAATCATTTTAAGGTGAATTTTTTTATTTGCAACCAAAAATTTCCCAACTCGTGCAGAGAAATGAAGTTTTACATGGTGGAGGAGAACCCAAGGGTAAATGACTGACGGTTCCCAAAAGGCAGTCCAACACTAAGTGAAACACTGAGATGTGGGGCCGGGGGTTTAGCTCAGTGGTTCTGCCGCCCGCCTTGCAAGCACAAAAAGTACCGAGTTTGATCCCCGGTACCAAAAAAGAAAAGAATACTGAGATGTGTGTGGATCTCTACGGGGTTCCAAACAGTCTGAAGAAAAAGCAGAGAGACAGGTGTGGCACTGCTGCCCATAATCCCAGCACTCTGGGAGGCTGAGGCAGGAGGATAGCTCAAGCCCAACCTGGGTAACTTAGCAACTTAACAAAACTCGGTCTCAAAGTAAAATTTATTTTTTAAAAGGGATGAAGACTGGGGGTGTAGCTCAGTTCAAAGGCTCTGGGTTTGATCCCCAGTACCTCAGAAAAAGAAGCAGAAAATGAAGAATCAGTGGGCCTCTGTGTACGCACTGTGCAGCTCTTACTGCGCAGTTTGGATAAGAGGCAGACCAACTGTGTAGATACCTCCCTAAACCCTGAAATTTCTCATCACCTACAGTCTAAGGTCAGCCTCCTTGGCCCATGACAATTTAGTACCGTAACTGGCTTCAGCTTTTCATAGCCCAAGCATGCTGCAACAGCTGTGCCCCAGTCCCCGAGTGTGCTCAGCGTCCAGCAGGGCCCTCACAACCTTCCCCTCCCAACATTCGCACCCATGCAGGTCCTGCCCACACTGAATCAGGGCTGGCCTCGTGGCCAAGAGAGTAGAGCAGCAGCGAAGAGCCACGACTTCCAACCCACCTGGCGAAAAGCACTTCCACTGCTGCCTCGCTTCCTCCAGCAATTTTTTCTGGAGGCTGAAGGAAGTCAGCCACTGTGCTGAGGAGATGTAAGCGATCTTGGAGCAAAGTCATCAGGGAGAAGCTGAGGCCTCCATCAACACCAGTACTGTATTTCCCCCAAAGGAAGACTGAGTCTTAGATTCATTTTTACTCCAAAAGTTGCAGTAGGGCTTTATTTTCAGGGGCTGTCTTATTTTTTCATGTACAACAATCTATATATTTATTCACTTATTCGGGTGCA
The DNA here is from genome assembly GCF_000247695.1 of Heterocephalus glaber. Next base: position 14,288,485 of record NW_004624782.1, on the reverse strand, counting down.
AAAATCTGCATTTATTCAAATACAGTCACGCCATCTTCTGGAACATCACCCTGACTCCCCAAACCCTGAGCTCCAGCCCGAGTATCTTGCGACTCCGTTACCTGCCGTCACGGTCGGAGGTGCCTGTTCTGGCCAAGGTGTTCCGTGCGCCCCGACAAGACTGTTTGAACTAGGTTGGCATCTGTCACGGTACAAAGCGTCCCTCCCGTTCTGGCCTGCCCCACACGGTATGTTGCACAATGCTGCTGTCCTACGTCTCTGTTCTCGTGTCCTTGCGTCACAAATAAATAATGGAAAGCCTCAGTTGTCTGCTGTCCCCTGAGGCTCTCTTACGACCAAGAAGCAGCCCCTCTGCGTTCTCCGGCTGCAGTTAAATCTCATCGCCGAGTAACGGGCTTCATCTCCTCCACAGCCATGGCTGCGCACCGCAACACAGCGCTAGCGGAGGAGCCCAGTCTTCCCCCTGAGTTACCCCCCCAGCCCGCCTTCTTCATTCATTCATTATCTAAAATCCAGATCTCTCGCTGAGCCGCCCAGCAGGATAGGCTCAAACTTGCAATCCTCCTCCCTCAGCGTCCCAGAGTGCCGGGAGAGAAATTTGCTGGTAGTTTTAGATATCTACTGTAACCTGCCACTGGGCACACCCAGAACGCCGTCCTTCTGCTTCTTGTTGTCATCGCAGGAGCTCCTACTTCCCTCCAGGGCCCAGGTCAAGCTGTCGCCTGCTCTGAGAAACTGCCTGATCCCCACTCAGACCCGAGCTCAGTTGCACATGGCTCCACTATCAGTTCTCACGCTGTGATCTTACTGTTTAAGAACGTAATTCTCCCACTACGTCTGACTGAAGTCAATAATTTTGAATCATCAAAGTGTACATTTCTGGGGCAGCCCACTTTCCGGTCCCCTTCTGTCTCTCTTAGACAGAAGCTCTCTTTCTCTCAATAATTTTTTCCTACTCTTAAATAAAAAAAGAAAAGTGTATATCTCCAGGCCGGGGATTTAGCTTAGTGCCACCACCTGCCTCGCAAGCTCAAGGTCCTGAAGTGGATCCCCAGAACCAAAAAGAAAAGTGTGTGTTTCCAGGATTGAGTCTGGTGTATGCTACATTAAAACTAAGACTTCATCTCTGAACAAAACAAAGGACCCATTCCACTGATCAGCAGCGCAGAGGGGTAGGAAGAAAGAAAAATGGGGCAGGGCTGAGAACATCACTTAGGGGCTGTTGGCCCCTCCGCCATCACCCACAGCCTCCTTTCTCTGGTCAGAAAAATGCCAATAAAGCCTAGATAAGCTATACTGGGCGGCTCCACAGTCTCTTTTGTCCTAAAAAACAAAAATTAGTCTGCTGACAGAAAAACATAAGAACCACTGCAATAGACGGCATGGTGGTGCATGACTATAATCCCAGCACCCTGGGAGGCTGAGACAGGAAGACCACAGTTCCAGCCCAGCCTGGACAATTTAATGATTTAATCTCAAAATAAAAAATAAAAAGGAGCTGGGGTTGTAGCTCAGTGTGGAGGCCTTGGGTTCAATCCACAGCACAGGAAAAAAATTGCAACAGAGAACAGGAACAAGGCATGTGGCCTGAAACTGGCTGCCAGGGTCACGACAGGCCAGAGAAGGGGGCTGGATCTTGGCAGCATCTGGAGGAAGGAACCTGCGGTTCCAACATCTCCTGCTCATAGACAAGCAGGAGGAAGTGTGTCATAACGGGGACTGGACAGCCACCAACCAGGTCTTTCCTCAGAGTCTCGACAAAGCAAGTTGCTTAGGCACTGGAGAGCAGGAAAGTCTCAAACTGGAGTTTCAGAAGAGGTTGGAGTGTTGCCCAGTTAGCACACAGGAGGGAAGAGGTACATTCAGGAAGGATTACAAAAGTAGAAAAGGGAGGGTAAATTCAGATACAGTCATGAATATGGGAATTAACCAGCTGATCTGAACAACACAACTAATAAGGCAGAACTAATAGATACATGTTGAAGTCATTCAGACATAGTTGTCTCAGAATAACTTTAACCACAAAGCATAGTTGACAAAAACAATCTAGTGTTATTCTACAAAAGGGCAGAAATCATACGGCACATTCGGACCACGCATGTTAAGGTAGAAACAGAAAGTACTGAAATATTAAAATGCCTAGCTCTTTTTCTCCACCTTATTTTTTATTAGTGCACAGTAGTTCTGCAGAACGCTTGGTGTCATGCGGTAGATTTGTACATGAGGATAACATACTTTGACTGTTTTAACTCCCCGTTACTCACCTTCCCTTTCCTTCCTCTGGTCCCCTTCTGCTTTTCTAATAAAAATGGAAATGTTAAGAACACAGCACAGATACTTAATACACAGCATATTTTAAAAGTGTTCTGGGGAGAACGGGCCGGTCCCCGAGGCTCGAGCCACCCTGGCCACTTTGTGGGGTTCGCTCTGGCGCAGGAGCCGCCGGCACTGCCAACACCCGGAGGCTCTTGTCGGGATGGTGAAGCCGTTCACTGGAAACCTGCCACGGGCAACCAGCGAGCAAGAGATCCGCTCACCCTTGGAGCAGCATGGGAAGGTGCTGGAATGTGACCTCATCAAGAACTGCAGCTTTGTGCACGTGGAAGACGAAACTGCAGCTGAGGGTGCCATGCGGGGCCTGCACCGCCACAAGCTGCACGGGGTGAGCATCGGCATGGAAGCCAGCAAGAAGAAGAGCAAAGCTTCAGCCAAGGTACACGTGGGCAACATCAGTCCTGCTTGGCCCAACTAAGAGCTTCGAGCCAAGTCTGAAGAGTGTGGTCCAGCCATGGAATGTGACATCGTGAAAGATTCTGCCTTTGCACACATGCCATGGGCAGAAGAGGCAGTGGGGGCCATCCGGGCCTTGACAACACAGTTTCCAGGTGGGTAATTGCGGGCTAAACCCTTGGGCTGCAGTCATGAATGAGAACTCACTCCGAGGTCCCTTTTGCTGGGATGTTTCCATTGCTTCCTGTTTCAGTAAAGAAAGGAATTTGTGCCCAACTATGTTTTCTTCGTTTGTTTGCTTTTTGGTACTGGGGATCGAACTCAGGTCTTTGCGAGGCAGACGACAGAACCACTGAGCTAAATCCCCAGCTGTGTTTTCTTTCTTAATTTAATTTTTCTAAGTTGACTTTTCTTCCCTCTTGATACTAGTGTCTGTAGCCTTTCAATCTGATCCTTATATTCTCAGCCTCTGAGCAGCCCTAGGTAAGCATTATGCTGGCCTCCGCTTTTTCCTATACAGTGGAACCCTCTCGTATCCTGCTTGTCCTTAGGAGCTGAGCCCTTCTCCCTGCCCCCTGCAGCATCTCCCTTCCCTTTGAAATGACGGTGTAGCACAAGCAGCCTTTTCTCTGTTAAATCTGGACTCGAACATTGAAGCCATTCTTTTGAAGTTGCTAGGACCATTGGAGGTCTTGCTTTGTTTTGTTTTTGTCTGGCCTGTGATTGTGAGACAGCATTAGCTGAAATTTAGCCAGGTTTTCTCCACTCCCTTTTTTTCCTTTTTTTTTTTGACAAATAAATATTTCTAACACTAAAAAAAAGAAAAAAACGTCTGGTCAACAACACTAGAAGGAAGCTCCAGAACTGGGTAATTCAGAGGCTTGGTGGCATTTTTAAAAGACTTGATAATTTCTCCCATGTCACTGCAATTTCACAGTTAGGATGAACTAACTGCACGGCTGGCTAGTACGTGGTGGGTGGGAGATAACGGAGAACTGAACCCAGGAGGTGCCAAGCTACACCCCAAGCCTCGTTTGTGTTTTTTGCTTGTCTGTTTTGTCTCTTAGGTTTTGTTTCCTTTTGAGACAAAGTCTGGCTAAGTTGCCCAGGCTGGGCTCAAACGTGCAATCCTCTGGCCTCAGCCTCCCAGAGTGCTGGGATTACAGGTGTGCGCCAGGCCTGGATAAATTCTTATGTACCACTACACAGTTTCTCCTCATTTCCCTTCCTTACACTGGGGGAGGGATAAACATGCATATAATTAGAAGGAAGAAAAGTGAAAAACACAAAATCCAGGATAATGGCACCTCTGAGGGGAGCTAGGAACTGGGATAGGGACACCCCTGAATACGTTCTTAGTGATAATCTACCTATCGGGTTAGGTATTGGATTCATACGGTGTTCATATGTTTAAATAAATAGATAACAGGATGAAAGAAGTCGTACATGGAACAGTTGGTGAGTGTACCGATGAAGGGTTCTGCGAAATCCAAATCGGCACGGGGCGGGGACAGTTTCTGTGCCACGGATCTTACATTTCCAGCGGCAGGGCACGGGCTGCGGGTGTAGCTCACTGGTAGAGCACTTGCATAGCACGCATAAGGCCTGGAGTTTGTCCCCAGCACAGAAAAAAAATGGGGCTGTTGTTCCAAACAGATGTCCAAACTACAGTTGAAGCAGTAATCTGGTCTCTCTTTTCCTTGGAAACAACTTTCTGCAGCTGGCTCAGTTTCCTCAACCATGAGATGAGCGGTGTGGGCCAAATCGGCGCTGGGCCCCTCCGAAGAGAGGACGCCTGATCCAGCGCAGGGGCAGAGCAGGGCAGGTCCCGCTTCCCGCCCCCCGCCCCGCAGGGAGCCCCGCCGGCGGCCTCTCACCCTGTGTCCTGCCCGCCTAGACACCTGGACACCTGGCAGGCCCGGCCACTCCTGGGAAATCTATCCTGCCTTTGACCCCGGAAGAGCCGGTGCCAGGCCTGATGCCCCAGGCAGTGATGACTCACACCCGTCCTGAAATGCCACTCCCAGCACCTGTGGGGCGGGGCCTGTGCAGCTCCAGACCCGGGAGAGTATAACCCGGTCCTCACAGCAGCCGAGGTTGCTTTGCTGTTGCCCGCCACCAGGCCTCTCCCCTTGTAGGGCCCCAGAGTCCTCAGGAGGCCTCCTGCTGAGTCCACTTTGTTCCCGTGAAGCCCTCTGAGGCTGACTCTAGAACAGAGCTGCAGGATGCGACTGGCACTGCTGGGGTCCCCTGAGCTACACATTTTCGCCTGCTCAGGGGGCTCCCAACCACTGTGGCTGCTTCTCCCTGGCCGTGGGCTCTCCAGAGCCTCAGATGAGGCCAGCTTGCAAAGATCGGGTTAGAAGGGCTGGGGAGTGAACCCCGGAGCAGCCCTCGGGATGTCTGGTGGGAGCACATGTACAGCGTGCAGGTCCCCACCCTGGGGTGGGGGAGCATTTTCCCACCGCTCTCCCTGGGATGAAGCCAGCCCGCTTTGCATAGCTCGTCTTGCTTCCCCACTCCTTGGCTGCTTTGTGCTTCTGGAACTGTGAGCCTTCGCCCTGTCTCAGAGCCTGCTCCTCAGAGGAGCAGACTGAGGCCTAAGAGGAGAGGTCCCCAGTCCTCCCTGAAGCCTGATCAGCAGCCCGGCCCTCGGCCTGCATGGCCTCCTCCACCTGGAAGATCTGACAGAGGAGTTCAAGTGTTTCCCAGACTCCATCCACCATTGCCACTATTTTTGCCACGAGCTGCGTGCCCTTTTCAGATTTGTCATACTACCTGCAGCATTTACCTAGTACATTTTATCCGTTCTTTTTTAGTTAAATTTACTTTTTCCACCCTAGATTCTGTTAAAAATCAAAATTATATATCAAAGATAATGCATCCATATCCAAAATTCCAAAGGTTCAATAATGTACACCGTAAAAAGCAAGCCTTCCTCCCAGACCCACGTCTCCTGTTTCTTCTCTAACTTTCCAAGACAGTGTAGGGCTGCACCCACCTGCCTGTGTGTGTCTCTGTGTGTGTTCTCTTCAATGTGTTTAAGTCAGTGTTAGCTGGGTACTGTGGGAGTCAGAGGCAGGAGGATCATACATTTCAGCTCAACCGAGGCAATTTAGTGACTTTGTGGGGCTCCGTCCCTGCCTCAAAATAAAACATGTAAAAAGGGCCAGTGATGCAGCTCAAAGCAAAGGTCCTGGTTTGAATCCCTAGTACCACAGAAGGGAGGGAGGGGGAAAGAGAGAGAGAGAGATCACTAGGAATCCTATGTATTACCATTTATCTTTTTTTCCCAGAGGATTTTTTTCTTGTAATTCCATCCATAGTGGACTTATAGTTTGAGATGACTGTTTGTTGTCTCCTCTTATATCATGAGTGCTTCCTATTTTATTAAAAACTCTTTGGCATCACATCTCATACTATTTGGTTCACAAAACTTTATGAAAAATGAAAAGGTGTTTAAAGAAAAAAGAAAGGTGTTTCCACAATAAAAACTGTTTCTACCCATTCGCCCAGGCTTGAGCAACTGAACAGAAAGCATTTCCTGGCTCTCAAGTTCTTTCTTGAACCACTCAGCCCCACCCGGACTTGCTCAAGGTAGCAAAGGTTGAGATTGGCCCTGGCTCTTTCAGTCCCACTAACACAAGCCTCCCTCTGAGGGTCCAGAGAACCTGTCTCATTTAGGGCAAGGGTTTGATAATGACTGAACAGATGTGCAGAGAGCTGTAAACAAAGCACTCAGGAGGCTGAGGCAGGAGGACCACTGTGAATTCCAGGCCAGCCTGTCCTACACAGTGAGTCCAAGCTATACAGAGAAACCTTGTCTCAAAAAGCAAAAAACAAAAAAAAATTTGCAGAGAGACAGGTTTGACCTTCAGGCCTGACACTTCTATTCGGTTTCCCATTGAGAAAAACTTGTTTTTTCCAATAAAATAGAGACATAATTCTGACCTTCAAGAGACTCAAGTGAGATTATGAATTTGAGAGCACTCTGTAAAATCTCATATGTGTGTGTGGTATTGGGGACTGAGCCCAGGGCCTTCACACTGAGCTACATTTTATTTTGAGACAGAGTCTTGCTAAGTCGCTTAATTGCTCACACTGTATTCAAACTGGAAATCCTCCTGCCTCAGCCTCCGAGGGTGCTGGGCTTACAGGTGTGTACCACCACACCCAGCACTCTGTGAAATGTTAGAGCCACACCTGTGTACAGTGTGACTGCATTGGAATCAGGCATCATGAGTTAGATGCAGGTTTGGGCTCCAGTAGGTTTACTCTAGGGAGTGTCTGCCTCCATCACCCCTGAGGGGCACAACAGTGCCTCCCAGGAGAGCCTGTAACAGCTGCCAGGTCACAGCCGCCCAGTGAGCGTCACTCCGCCCCTCCTGTAATTAGCTTGACCTTGAAGGTTGACAGAGAAAGAGGGCACAGTGCTAGGGAAGGAGGACCAGGGAGTGCGGACCAGGCTGCGGCTCTGGGTAGAGTGCTTTCCCAGCATTCAAGAGGCCCTGAGTTCTGTCCCTGGAGGGGAGGAGCAATGGAGAGACAGAGGCACCTCAAGGAAGGAAAGAAGCCTCCTTTTTCTTCCACTGCAGGTCACTTTAAATTAGACACGGTGATGCTGAAATTTTGAATTATGTTAGACATTTTAATACCTGAAAATGAGACGGGCGTGGTGGGGCACGCCTGTAATCTCAGCACTCTGGGAGGCTGAGGTAATAGGATCGCCATGAGTTCAAGGCCGGCCTGGGCTACAGAGTGAGATCATGTCTCAAAAAAAACAGAAATAAAATATCATATATTTTTGGTAAGCTCCGGAAAACTATGGTAGAAAAACCAAACTCTAAATTCAATTTCTTCCACTAAACTCCCACGCACTTCTGATGCCAGGTGTGTACAGCGGTTTTCCCTGAGCATCAGTAAGCAATGCTGCAGCCTGGACACTGGCTGAGTGTCCTCTACCCCAGCTCCACCCTACACCACCACCTGAAGGAGCATCAGGTCGCCCAGGCTGAGGGTTCGGTGCCCAGGGCTGCCCCCACTTCGGGTGTCAACTGCAAGCTCGAGTTGTTCTACCTGTGCTTCTGATGACCCACTACGCATCAGGGCACCTTGACCCCTTCTTGAGCTTTCCTTAATTGCTAGAGAAGCCTAGGAACACAGCCTACTGTGTTTCCTGGTTTATTGCAAAGGGCATCACAAAGGATACAGTGAAGACAGGCGGAGGGTAAGGCAGGGGGAGGGAGGGGCACAGAGCTTCCACGGCCTCTCCGGGGTGCCACCTTACAGAACCTTCTACCTGCCCTCACACCCAAGGTGCTCCAACCCTGCCCTTCGGGAGTTCATGGAGGCTTCACGGTAGAGGCTTGAGCGAGTCCTGCACTGGCCACAGGTGACTAACTTGGTCTTCAGTGCCCTCCCTTCCCTGGAGACTGCAGGGTGGCTGAGAGTCCCGACTCACTCAACCTGCCTTGGCCTTCTCAATGACCAGCCCCATCCTGAAGCCACCTAGGGGCTGCCAGCTATATGCCAGGAAATGAAGACAAAATATGTAGGTCACTATCAGAGGGCGATCAAGATCAATCCTCCGACTGCCTAGAGAGGGGGAAGGCGAGGGCTAAAGAAAGAAAGACAACAGCGACCTGCGTAATTTCAAAGCATATGGGGGCGGGAGGTCAGTGCCTCAGAGCAGCAAAGACAAGGACTCCCCGAGCCGGCCGCCATGTGCTGGGCGCACACAGTAATCGGAGGGAGCATCGGGTGACCTGGGGGGCGCGGCGATCCCTTGTCAATTTGGATCTTACACTGATGAAGATCTTAGGTCGATGAGGATCTTATGCTGATGAAGGCAGCAAGGACAGCATTCTTACGGTAGTAAGTGGGATGAGTTAAACTGATGAGGAATTTGTCCCTCCCCAGGTGAAACCTTTCTACGTGGTGCTCAAAGAACCAGGACGTATGTCTTCAGCTGATGAACTCTTGCCCTTGAGCCTCACAGCATCACGGGACCACTGAGGCCTCAGCTGTGACCAGAGCCAAGCGTGGAGTCACGTTCCCGCATGTCATAGCCAGCTTGTGGGAAAGGAGACATTGGGCCTCAGACCGCTATAGTCATAGTTTATCTATGAAATGATTTTCCCAAAAATCATGTAGAATTGCTCCTGACAGGCCACAATGTCATAACTACTCACCCAAATGCCAACAGGGATTACTTCTGATGAGGGAAGAAGAGAAGAAATCAGGATGGCTGAAGAGAGTTTTCCCTTTATCTATAAGATATTATTAAATATATTCATTCATCATTAAATCTCATTCCCCCGAGGCTCTGGGGGCCTAGATACACCAATGCAAAACTCTGTGGATGCTGGCCCGGGGATTTAGCTCAGTGGTTCTGCCGCCTGCCTTGCAAGTTCAAGGGGCCAAGTTCAATGCCCGGCACCAAAAAAATGTGATAATAATAATAAAACTTTGTGGCTGCCTTTGTTTAATCTTGAAAATTCAAGGAAATCCTACACTCTGCTTCATGATGTGTTAGTTTCAATATAAACATGTGATTTTCAATTCGAATTTATTGATTAAGTTATATAACTTGGGGCCGGGGATTTAGCTCAGTGGTTCTGCCGCCTGCCTCGCAAGCGGAAGGACACGAGTTCGATCCCCATACCGAAAAAAAGTTATACAACTTTACCATGCCCATCATGATCAAGAATAGCAATAACCTTGGTGTGGAGTTGACAGTCCAAGATGTACCAAGCAACTGTAGAGCCCCACCCTTCAGAGTCACCCCGTCAGGCCCCTAGGGGCCTGGAAGCCCAGCTGCCACCGCACAGAGCCTGGTGGAGCCCTAGCTGCTGCACGGCCTGGCACCGTGAAGATGAGTACAGTGCTATAATGTGGGAAAATTTAGCAGCTGTTCCTCAGACAAAGGGCTATGCTCTAGAATATATAAAGAACTGAAAAAGTCAGACCCCCAAGCTCAAAGACCCAATTCAAAAATGGGCTTCTGAAATGAACAGACATTTCTCAGACAAAGAAGTAAAAGCAAATAAACATGAAAAAATGTTCAACATCACTGGTCATTTGAGAGATGCAGATGAAAACAATGCTGAGATTCCACCTCACCCCAGAAAGAGTGGCTGCTATCACGAAATCAACCAATAACAAATGCTGGCGGGGATGTGGGGAGAAAGGAACCCTGCTCCACTGCTGGTGGGAGTGTAGACTGGTGCAACCACTGTGGAAATCAGTATGGAGATACCTCAAAGAACAAGGACTGGAGGTCCCATTTGACCCAGCTATTCCCCTACTGGGGATCTTCCCCAAAGAATTCAAAGAATCATACCACAGCGATATATGTGCACCCATGTTCATAGTGGCACAGTTTGTAATAGCTAAAGCTTGGAAACAGCTCAAGTGCCCATCAGCTGGAAACTGGATAAAGAAGATGTGGGTTTTTCTATACAATGGAGTACTACTCAGCCATAAAGAACAAGAAACTAGAGTCATTTATAGCTAAATGGATGCACATTGAGGCCATCCTCTTAAGTGAAATAAATAGGACACACATGTGTAAATACCTAATAGTTTCTCTAGTGTAAGAAACTGAAAGTGTAAATAAGGATGAAAATGAATAATTCATAATTTGAAATAGGAAGAAAAGGTCCGAAGGGGTAGTGCAAGTGGGAAGGGAAGGGGAAAGTAAAGAAGGGAAAGGAAAAATTATGAGAAAAGGGAAAAATGGAAACCAAGTCTGTGTAAATAAGGAAGGGTGGAGGGGATGAAGGATGCACAGGTAATGGAAAAATAACCAAGATACATCATATGCAGGTACAAACACCGAATGATAAATGTAAGCATACTGTATACCTAAAATGTACCAATAAAAGAACTTAAGAAAAGATAGATAAATTAAATAATAATTTTTAAAATGACACCAATTTTTCCTACTAAAAAAAAGAAAAGATGAGTGAGGTACTGGATGCAAAGTCATGCTTTTGCTGCAGTTCCACGCGTGGCTCTGGCTGCTCTGCAATGGGAGGCCACAGTTGGCCCGGGAGTTCCTGAAGCGAAGATCCTCCTCCTCCGTGAACAGCAGGGAGCAGAAGCAGGAGCAGGCTGCACAGAGGAGAAGGCTTCGTGGTGAAAGAGGAAGTGAGAGAAAACCAAGGCAGCCCAACTCCACTCGTAAGAAACACCCTCCTGCTAACACTCTCGCCACTCCCAGGGAAGCTGCTTTGGTCCCTGCGTGCCAGTATCCTCTCGGGACCACGCCCCAGCAGGGAGCGGCCACATTCAAACCACGGCAGGGCTGGGGAGGAGACGCTGGTCCTCTAGGACACAGCAGCGGCCGGACCCACTTCTGTACCCACATCTCACCTTCCTGCACCCCGAGGGGAACTTGGCTGGCCCAGGCAGCCGCTCTCACCAAGGGACACCTGGGTCCAGCAGTGCCTCCCTCCATCCCATCTCTGTCAGTCACCTTGGGCAACCACACAATGACTTCCTTCAGTGCATCCGGCTCAGGCTGGGGAAACTGCAGAAGGAACTTGTGGCAGTCAAGGAAACAAAGTTTCCTGATACAACTTCTGCTGCAAGGAGCATGTGCAGCTCTCAACTGAGGCCGGGGGAGAGGCAGCCGGTCCCTGAGACGCAGGACCCCAGACGGGTGCCTTTGGCTGCAGGAGCCCTCGCAACAGTCGAGGATGCTTCCACCAGCTCTGGGCCTCTGGTCTGCACTCGGGTCGGGCTTCACCACAGTCACATGGCTCGCTTCAGTCCCCTCCCACAGGCATCCGCCCTCCTAACGACTGTGCTTACCACCTGTCAGAACCTCCCTCATTTCCTGGGGAAGTGGCTTTGAGCCGTTGGATACCTATCCCTCCCCAGGCCTCCAGAGCCCCTGTGTAGGCAGCTGGGGGCCACAGATGTGCAGTGCATAGGAAGGGGTGCTGGGAGCCAGCATGGGGAGTGACCAGCTCTTTCTGGAGGAGCCTAGATCAGGAAGGGAAAAGAAGCCCAGCATAGCGGTGCACACGTGTAACTGAAATGCAATAGCATGATTCTTCATGAAATCAAAGGGTGGAGTTGAGGACAAAGGAGGTAGACCGGAAGAATGTTTGTTAAGAAGAAAGAAATAGCTCCCAGTGGTGGGAAGGAGACCCGAAAGTGGGATGCCACAGGGACTCTCTGTCTAGGAGTTTATACCAAAAACTGACCAGGCCTGAGACTATTCTGAGTCAAAGTGAGGTCGGCCTACAGGACGAAAGCCACTTAAACCAGAAACGGGCCTGTGAGGAGTTGAGCCACACAGCAAGCATGTGTCCCCAGGCGTCTCTTGGCCTCTACCTAATGGTTTATTAAAAGAACAGAGAGGCAAAGACCTTTTCCAGACAGTAGGAACAGAAGCTGTCACAGTGGTCGCCGTCACCCTGCTTTTACCTGTCCCAGCTCTGGACTTGTGTCTGGTTCTTGTTCACTCTCACTTCAGGCTCCTGTGCATCTAGCCTTGGCCTGTGTGGTCCTCCTGACTCTCTTGGACCCACTGCCTCTCCAGCCGCCTGCTGTCTTCTAACTTGCCTGCCTATAATACCAACACTCTAGGAGGCTGAGGCAGAAAGGTCAGAAGTGGGCAGGCCTGGGCAATTTTGTGACCCAAGAGGACCCTGTCTCAAAACGTAAAAAATAAACAAAAGCCCTGGGTTCAATCTCCAGGAGTGGGGGGCGGGGGGGAGTTGATTTCCAGAGTCCTGAAGGATGAGTGGGAGAGAAATTCCTTCCTAGCAAAGAGATCCCTGACTAGGGAACACAAGGGATCCAAGATGCAGTAGGGCCGAGGGTTGACATCCACAGGGCAGGGATAGCAGATGAGCCTGGAAATGCCCAGGGCCCTGACTGCAGAGCCAGACACTCAGAGGTAACAGAGTCAAAAGTTTTGAGATTGCTCCAACTGACTCTGGTCACCTGAAGGCATTTGTGGGGTGTGTTTGTATCTCCCATGCCGGGGATAGAGCATTTATGTTTTCAGGAAGATTAGTCAGGTCAAGCTCAGAGGCTAGCTGGGCATGGTGGCATACACCTGTAATCGCAGCACTCAAGAGGCTGACATAGGAGAATCGCCACACGTTTGAGGCCACCGTGGGCTACATAGCAAGACCCTGTCCAAAAAAACAAACAAAAACAAAAAAAGCATAATTAAAAGGCCACTGACCAACAACAGGTCATTTGTCTCTGCACACAGATGAAATGAAGGAGTCAGATTATAATAGGTTTTATCAATTGTGATGAGTTTTACAGCCAAGTAATTCATTTCCTTTATTGTTTGTCTTCTAGCTGAAGAGCTTCTGAGATGAATCCTCCCTTCCGACTCTCAGATCCCCGCAGGTCTCCTGCCAGGGGACGTGCTGAGCTTGCCCCTCTTCCTGGCTAGGCCTTTAGGCCTTTCCTACCTACCCACAGCCTTCCCTTTGTCAGCCCCACACCTACCATCCCCCAGGAAAAGCGCCACACGGCAAGCAGCTGCTGAGAGACCCCGGCCCTGTCACACACAGCAGCAGCCCCGCCTGGCCAGCACCTGCCCTCAGACAGAAGCAGGAGCAACCTGCAGTCCCACTGGCCCGATCCCCAAAGGCCCCTCTCTGCAGCACACAGGGGCACTCCTTCTGGCCTCAGTGGGCCCTCCAGAGCCCAGGAAATGGGGTGCGAGCTGCAGCCCGAGGTGAGCGGGGGGACGATTCCGGTAGCCCTGGTGGGTGCCTTCTATGCCCCACAGAAGAGGGCCCAGAGGAACCTCTTCCATGTCCAGGGTGCACAGTGAACATTCTCAAAGCCAAGGGAGCTAAGCTGCAAGTTGGTGGCCCACCATGGCCTCTGACAGCTTTAAATTTTGTGTTTGCTTATTTTCTGCTCCGTTGTAAATTTCTGTGAATAGACCTGTGCCTCTGCAGACCCACCCACCCTGGGCCCTCCGCTCCCTCCCTCCCTCCACCTCAGCTTCTTCCTGCACCCGTGGGCCGCCTGGTGGCCAAGCTCAGGGCTCTGACGGACCCGTCAGGCTGCTCGCGGGTACCGACCCCTCACCCCGTCTTCCGTCTGTGCCTCGCTCCTCCCTGCCCCGCCCGCCCGCCCGCTGCTCCTACTCCTGCTCCTGCTCAGGCCTCCCCGGCCTCGGGCCACACGAGCTCCAGCGGCTGCGCGTTCTTGCCCCTGTCGTGCCAGCAGACGTCGAAGAAGGGGTACACGGGCCCCGGCAGGCGCTCGTGGAAGGCGAAGAGCGGGGTCAGCGCGTCGGCGTCGCTGGCGTCGTAGAAGGCGAGCACGCCGTCGCCGAAGCTCAGGTAGAGGCCGACGCGCGTGGGCCGCCGCTCGGGGACGCGCAGGGCGCGCGGCTCCTTGGCCTCCACGTGCGCCTCCAGCGCCTTCCCGTCGCGCAGCCCCAGCAGCCAGAGCCCCTGCGACGGCGCCGCGTGCAGCCGGCCACGCCGGGGCGCCTCCGCCGCCATCACGCCGAGGGCCCAGCGCGGCTTGTCGCCCACCTCCACCTCCCAGTAGTGCTCGCCGGCCGACAGCAGCTGCTGCGCCACCACCGCCACCGCCTTGTCGAACTGGCGCGCGTCCTCGCTGGCCGGCGGCGCCTTCTGCTCCGTGCACTCCACGCGGCGGCCCGCGGCGGTCACCACCAGGCTGGGGTGCGCCGAGCCCGGGTCGAAGGTGAGCTCCTCCAGCGCTGCAGGGACGCCGCGGTCAGCAGGCCTCGGCTGCTGCCTGTGCCGGGCAGCGCCTCCCGGATTCCTTCTGCCCAGCTGCCTGATTCCCTCCCTCCAGCCCCGCGCCGGACAGAGTTGTACGGAGCCGGGGACCTGCCGCCTGCAGCGCCAAGGAGGCCCGGTTCTCGGTCCCTCTGCCGGAGGGTGGGGTCCCTGGGGACCGGACCCTTTGCACTGAGCTACACGCCTAGGAGGCTGAAGGGATCACAGCTGGGCGCCACCACACCCGGCCTCCGTCACTTTGAGCGGGCTTCTGGGTCTTACTTTTCTCTTGATGAAACCCAGGGTCTCCAGCCCCACCGCACTGACCACCAGGGGCCACACGGCTGCAGCCGCGCCTCGTGCCCTGTAGCACCCAGACGGGCTCTACCTCTTGGTAGGTGAGGCTGAGGCCTTGAGCTTCCCCAGCCGTGGCCACGACAGCCAGTGTGTGACCCAGGCCCGTGCCAGGGAGCCAGGGGCTCCGCGGATCCTCAGCCAGCCCCCTTGCACTCCCATGAGCAGGAGTCAGCATCTCCACATCCAGCGAGAGGCCAAGGGTGGCGCAGGGCTCTGGGGTTCAGACCCACGCCCCAGCCTCCTGTCCGCCCCTGTCAGTCACTTGTGAGCCCCGCGCCCTCAGAAGTCCCCCATGTGCGGGTTAGGCGCTGCAAGGGGAGCCAGAGCTGCAGTGTGGGTGCCCTCTTCAGTGACCTGGGTTGAGCCGGGACTCCCACTGGCCCCTGGTTAACACACACACCCAGGTACCGCCCTCTCGGTACCTGGCATCAGAGCCCGGAACATCTTCCTCCACACCTGGAATTTGAAGTCATCTGAAATGACAGGCAGCTGGATATCCAGACGGGCAGGGGGTGATGACTCTGCCAGGATCTTCTGCAGCCTGGGGGTGCGGAGGTGAAGGGAGGTGTCTTTGCCCTCCCCACAGAGGATAGGGCCTGAGGGGAAGGAAGCTTCCAGCATCTCCTCACATTGCAGCTGCACTGAAAACTCCTGCGGGAGTTTCGCTTTGGGCGCAGGAAAAAGCACTGCAGATGGACGGAGCTGATGGCTGCATGTGAATATGCCAGTGCCACAGAGTATACACTGTACACTTACAAATGCTTAAAAGAGCCAGGCGTGGCAGCACACACTTGTAATATACACTTAGGAGGCCGAGGCAGGAGAGTCACTGCAAATTCAAGGCCAGCCTGGGCTACATGGCAAGTCCCTTTCTCAAAAAAAAAGAAAAAAATTGTAGAATATATATAACATAAAATGGTTTTTTTGGTTTTTTTGTCTTGTTTTTTTTTTTGCAGTACTGGGCGTCAAACTCAGGACCTCATGCTTGCAAGGCAGGTGCAGCACCACTGGCACCTGGTTTTGCTTTTTGAGACAGGGTCTCACTACGTAGTGCAGGCTGTCTTGAACTCACTATGGAGCCCAGGCTGGCCTGGAACTCTTGGTGATCCTCCTGCTTCAGCCTCCTGAGTTCTGGGATCACAGGTGGTGTCCCACCATACTGGGCTCTACAATTTACTTTAAGAAATAAATAAAACTCTTCTGCTGGGATAAGGTCCAAGCTTCTCAGCCCTTCCTAGTCTGCCACACCAGCTTTGTCTCTGGCCTGCCGGCCTTTGCACTTGCTCTCCCTCTACTTGTCCTGCTGTTTCCCCATTTCTTCCCAGTTAGCGCCCGTCCCTTCCTCCAGGAGCCAGCTCAGATGCCCACTCCTCTGGGAAGCCCCTGGCCCCACCACCACACAGCAGGGCGCACGGTGCCTGTGAGGCCCACCCAGCTGGCTCACACCAGCAGCCTTGCCCTCGGTGGGGGCCGGGTCTAACTGGTTTCTGTGTCCACACAAAGCACAGGGAGCGGGGAGCGATGTGAGGCGCACAGCGTGGGAGTGCACGGTGACTAGCAGGTGTCACTAGAAGCCAAGGGCAAAGGGGGCACAGCCAGGTTACCTCACCTGCTTGTCACCAGGCAGTATTTCTGGGGGAGAAAGAGAGTGGAGGTGAAGCAAGCTGGAAGGACTCTGGGGACTGCTGAGGATGTGGGGCACCGGAGCACTGGGCCGGAAGGCGCAGGAGAGCCAGAAGGACCCCGGGCTCAAGGTCACCCTAGCCCCGTCCCTCTGCCTGCATTAGAGCACAGTGCCCTCCCTAGGGAACCCGTGTTCCTGTCGGAAGGCTGTCCTGATGAGTAAATGGACCTAATGGTCTGTAGTACGAAAGACGTCCACTTGGACAACAGACCTTGTGCAGTGCCCCCCATGTGTGACCCAGCGCACCCCATGCCTCTCGGCCTCGTCGCCTCCACCCGCCCGTGGAGCCTGAGCCGGGGCTGGGATCATGCCGCTCACCATGAGGAACTCGGTCTGTGGCTTGTCGGCCACCTCCTCCAGCACCTGCTCCATCTCCCGCAGCTGCTCCAGGTAGGAGTTCAGGCCCGCCAGCTCCCGCTGTAAGGCCGCCCCAGCCTCGCCTCGAACTCGTTCCGCCTCCCGGTCCAAAGAGCCCTCCAGGGCAGCCAGGAACAGCCGCATCTTGCCCAGCTGCTCCCCAACAGCCCCCCGGAACTGCCGCACCGTCTCCTGTGAGGGGCAGGGGAGAGCACTCGGCAGGACGCCCTCGGCCCGGACCCCTGATCCCAGGCCCGCAGCGGCCCTCACCTCCACCTCCACTAGCTGGTGCTGCAGCAGGCCCACGCTCTTCTCCTTGCGCTCGCAGGCCTCCTGCAGCTGCGTCTTCTGCTGCGGGAGCTGAGTCTGGGAGCAGGGCGTAAGAGAGACGAGATGCTGACCACCCCAGCGCACCCCACGCCTGCCATCCGGAGCTGGGCCTCAGTGCCAGCTCCTCCGGCCATGTCCCCAGACCCAGACCCTTCATGCCTCCGGGCCTGGCCAGCATTGGTCCTGGGGTCCAACCCCTCCCTGAACCCGCTCCCCCACAGCCAGCCCCAGGGATGACAAGCTCCGGTGGAATTTGGTCTCCCAGACCAGACTGGCAGGTATAGCGCTGTCCACACAGCAGGCTTCTGGGGCCAGTGAGACTGTGCAGGAGGAAATGCAAACCCCACGCCAGGGCCTCAGTCGCCTCTGGGGACACGCAGCTTTCTGAAGGCGTCCTGAATGGGCCAACTGAACCCTAAACCCAGGCTGACTCCTACCCAGAACCTGTGAGCTTGTGGTTCCCAGAATGCGAGCACGGGGAGCCCCTAATAGTTGGACAAAGCTGCTTCTGCTGGGGGCGGGGGTCTCGGAACCCGGCGGGTCCCTTCCTGACTCCGTGGCTTCCTGCTCAGTGTCCCCCTCTGCAGAATCGGGGTGACCCTGCCCCTAACAGCGGGGAGCGGGGACTGCGGGAGCCGTGTGCCGAGGGGTCGCGGCCTTTCCCGGGCCGTCGGCTGCAGCGGCTCGGGCTACTCGGGCTGCTCTCCGACGTCGCCTCCTACGGACTCGGCCGACCTCTCGTCCGCCTTGCTGCTGGACACGCGTCTGCCCTGAGGCGAGGCCGAGCGGCTTGGGGACCTGACGTGAGCCCCACCCTTTCTCGCCCGGACCCCAGGCATCCCCCTGCCTTCCTCTCCCTTCCACCCCACCCCTGCGACCCGCAGACTGGATCTCTGGATCTCGCCGCTTCTGCCCCCAGTTCCTTCCAGGGTTCTGGTCTCTGTCCGAAGATAAGGATGGGCGAGGCTGTGCATGCTGGGGTCCGCCCCACAGGTGGGCCTGGGCCGGGTGGGCTCGGAGGAGTAGGGTTCTGGGGTGGGCTAGGAGTCCCCTGAGGCCAGGCTGGGGCCTTGAGGACGCGAACTCCGGCTCGAGGGCGGAGCCCTGCGGCCTGTCCCAGCGCCCGCCGTGGGCCGGTCTCCTTCGCCAACCCTGACTCCTGGGCGCTGAGGCGCGACGTGGGGTCCCGGACCCCAGCTCCACCGGAACCGAGCCTCCCGCGCCCTGGCCACTCGGCCTTCGCCCCTCGGGCCCCCGGCCGCCCACCTTGAGGCGCGCGTGGGCCTCGGCGGCGGGCAGCAGGCGGTGGCCGCGGTGGGAGCCGAGCGAGGCGCACACGCCGCACACGAGCGCGCGGTCCTGCTCGCAGTAGACGCTCAGCGGGTCCCGGTGCTCCTCACAGTGGCCCTGCGGCGCCCGCGCCAGCCCCTCCACCAGGCGCGCCAGCTGCAGGTTGGTGCCGAGCGCCTGCGGCCGCGTGGGCGCCTGGCAGCTGGGACATGGCGCCGTGCCGTCCGCGTTCGGCTCCCCGCCCACGCGGCCCAGGCAGGCGCGGCAGAAGCTGTGGCCGCACTCCAGGGTCACCGGCGCGTCGAACAGCTGCAGGCACAGCGGGCAGGACAGCTCCTGGTGCAGGAGGCCGGGAGCGGCCGACATGGCGCCTGCAGGGGGCGCGGCCGTCAGCGGGGTCAGCTCGGGTCTGCAGCCCTCGGGGAGGAGCCCTCCCCGGGGCTCGGGGAGGAACTCCGGCTTTGCCACGGAGGACAAGGGACTCGGTCTCGGTCCTAAAGACAGCCCCCCGCGCTCCTCTCAGACCCACCGAAACGTGCCGGGTCGGTCGGGCCGCGGTCACCCAGCTCCTAAGCACAGTCTCGCTGAGCCTGCCTGTCTTAGCCAGGCCGCAGCCTCTGGCCCAGGCTAGGCCTCAGCGCGCCAACCCTGAATTCTCCAGAACCCCCCAGCCCCGGCCCGGCCCCCGCGCCTCCAGGCCCGCAGGACTCACAGGTCGTGTGCGAGGTCTTAGCCACAGAAGACTCCCGGAGGACCAGAGTCAGGCCTCCCCGAGGCGATCAGAGCTGCGGCGGCAGCAGGCTTAGAGCAAGGACAGCAGTGGGCAGCAGGGGCATAGGCACACCCAGAACAGGACAGGGGACAGAGGGCGGAGCCTGCCCGGGGCTATATTTAGCTGCGCTGCCCACCTCCTCGAATCACTTCTGGAAACTGATCTAGCTGAGCAGCCAGCTGGCAGGCGCCTGTCAGGGCCACCTGTCCTGGCCCATCCGCGGCTCTCGCAGGCCCGGCCTGAGGTCGGGGCTCAGAGCCAGTGGGGGACAGAAATGCGAGCACCAGGCAGCGTCCCCTTCCTAACCCACTTCCACCTCTACACCCGGGCTTCCTTCCCCCTGCCTGTGCCCCTCCCCAGCTGTCAGCCTCTGCTTCCCGAGATCCCAGCTCACCCAGGTCTCCGACAGAATCACCCGACCCGCAAAAGGCCTGAAAGGTTTTCTTCCAGAGGTCAGGCGAGGGCATTTTCTCCTGAGTGCTTAACAGCCCTGGAGCCACGTGAGCCCCTGAGTGCTGGGAGAATGAAGGATAGATAGTTGAATAAATGAATGAAGTGAATCCAGACCCCGCAGCCAGAAGTCCGTTCTGCCCTGGGAGCCCCAGGCCTTCTGTATGTATGCTTCTCTTTCAGTCTCAGTTTAGATTTCATTCAGCATCTGACCCCATTCATTGCTCTGCCTGTTTCTTATCCTGTTTCCCCCGTTCCACAAGAGCCTTGCACCTGCCACTCTCTCTGACTGGGAGAGGTTTCAAACCCAGATACTGCACAGCAGACTTCTGGGAAGATGGAATGGTGAGCAGCAGAGAAAGAGCCCCTCTGAGACTTGGTGTCCTGACACTGGAATACAGCAGCTCGAGGAGGAGGAGGGAAGCAGTTCCCCGGGATGCAGGAAGGGTCTGACAAGAACTGAAGCCTACAGGGAGGGTGGAGAAAGACCAGGCAGGCTCTCTCCCAGAGCCCAGACTCTCCTCAAGGGAAAGGCCGAACTGACTACAGACGGCCCCAGAACACAGTGACTACAGACGCCCCCAGAAGCCTCCTTGGAGAAACACGCCAGTGGACAAACTGGACTGCAGCGGCTGGTGAGTTATCCGGGTTCAGACCTCACCCAGGAGAAGGGAATTGGCTGGTAGCCATCTTGGAGAGGGGCCTACTAAGCTTAGAACTCGGAACAGCTGTAGGCGACTCCATCTAGTGGCTCCTGGTGCCTCAGTATGGGTGCCGAGTTCAAGTTAGCAGGAGGTCAGGGAGCAGAGTTCAAACCAGCAGGAGAGACACATAGACTGTTGTAGGCTCGAGGAATCCGGTTCCAGCCTCAGAGCCAGAAACTGGCCTGAACTTCAAAGGAACTAAAGGGGCAGGCTGGCTGGGATTATCCACTACCCCACTGTGAAGCTGCAGCTAACTTGCTGGGATTAATCAGTTTGGCTCTGGACTCTGTTTACCCACCTTACCTAACAGTGACAGGAGAGACACATCTTGAATTGGACATTTTGGGGTTTTTTAATCTTTTTCCTTTTCTTTTTTTCCTTTCTTATTCTTGTTTTGTTTAGTTTTTTCTTGATTGTTTTCTTGATTATTTGAACAGTTTCTAATTTTTTTGTTTTTGCTCTGTTCTGTTCTTTTCCTTTTCTTTTCTCTTTCCCACCTGTCTGCTTCACCAGTTTCCTAGTTTGTCCTCTGCCTTGCTTCCGATCGCTTCCTCTTCTTCTATTTCTGTTTTTTACCCCCACCCCCTTTTAAATCTTCTCCTAAGGGATTAGGAGAATGCCATATTAAGGGCTACAGTTTGTCATTTTCTAGGCTGTGTTTGATGCTATTGTTATTGCTGATTGTACTACGTCAGCCAAGGTGACGTAATTGTGTTCAGCAGTTGTTCCTCCTGGTATACCAAGACTGAGATCACCGAAGGGTCGTTAAAAAGAAAGAAAAAAAACCCTACAGGCCAGTGCCAAAGAACTGGCGGCTGGGCCAAATAGGCAGAAACTTCTCCTCCCCAGTAATTGAAGAGGTGGGGTCCTGCAACAGACTCAAGCCCCAAAGCCAGCTACACCTGGAAGATGCTTCTGAGAAGTAGTCATCCCTAAAGCTCCAAGTACTGGTGATGAAGCTGCTCACCATAAGCAACTTGCAGGCATCAACTCAGGAATCAAACTCTGAAAACTGGGTACTGCACGTCTCCCTGCCTCCCTGCCTCACATCTGCATTCAACCTCACATTTTGATGAGGCCTTCTCTAAGACCTTCTTCTCTTTCTTTTTGGCCCTCGATCCTCCTTCCTCAGTCTCCCAAGAAACTGGGGTTATACAGATGGCTCCCCATGCCTGGCAATTCCAAGAGTTTTATTGGTTTTTGTTTGTTTTTGCAGTACTGGGGATTGAACCCAGGGGCTTCATATTGAACTACATTCTCAGCCCTTTATATTTATTTTATTAATTTATTTTGTATTTTATTTTTGGAAAAGGGTCTCTCTAAATTGCTAAATTTCCCAGGCTGGGTTTTAATTTGCGATCTTCCTGCCTTGGCCTCCCAAGTGCTGGGATTTTAAGTGTGCACCACCTGGCTCATTCCGTGGATTTAAGTCTCATCAGCACAATACCAGCCTTCCGTGCTTCTTCCCTGTAACATTTGTCACCATCTGACGTGAAATATAGTCCACTTGTTTGTTGGTTTATTGTCTTCTTCTATCAGAATATAAGTTTTCTTCAATGCTTGTCTCCAGCTTACAATAAAATGTGTGGCACAAAGTAAGCACTCAACTAATAATGGATGAGCACACAGATGCTTTCCCTCTCATTTGGCCTTCATGTTTCTCTCTATCAGCCTCACTCAGCCTGTACCTAGCTTTGCTCATTCTTCTCAAGATACCCCCTCCCCAGTTTCTGTTTTATTTTGTTTGGGGCATAGGCTAGTTGGCTGGTTGGTTATTTTTTATTTTTTGTTTTTCTTGTAAATTATACTTTAATTTTTGCAATCAGATAATGATGCAGTGAGAATACAAGAATAAACTTTTTTGTGCATCCAGAAAATAAAAAGCACATTTATACAGATATAGCCACACAGTTTATTCCTTTAAAAAAAGAAATTTTTGAATTTAATTAAAGCTAAATTCTCTTCAGTGTAAAAACTTGGAGGTATAAACAAACTCAAGATATTGTGTACAGTAAATTATTAATGTACATTTCCAAACTTGCACAGTGCTCCATTTTAAAGTAAATGGCCTCATTTCAGCTTTTACTGTAAAGCATAACTCATATCTGAATCTTGAATAAAATTTTCACAACATTTAAATCCACTGAGAATTTCGTACACAAATGCAAGTTATAAAAATCTGATTTCAAATATAACTACATCAATTACCATGACCTTACATGTTACAACAGCTTGCTGACTTATTTAGCTATAGTGATTTTTTTTTTTTAAATCATAGAAAGGTCGCCTGCCTCACAAGTGCGAGGTCCTAAGTTCGATCCTGGTATCGGAAAAAAAAATCATAGAAAAATATTTCAATGTACATTCAACTGCTATGACAAGGGCCATGGCCTTGTGCCTTTAAACCATATTTTATAATAAGAGTATAAAGCACCACAGCAGGCATTTTTAAGCAAAACATTTATTGGTACAATTTAGATAAAGATAATGATAACACTCACCCACCATAGGGAGCTTGCACCTGGACGTGATATATCCTACTGCTTTTTCCCCATTCTCCTCCCCTCCCTTCAACCTCTTCCCCTCCTTATTTACAGAAGCTTTGTTTCCATTTTTTCTTCTAGTCTCTTTTTTCCTTGTCCCTTCTTTCCTTTCCCCCTCCCTCTTCCCTTGTTCCCCTTCACATTTGAATATTTAATTCCCATTTCCCAACATCCCATTTTAGTCCTTATTTCCACTTTTGGTTTCTCACACCAGAGAAACAATGTGGTATTTAAATATGTGTGCCTGATTTATTTTACCTAGAAGTATAGTCTCAAGGTGAATCCATTGAGCTAGAAATGTCTCAAGCTTATCCTTCTTATCCTTCTTTATGGCAGAGTATTTTTAAATACATTGTATTTTTTAAAACAGCACATTTTCTTTATCCATTCGTCAGTTAATAGGCATTCGAGCAGTTTCCAAGATTTAGCTATCACGAACTATAAACATGGTTGTGCATATATCGCTGTGGTACGATGCTTCTAATTCTTTCAGGAAGATACCCAGCAGGGGAATAACTGGATCAAATGGGACCTCTAGCCCTAGTTCTTTGAGGAATCTCCATACTGATTTCCACAGTGGTTGCACCAGTCTGCACTCCCACCAACATTGGAGAAGGGTTCCTTTCTCCCCACACCCCCGCCAGCATTTGTTATTGGTTGATTTCTTGAGAGCAGCCATTCTTTCTGGGGTGAGGTAGAATCTCAGTGTTGTTTTAATTTGCATGTCTTGAATGACCAGTGATGTTGAACAATTTTTCCTATATTTATTTGCTGTTTCTACTTCATCTGTGAAGTGTCTATTCATTTCAGATGCCCATTTTTGGATTGGAACTTTAAATTTGGGAGGTCTGATTTTTATAGTTCTTTATGTATTCTGGATAGCAGTTCTTTGTCTGAGGAACAGCTGGCAAAAATTTTTCCCACTCTGTGGGTTATCTCTTCACTGTGTTGGTGGTTTCTCTTGCTGTGCAAAACCTTTTTAATATGATGGATCCCAGTTGTTGGTCCTTTGTGCTAGTTCCTGTGCAACAGGGCTTTTGCTCATGAAGTCTTTGCCTACACTAATGTCTTCAAGAGTTTTACCTATTCTATCAGCCAGCAGATGAAGTATTTCTGTTTTAATATTTAGATCTTTGATCCACTTTGATTTTAGTTCAGTGCATGGTGGTGAAAGATATGGGTCTTCAGCATGTGGAAAGCCAGTTTTTCCAGCACCAATTTATTTAAGAGGCTCTCTTCCAGTGAAGGTGTTTGGGTCCTTTGTCAAAGATGAGGTGGCTGATTATGTCTGGAGTTGTTTCTGCATCTTCTAATCTGTTCCACTGATCCTCAGGTCTGGTGTTTTGCCAATACTGTGCTGTTTTTATCACAGTAACTTTGTAGTATAATTTCAAGTCAGGGATTGTGATGCCCCCTGCCTTGCCTTTGTTGCCCAGAATTGCCTTTGCTATTGTAGGTCTCTTCTGGTTCATAATGAATTTTAGGATTGTTCTAATTCTGTAAGATATGCTGTTGGAAATTTGATCAGGATTGCATTAAATCTGTATAACAGTTTCGGAAGTATGGCCATTTTCCCTATATTGGTTCTTCCTACCCAAGAACAAGGGATATCCTCTTCGATCTCCTTTGTCAAAGTACTGTAGTTTTCAATGTAGAGGTCTTTTACTCCCTTCCTTAGATTGGTTCCTAGATATTTCAACACCAGGCATTTTTGGAATGAAAATTACCAAGATTGAAGAGGCTACCATAAAAATATTCATGTTATAATAAGGTAACAAAATAGTTAGCTCCATAGTATACCTGGGAGGAAATAGGAAGTGAGTGGAGATTAGTGCTAGTTAAGAAAGCCCACAGGACATAAGTGAAGGGAGCTAGGAACTCGTGTATTTGTTAAAATCCCTGTGGCAAGCCTAATACTGACCTCACTCCTAAGACTCTTAAGGCAACAAAGACTGAGATGTGTCTGGCCCCCAGATGCACAAATCCTGCCCTCCCCTCAACCTGTTACCTTAACTGACCAACCTGGCATATGGTTTAATGTGGAATGAAGAAGGGCAAAATGATTATATGTACAAAGTGAGTCAGTGCAAAGTGGAAACTCCTTTGTCAATAGCTTCAAATTCTCCTACTTCTCTCCAGCAGGTATTTCTAAACATCTAACATCCAAATTTGGATCTATTCTGAAGAGCAAATGTATAAAAGGCAAAAACATTCACTCTGAAAGGTTCTAATGTAAGGGTTTTTCCCGTCCTTTTGTGGAATTTGACAAGAGTTTCACCAAGAATGAAAAAAACTAGTCCTTACAAAGTATATTTTTCTACATATATATATATATTCTTTTCTTTTAAGCAGCGGGTCTAAGGAGAAGACCAGGCATAGTTGAGTTTGAGATAAATACAGATAGTTTTAGTGTATCTCCAAAACATTTCATGGAACACAGTTTTATAAAAATTATTCATCAGCCGGCCTGGCCCCTCTCCCAGCCCCTGAGAAGCCCCAACTTCTGCACCTCCCCCAACTGCATGCCGAAGGCACTCAGACCCTGCGTGAATCATCACTTCGGGCACTGATGTTCAGCTGTTTGCCCATGAAAGCCACCTTCACAAGGGGTCGACCCCAGCAGTCTGTGAAGGACCAGAGCAGGCAAGGGAAGCAGGCAGCTGGGAAGCAGCAGAGGAGCCACAGTGGACAAGCTGGCTCTCAGGGTCTCCAGATTCTTGGGGCAAGTGGAAGGCAGCAAAGCAAGGTGTTCAAATGCTGGGAAACTCCAGAGGCAAGAAAGCTCCTCTGAGCAAACCAAGAGACTCCCCCGTTTCAGCAGAGGTTCAGCAGCGAGACACTGGGACCCTGTGGTCCGCAGCAGGCAGTGCAGAGGGATGGTGCTGGGGAAAGGCCTGGGCAGCACAGGAGGAGTGGTGGCGCTGAGCCAGCACTCCACAGCGAGGCAGTCCAAGAAGGAGGGCGAGGGCTGAGGGTCAGGGTGTGTGGAACTTTGCAGCTTTTCTACAGAAATGACAGTGCCAGTCTAAGTAAATGCCATCCATTCAACACTTCTGTCTCAGACTTTCGATTGACACAAACACCACATAAAGCTGCCTTTCCTCCTACAGAAATGGGCCATCAACACTATTCCCAATGGAGGGATGAACTATCTTGGCACAGAAAGGGTCAGAAGAAAGGAGCAATGGAGCCAGGATGTAGCTCAGTGGCACCCTGCCTGCCTCGCA
Source organism: Heterocephalus glaber (assembly GCF_000247695.1). The sequence continues at coordinate 14,262,297 of NW_004624782.1, read as the reverse complement.
AGCGCAAGGTCCTGAGTTCAATCCCCGGTACCACACACACGCACAAAAAGTAGCAAGTCCGAGAATATCACGCTGAAGCTCTTTCAGTAAACTGGCTAGTTCAGGTCTTCTATAATACTCAGGCATCAGAAAACAGCCACCACCCTATGAGGGGTCCAGTAGGAATTCCTCCCCACTAATAATACTGGAGATATGATTTTAATTGCATAGTCATTCAGAACTATGAAAAAAGTGAAAACCAGCTCTTTTCTGCAAGGCCTGGGCTTTCTCCAACACAGCGCCAGCCACAACCCTCCCACATTAACAAGACAAGACCCCCGTCCAGGGACAACGGTCCCAACTCCCAGGCGCCTCTCCACCGTCACTGACACACAAGTCCCACGGCCTGGAGATCCACAAACTCGCCTTTCCATCTGGCCAGATCTCCCTCATCCCACAAAGCTTTCCAGCCACTGTTGGGCAGGACAGCTTGGAGCAGTGTCATGGAGCAAAGCGAAGGGAGACAGAGCACAGGGGGCCGAGCTGGCAGCAGGCCGCACCTCTGCCTGGAGGGCCGCGTGGCTGTGGTGTCGCGTGGACTTTCAGAGTTTGCTCACAGTGGCCGCTCTGCCACCACCTACAATTTGGGCTTCTGGAATCCAACACAAGTGTCGTGGTGCCCAAACTTTTATTTCTGACCCCTCTATATGAGGCGGCAACCAACCGTGGTAGTCAGTAGGCTTGCGGAGCCAGCTGTCGGAGAACTCCGGAAGTTGTCCTGCAGCTCATCCAAAGAGGTAATAAGTTTGCTAATTCTCTTGCCCAGAAGGCTTTTAATTAAATGATCTGTCTCTTCCCTGAAAATCCTCTTTTGGGAGATGACTTAGACTGGGTGAGTGGCAAAGAAAGTTGTCATTGATGTTTGAAACACATTCCTTCCTGCTGGCCTGTGTCCAGTTTGGGCTTTTCCATGTACGGTTTTTGAGCAATGTCTAGGCTTTGGATTCTAACAGACCAATTCCACACGGTGAGCAGATTCAAGGCTTGCTTTGTGTATCCAGGCTTTTCCTACCATGTTAGTATCTTTTTGGTGAGGTGAATTGAAGAAGGTACTAAAAATAGGTATACGTGGGCTATCTGACAAAACAGCCAGGTAAGCCAGGCGGCACATACCTGTAATTCCAGCACTTGGGAGGCTGAGGCAGGAGGATCGCTGTGAGTTCGAGGCCAGCCTGGGCTACATAGAGAATTCAAGGTCAGCCTGAATGCATAGCGAGACCCTGTCTCAAAGCAAGCAAACAACAAAACAGTCAGGTAAGTCTTGGTGAACTCACATATGAGGGAATGCCAGTGCACCAGCTGCCAGGCACAGTCTAAGAAAGCAGAAACACAGGAACCTCCTCTTTGTCACTCCAGCAGAGATGGCTACAGTGATCCAAGAAACAGTGGCCCCCATGACCACTCCTTTTGGATGAGGCTCTGGAGACTAGTCCTGGTTCGACGGTGGAAGTCCAACATCACTTGCACTGGAGAGGAGAGGAGGCAGCAGAGGTGGAAGGTCTGCTCCTCTAAAACTAGAACGTTTGGGCCGGGGATTTAGCTCAGTGGTTTCGCCACCTCCTGCACAAGCGCAAGGACCCATGTTCAATCCCCGGTACCAAAAAAAAAAATAAATAGATAAAATAAAAGAAGAATGTTCATGTTTTGTGCATCCAGGCATTCTGTAATCTCTGTTGCTTTTCAGACAATGTCTGATTATGTCAATCCAGCTGCTTCCCAAGAGAGAAAGCCATTTATATCTGTATCCCCAGATTCAGGACTGTTATCTATCAGAAGCAGCTGTTTAAATTTAGAGACTGCAGCCTGGATTTCCTGCAGGGCAGGCAGTTTGATAAGTCTTCAGCTGTAATAGTTTCATGATGTGGCCTGCTGGTGGTCTTGTAAATTCCACCCAGGAAGCTGTTCTGCACCTGCAAACCGCCAGCGTCCTTCCTGTTCTTTGGGCAGTGCTGACATTTTCAAAGGGGCGCTTCCGCTGGGCAGGACCAGCGCCGGATTGGCGCCAGGCCCTGAAAGGGCAGCGCACCCTCTTCCAGAGAGGGGCACAGGCAACAGCAGGTGCTGACACTGTGTTCTGTGCCACAGCTGCACGGGAAGGCAAGTAATCTTTCCAGCAGTTCAGGACCCTGGGTGTGATGACTTATGCCACAGTCCTTTTGACTTCCTCTCTTTTGTGTACCTCAGACAAAAGTGGAACGCTCAGAGGTCTTCGTAGTGGAGGATGAGTTTCTCGGGGTATTCCTTCAGTTGTCCAAAGAATTTTTCCTTGTGGAACACTGTGTAAATCTGACCAACACAGTGGAGTGTAATGTCATTTCCTCCTATAACTTCATTCTTAGTTATTCTTAACGCAGATTCATCAGCCCTCAGGAAGGCAACCCTAACTTCTGCACATGAGTCTACCATACTCGCCGAGCTGACCGGAACCTCCTGCGCCCCGCAGGGCTGAGCTGGCTTCACAAAGCAGCTGTCCACTTGGCGTCGGGAAGGGGAGCAGCTTCCTTCCCGGTTACTTCCCTTTCACTGTGTGAGTCTCCTCGGGGCCCGCATACTGGAGCTGGAGGCGCACAGTGTGCAGTGTGCGGCGGGGACTCTCCAGCGGACGGGCTTCCGGAGCTCCAGGTCACAGGGCAGGGGGCGCAGCACGGCCCCAGCACAGCGACTGCAAGGGACCAAGTTTAGCATCTCAAGGGAAGAGCCAAGGTCCTTCCCACACGGGGCGGGGCGCCTGCAGTTTTGTTTTGTTTTGTTTTTGGTACCCAGGATCGAACTCGGGTCCTTGCACTGAGCTAAATCCCCGGCCTGCTGGTTTTTCAGACAGGATCTTCCCCAGCTGGCCTCAAATTCATGATCCTTCTGCCTCAGCCTCTTGAATGCCGGGATTACAGGCTCTGAGTTTCAGTTTCTGTTTCTGGCTCTTCAGTTTCCCTTTGGACTGTCTTTGCCATGCCTTGGGTTTTAAATATTATCTCAAAAGTGCACATGAGATATTGTGAATCAGAGGCAGATTTTTATTAAATAACTCCCAGTAAACTAAATGTTCTGCACCCCTTTTGCCCTGGGTGACAGTTGTTTTTGGAGAGTATCCAGACTCCCCACAGGGGAGCAGCAAGGAAGCTCTTCCTGCTGATAAATGTCTCCTCTCGCTCCACCACTCGGGTAGGTAAACCCTAAAATACCCCCAGAAACCCTTTCCACGCCTCAGCTCTTACGCGAGGCCCAGTGCTTGTTTACAGCCAGGCTGTTTCCTTCTCGCAAGTTGTAGGGCCAAGCTTCTGCAGCCTCGCTACCTACTCCTGGCTCCCCGGTGCTGTGCGGCTGACACTATGGCCTTGCACCGAGTTTTACTATTCTTTTGAGTCAGAGCAATTACCTGTACAAATGACTACAGATCTGATTCCCTTGGCATGTGAAGAGTCTCCGGAAGCAAGTGTTCTTTCACCAGGACACTGAGAAGGCTGGGACAGTTTTATGTCCCCTACTCTGTCTCCAAGTCTCAGATTTCTTCTCTGACTTGGTTTTTCTTTCTTGTTTCTGTGGTACTGAAGATTGAAGCCAGGGCCTTTGCACTGAGCTGCGTCCCAGATGCCCGGCCCTGTTTTCCCACGATCTGGTCTCACTGAGTTGCAGAATTGCCCAGGCTGGGCTCCAACTTGCCACGCTCCTGCCTCAGCCTCCCGGAGGGCTGGGATTAGAACCGTGTAGCACCTCGCCCGGCTTCTTCTCTGGCAGCTGTGACAGCTCGGCCTTAGCTTGGGCGACTAACAGGAGAGCGTGGGGATGTGTTTTGGAGCTGGTCTCTGAAGCCACAAGCCACTTTATTTAGGCTCAGAGGCCAATTCCAGCCACAGTGGATGCCATCATTAGGTGCTGCAAACATGCACTAATAAAAATTAAACTTAGAAACCCAGCATCCAGAACGTAGATCTCATCTGACGTTTCCATCCTTGCCGAGTTGGGACTGAAGGTGGGATGGCAAGGTGAGCAGCTAGCCAGGGTCGGAACTCAGCACCAGTAATAAATTAGAGAGATAGAAGTGAAGGAAGGAATACCACTTGCAAGAAGAGAAAAAGCAGCGAACAGAAACAAGCTACCCCAGAGAGAGGGCGGAATCTGGAACGAGATGGAGAACCCTGAGCCCTCTTCTCTCATTTATTAGGAGCCCTTCCCCCTCCTCCTGTGGCTCTTGCCACACTCTGAATGGTCCCAAGGCTGTCTCTGGATGGGTCCCAGGTCACAGGACCCTATCCCAGTCCCTCTGTCCCCTACCCGTTCCTTCTGACGAGACAGGCTTTAAATTCTTCCTGCCCTTTGGTCCTTGTCAGGGCCTTTGAGCATATAGGTTGGTTAGTAGGAGCCTTAGGGAAAAGGCAGCTTAGAGTCAGTAATGAAGGGATGCATGTGTACCTACTGCAGTAACAGTGATCCTAGAGTGAAATATATGTATGTTATAGACATGTATTTATACATACACAGGCATATGCGGGTGTTCTTTTATTCTAAATAAGAGTTTTCTTCTAAGTGAAGTAGCCACCCCCTTGTCTCCTTCATTTTCGGGGGTCAGACATCCTGACTTCCATGCTCCTCGATTCCTCCTGCTCTGCCTGTCAGTTTCCTCTGGTTAATCTCTCCATTAGGGAGCATTCCTTCCTTTATTGTAAACTCTTACTGTTATGTCCGGTGGCCTGGCACCCAAGGGTCCCCAGACTCACCCTCCCCAGGCTTGTCTCTCTCTCCAGTGTAGGAGGAAGAGGAGTCAGAGGACCAGTGCAAAGTGAAAGTACTTTATCGTAGGTATTGCAGGAAGTGGTACAAAGCCACTCCAGCCCAGAGCTGAGGCATCGCTGAACCGGGGCAGCAGCCCTGCTTTATGGGGTAGGGGTCCCCTCTCCACCCCCAGGGTCGACCCTGACTGATGGGATATTGGGCTTGTTGCTAGGGGAATTGGTGGGCGAGGCGATCTGCACTAGGAGGGACAGTGCTGCCTGCACAGAGCAGGCGTCAGAACCCCAGACTGTCAGCCTCAAAGCACCGACCTGCTTGAAAGCCATTTGCTGGTCACAGCCACACAAAGTCTGCATTCTCTACCCTCTGAAAAGGGGCTGGGTCTGTCCTGAAACTTAGGCTATTTGTGTTATCTGGTGCGTTTCTATATCTGGTTTGGTTTTTGGTTGTTTGTTTTGTTTCTCTTTCTTTACTTTTGTCCTTTTAATCACTCCCAAAGAAATTCCTCTAGTAAAGTTTTAATTCCTTTAGTCAGGATTAGCCAGCAAATCTAGCCAGCAGAGGCAAAAGGCGCTTTTAGTAAGATTGTTTCACGAGTTCTTTAATAAAGCCTAACGATGCCCTTATTCTACTTCTTTTTAATGTCAGGAATCGAACTCGGGACCTTGCTCCTGCCAGGCAGATGCAACACCACTGAGCTATATCCCCAGCCCCTTTATTCTACTCTTCCCTTGCCTACAGAGCAGCATCCCAAAGGTCCTGTCGCTTGGCCCTGTCATCCATAGGAGTGGTACCCAGGACGGGAGGTGACAGCCAGTTCAGTCCTTCTCCACAGATGGGCCATGAAAGGGGGTTAATAGTTTTAAGGAGGCTGCAGGGCAAGAAGGGACACAAAGCTATGTCTAGGAGAAGAACAGGTCAGTGTTACTGACCCTAAAACCAAGCTCTACACATCCCCTGAACCAGGGGAACTCAAAGGGGACAGACTTCAGTTTGTCCTAAGGGAGAGCTTCCCAACAACTGCAGCAAAAATGCCCCAAAAGCTCCTTGTTACTTCACAGATGCAGAGCGAGGACAGGAAACGCCCAGTTCGTGCTGCTCCAGCAGCAGGACCCCGGGTGACATTGTGAGCTCACGCTCGGTGCTGCCTGGGAAAATCACCCGCCTTTCTGGGCTTCATCATCCTCAGCTACAACTCAAGAATGGTTAGAGTAACACCACTCTTGCAGGGTCCCAGTGAGAATTCAACTAGACAATATGCTAAGCAAGCAGGACAGGCAGAGAGGGTGACACAGGCCTGTAACCCCAGCACTGCAGTACAGTGAGGAAGCTCAGTTCCAGACTGAGGAGACCCTCCCTCAAAATGAAAAAGGGCTTGAGAAGTAGCTCAGTATAGAGGTCCTGGGTTCAATCCCCAGTACATAAAAAATAAATTTTTTAAACTTTAAAAAATATAAGTAAACAGGCAGAGTATCCTGGTCTCAAAGGGCTCATGAAGCAATGGCCGCCACTCCTGGGTTCAAATCTTCACTCTGCTGTTTCTTTGTGGCGTGACCTTGGGCAGGTCACCACACCTGATCTTCTCGTCTGTAAAATGGGGGTGCTGTAGGGACTGTCACAAAGACTCTTGGGTTGTTCAGAAGATTCAACAATTTAATTCTCATAAAGCTTTTAAGATGATGCCAGGCCCATAGAAAATTTTCAATAAATGTTGGCTATTCATATTGTTGCAATTATTATTGCTCATTTTCATTATTCCAGTGAATCCTCCTCATAACCCTGTAGGGTTACTCACATCATCCCTACTTCACAGGTTTAGAAACAAAGGCTCAGAGATTTATGTACCAGGCCTGTTCTGCACTTCAGAACTCTTAACTCACTTAGGCCCTAACAATCCCCCTGTGCCCTGTAAACAGCTTTTACCCACTTGTACATGGAGAAGTGGTGATTTGATTCACGTCTCCCGGTCCTGGCTGGGGAGGCAGCAGGCACTTGGGACTGACTGCCCCAGACGAGCTGACCCACAGCTGGGACTCCAGGGACATTCCAGCAGCTGCCGGAGACACCTTTGCGCCCTGGGAATGCTCCCTTCTTTCCCTCTGTGGCGTCACCTGCCTGTGAACACTCTCACTGGTGAAGGGAAGAAGGTTGTTTGCGGAGCTGACAGGCTGTGCGTGATTCCCACGGGGAAGGGCATCCCGGGGTCTCACTCTCCACCATTTGATGGATGGAGTAGCCCTTCGACCTTTCCGTGGCCATTTGGCAGTTCCAGTTTGGGTGGCAGTAACCCAGGGCCCATGTGGACCTGCTACAAGTCATTTTGGGTGCTGAGCAGTAAGAAGAAATTCAGAAGTAAAAAATATCCTCGGTATTTGTTGTGATGGTTTGGAGTATTCGTTTGATTTGTTTGGTTTGCTTTGGTTTCTTTTATCTTTTTTATAACCACTCTTATTACTCTTATTTCTGAAACAGGCAGCTGGGCTTCCATACCGTTTGGGAGCCCTCTGAGCCTCGTGCTGAGTAACAGGACAGCCTACCACCAGGACACATGACCAAAAAAGAGCTGAAACCCTACTGTACCACTGCATGGCCTAAGCATGAGACAGACTCTGGGGAAAAGTGGCCACCCTAGAGTTCTTTAACTATCATTCCATTTCACCACTGGAGCTGTTTTGTCAAAAATCAAGTAAATGACCTTTGTTGCTTTAAAAGAAAATCAAGTAAATGAGGTGAAATTCCTTATATTCAGGCCTTCGTGGTATGATATAATAAGGATTCTAGAAAGGAGAAGGGAGCTAAATTGATTGTTCAGAGAAAAAGTAAGGATTCTACCTGCCCCCAGATGGTAAAACTTGGGAAAAAAAGGAAAGTGAAGAGATTAACTTTTCAAGTACTCTACGTGTGTCCCAGGGGCACGAGGCTCTCCTGAGTGGCAGCTCGTCCCCCACAGGAATGGAAGGCAGGACCCAGCTCCTCTGAGGCCTCAGGGCACTCAGTTTGGTGCAGGAGCTTCCCAAGTGGGGTCTGGACAGCATCCCCAAGGCAGTGTCCGGTTGCAGGCTTGGATCAGGGTGGCTAGCCTGCAGGGTCTTACTGGGTTTAGGGCCATTCTCAAGGTCTGAATTTTTAAATGGGAAGAACTCTACCATCAGATAGAGGTGATCCGCACAGAATGACTGATTTGCTTGTCTCTGTTTCTGCCACTCACTGCCCTACATGGGCAGATATTCAGCTCTCTCGGATACTCTGTGTGCAGAAGAGAGAAGGGTAGTGATAGCCAAAGGCCCTGAAGAGGCACTGCTCGCTACTCAGGAAACCCTGCAAGGAGCCCTGCTCCTGTTCGGGCTGTTCCATCAGTAGACCCTGACTGAGATCTGAGTAATGGGAGAATAGTTCTAGTAGACACTGTAATTATAAGCAGTACATTCTAGATGGACTTTGGAAAGGTGTACCTAAACTGAGAAGTTTAAAAAATATACAAGAACTTCAACAGAAGGCAGATGAGGACACCTCAGAATTTCTAGAAAGAATTTACCAGACTTATCAGAAGTGCGCCCTTTATAGGCAACACTTGTTCTTAGTTGGTAACGTAGACATTAATTTTTTTTTGTACCAGGGATCGAACTCGGGACCTTGCACTTGTGAGGCAGGTGACAGAACCACTGAGCTAAATCCCCAGCCCTAGACATTAATTTTTGTACACAGTATTTAAAAACTTACACAGTTCTGTATGTGTACCTAAGAAATCCAAAAGGTATCGCTAACCTGTAATTCTTGGTCTTAACATTAGTAAATTGTGTGCTTTCTCCCAAATGGTAATTCACATTGGTTTTCAAGAAGAGGGGATGCTCAAGTATTTGCTTGACATATCCCTGTCAGAACTAAACTTGCTTCACAGAAATACTGGCTTTCTTTAATTAACTTGGTCACTATGCTTCTTAGTCTGCATCTACTGTACAGACTGGATTTGCTTTGCTACTATTGGCTTGTTTCATCTGCTCGTGAGCTTTGTAACTATTTGTCAAAGTTCTAAAGTTTTAGGGTATTAACTACAAAATAGGGAGGATTACATGTGACAGTAAGGGTTAAACTCAGACTAAGAGCCACTCTTTTCAAATCTTTGATATTGCTCAAATTTGGCAGAAAAAACTTTTTAAAAAAAGGTTTCATTGTTACCATCCACACCAGCTTGGTGTCTCATAAAGTCAAAGAAAGAAACCATGGACAAAGGAGGAAGTGACAAGGAATATTTATTGGAAACATAAGAACAGTGAAAGCTCCCAGTAGTCAGGAGGGGTCCCCTAAAGGGTTGCCAAGTGGAAAGGGAGAGGTCAGTTACAGCGGTCCCTTCTCCATGCTCATTTTCTGCGTTCCTCAGCTTAGTGATCGATATGGCCTGAGTTAACGCTTAACTCTGCGTAATGCTGTTTTCTTCATAGGCAGACCAGCCAGACTCCATCTTAGGCCTGTCCCTTGCTCGCTGCCTGTTTATAAGCTAATTAGCTAAACTACTTACATCACAACACTGGCTCCAGTCAGCTGTCACGTCCCCTCCAGCGTGGGACATGTTCTGAGCTGCCCATCACTAGGGAAAGCTACCCTGGCACCGAGGGACATGACTACAGATGGTCAACTGGCACTGCCTCGAGAAAGGAAAAGAAGGGCCACGCATTTAGCCCAGTGGCACAGCGCCTGCCTCGCAAGCACAAGGTCCTGAGCCTGATCTCCGGTTCCGAAAGGAAAGAAAGAAAGGAAGAAAGAAAGAAAGAGAGAGAGAGAGAAGGAAGGAAGGAAGGAAGGAAGGAAGGAAGGAAGGAAAAAAGAAGGAAAGAAAGAAAGGGAAGGAAAGAAAAAACAAATGCACTTAGAGAGTTCAAAGAGTCACCTGTGTGTCAACCCTATCAAAATAAGTAGCGCTACAGAAGTTATAAAACAGGGTTTTTATGCATGACTGCCTAAATCAAAAGCTCTTCTGGTAGGTTAGCTGTTAGATATCTTCTGACTTTAGCTTTCTTTTGTATCTGACTTCACAGCTTTTAACACTTTTTCAGGATTTTTTTTAAGAGAAGCATCTGGCTTTCCTTTGTTTGTGTTCCAACTACTGGTAATGAAATGTGCATGCCAGTCCAACACTAGACAGCCATCAAGATGGTGTGGCACCTCGAGGCCGTCAAGACTGAGGGCTGGACTACAGCAAGGGGGAATTGGAACTAGCTGTTCTGGCTGTGACCAGCTGTCCTCCCAAAGCCTCTTGTGGTCACAGGTGGGGCTTTTTCAGAGGTGGCTGCATCTAGGGTGTGTGGTGATGGAATTGATTCATGAAGCAATGCTAGGATCAAGGGCACTAGGACTAAGGGTGTGAGTGCTGCTTGCCCTAAGTAGCCTGGGTAAGAGATAGGGGTAGAAAGAGCTGTGGTCCTCCTTTGTTGCTTTGCTACCTTCTGCTCTCCATGAGCTATTTCTCCTCTATGATGCCCTCTGCCATGCCACCCTGCCTTGGAACCAGCCAACTATGGATTGAATGAGCTAAATAAACCTTTCCCCCTTTAACTTCGGCTCTCGTATTTTGTCTCAGCAAGGAGAGAAAAGTAACTAAGACACTGGCACTGCAAAATGGAACTTTAAAAGTTAGACCTTTCTTAGGGCTGGGATTTAGCTCAGTGGTGCCACGCCTGCCCCACAAGCATAAGGTCCTGAGTTCGGTACCAAAAAAAAAAAGTTAGACTTTTTTTCTTTTAGAGATAAATAACTTCTCCAAACTTTCTGCTGCTGATCACATAACCAACACTTCCTCTCCTCAGCCTAACAAGACACGCAGATGTTGGCCCAGGAGGCTGAAGCCCAGTTTCCTTTCCATAAGACAAGAGTGAGCTGAAGGTGGCTGGAAGTGATAAAGTGGGTATGGAGACTTGCATTTTCTTTCCTTGTTCCTCTCCACTCTGTTCCTTACTTATCAAGAACATTATCGAGGGCCGGGGATGTAGCTCAGTGGCACTGTGCCTGCCTTGCAAGCGCAAGGTCCTGAGTTTGATCCCCGGTCCTGCAACAACAACAAAAAATACGCTATCAAGAGCCCCAGCCATGGGTCTTGATCTCCTACAAGACAGTATGATGTAAGCAAGAGAGAAAGAGAGAAAACAAAAGACACAGGAACTTGAGAGGAATCTGGGTCTCAGGCTGATCTAAACTGCTCTGGGCAGAAAGACAAAAGGCACCGAAGACGTCCAGAATCTATTCCTAACAAGCATGGGGAGAGGGGAGCAGGGTACGCCTCAGGACACCTGGTGACAGCGGGCATCGCAGGCAGGGCTGTAAAAGGGAGGCACTGGCATACCTTGTTGAACGGAACAAACGGTTAATTCAGAGGGAAAGAATTTAATTGGAGTCAAGCTGACCTTGGCTGGAAGCGAACTCAGCAGAGCCCTGCTACTTAAGTCTCTGTAGCAGCCATTAGTGGAGGAGCTAGACTCACCCAGCTCTGCTATCTGACTGCCCATTTGAGTCATAAAGCTTTGGTCGGACCCCTAACATAATACATCCGAATTATGGAAGGGGCAAGGAGCTTCTGCCACTGGAGCCTGCTTACACTGGGCAGGGATGTCTGCTACACTCACTGTGACCCTCACACACCTGTACAAGGGGAGAAGGCGGTTTGAAGCGAATGGGTCCCTCCATCTCCTCAGAGCCAGCCTTGAATAAGTCACTTTTCCTTTTCACCAATGTAAGTGGCCTCCTTTGACCTGATCAATGCCGAGGAAGCAGACATGAGCATGTGAACCCACATGGCTGGTAGCATCCTGGCCATGTGGTCCTTCCATCCCCAGGAGCAGCCGCCGGCTCCAGCAGACACTCCTTTGGGAGCTGGGGTGATGAGGCGCCTGATCGCCATAACTGCCCTGGACTGTGACCTGGAGGGTCTTCTCTGCCAAGGTCCCAGGCTCCTAGTCCACAATGAGAGGCTCAAAGGAGAAAGGTGTGCTGCGGCCTCCCAGAAAGCCCAAGGCCACCATTCCCACCAGGTCAGACTCCAGGAGGTAGCCAGCTGCCTCTCCCTGCCTAGTTCGATCCCAGCACCACACACACACACACACACACACACACACACACACACACTGCTGAGAGCGACAAGCAAGTACCAAGTGCTATGAATTAGGCTGGGAGGACTCTGCACCTGGCCTCCCAGAGGTAAGACATTTAAGACATGAAGACTCAAGTATTTGTCAAGCAAAGATGGGCGCTATGTCAAAGGTGAGGGAACAGCGTGTCAACGGCTTGGAGAGGCAGAGGTGCGGGGAACATTTGAGGAATTGTGAAGCCAACGTAGCTGGATTTGGAGAGGAGGGAAAGTAGGCTAACAAGCTGGGGAGGTCCAGAGGGGCCACCCAGCAGGAACTCCCCAGCTGTGTTAAGAGCAAGGATTCTAGCCGAACGTGGTGATGGTGCACACCTGTAATCCCAGCACTCAGGGAGGCTGAGGCAGGAGAATCGCTGTGAGTTCCAGGCCAGCCTGGGCTCCATAGTGAGACTGTGTCTCAAAAATCCATAAGCAAGGGCCGGGGATTTAGCCCTGTGCCACCGAGCCTGCCTCACAAGTGCAAGGTCCTGAGTTCGATCCTCCGTACAAAAAAAAGAGGAAGAGGGAGGACAAGGAGGAAGAGGAGGAGGAGGAGGAACTGGGGAGGGCATTTCGCAAGGGCAGAAAACCCACAGCTGTTTAAGTCCAAGGGCCTTTATCAGCCATTACGCGGGTGCCACTCGTTGCTGCGAGGCCGTCGCTGTCCGGAAACCAGGCTGACTTGTTTGCACTGTGCCATCCCTAAGGCTCCTTCCAAACTGTTTGAGACCTGTTCTTTGTCCTCTGCAGCCCACTAGGTCCCGACTGGCAGTTGACTATTGGGGCCCTACTTGCTGACCTTCGGCTTATTCGGTGAACTCCTCGGCACCTACGCCCTCTGTTTACCTTCCTTCTTCCTGGCCTTGCCGGGAAGCATCCGACAAAGCTTCAGTAGGCAGCAACTTCTGAGCAGCTGCCCCCTTGCTTCGCGCCCAGCCCACCAGGGCTGGCCCCGCTGGTCCTCCAAGCAGGAACAGGGCGCTCCTGAGAGGCGCGCGGTTTGCAGATAATGGCACCGAGGTCAGGGAGGTGAAGCTGCAGTTTCTCCCCAGAATGTGGAACTTGACACTGCGGGGGTCTAGGATCGGGGATCAGGCTCAGACCTAGGATGTAGGATCAGATCTAGGGCCAGAGAGGACCCTTAGGTGCAGGGCAAGTGGAGATCTCAGGGTTCTGTGATTCCAAGCCCCAAAGCCTCTGCGTGCAACCAGACAACTCGGGCCACCGCAGGCCGGCAAGAGGGAGCCCTGGGACCCAGGCCGAGTCGGGAGGCTTCCGGACGGTCCTGGGCGCCTCGCCAGCCGCAGCGGCTGGGAGGAAAGAGAGGGCGGGTGAGCGGGGAGCCCGGGCCCGCCCTGCAGCCGACTTCCTCGTCCCCGGAGGCTGCCCCAGGAGCGGCGGCGGCCTGGACCCCGCGCCATGCCGGACGCGCGCGGCGCCATCCTGGACGCGCTGGAGAACCTGACAGCGGACGAGCTCAAGAAGTTCAAGCTGCGGCTGCTGTCCGTGCCGCTCCGGGACGGCTACGGGCGCATCCCGCGCGGGGCGCTGCTACCCATGGACGCCGTGGACCTCACGGACAAGCTCGTGAGCTTCTACCTGGAGAGCTACGGCGCCGAGCTCACGGCCACCGTGCTCCGCGACATGGGGATGCGGGAGCTGGCCGGGCAGCTGCAGGCCGGCGGGTGCGGCGGTGAGCGCCCCCTCCGACAGCCCGGCTCCCCACCGAACCGGGACTCTGCCTGGGGCTCCGGGGGGGGGGGGCTGCAGGCTTGGTGGTGCACACCTGTATTCGCGGCCCCAGCACTCCTGGAGGCTAAGGCAGGAGGCTCGCGAGTTCGAGCACCTTGTCTCGAAATAGAAATGTTTTAACCGTCTGAGGGGTTACTCACTGTGAGGCCGGGCTCCAGCCCCTTACGGGGTGGGGAGGGCGCTTCCCGGCTGGGCAAGCTTCCCTCTCGGCCTGAAGTTGGCGTCAGCACCGAAGGGGCAGAAAAGGAAAGCGAACCGACTGCCTGACCCCCTTATTTCCAGGCCCTGGAGCCGTCGCCCCAGCTGCAACCACGGACCCTCCCTGGGTGCCCGTACAGCCAGGTGAGGCCTCCACGCCCTGTGTCACCTGCCAGGCCTCTCCGCCCGGGCTGCCTCGCCCTGCACAGCCTGTTGTTCTCCCCCCGCCCCCCCCCAGCCAGGCTGCCCCCTCCCACCCTGGGGTCCCTGGGGCCTGAAGACAGTGCGCTCAGCAGGGCTGGGCCCTGCACCCACCCTGGGTGCCCGCTCACCACTTCTTCTCCCACCCCAGCACACTTCGTGGACCAGCACCGGGCCGAACTCATCTACCGGGTCACAGAAGTCAATGGGGTGCTGGATGCCCTGTACGGCGAGGTCCTGAGTGAAGAGCAGTACCAGCAAGTGCGGGCAGAGACCACCAACCCGGCAAAGATGAGGCGGCTCTTCGGCTTTGCCCCGTCCTGGGACCGGAGTTGCAAGGACCTGCTCCTCCAGGCTCTGAGGAGCACCCAGCCCTACCTGGTGGCCGACCTGGAGAGGAACTGAGGCACCCTCCCCACAGGCCCTCGACAGCTCCAGCCAACTCACCCCAAATCTCTGATTTTTTAAATGTATGATGCATGGGAAAATGGCTTGTACCTGTGTTTTTCCTACATCCAGCCCGCACATGTACGAAGCTAAGCCACGTTTCCCAGGCCACACAGGCTGGGGTGCGGCTCAGTGATAAAAGCCTGTGCTTAGCTTATGCTAGGCGCCAGGCTCACTTCCCACCATTACGGGAAGTCCACACCACCAGGGGCGGTGGTGCACACCTCTAATCCCAGCACAGAAAACAACTTTACAGCTTTGCTTCCCATGTCCTGAGCCTACAGGAGGAAACTTCAAGAAGGCCCAACATTCAAGCTGTAGTGAGTGAGTATTCTGGCTGTTTTCAGCCAAATTTATAGTGAGAACTGGGGCAAAAAAAATCAGAGCAGAAATTTTGGGAGAAAAAAGGGGCCCAGGAAGAACCATGTGTAATGTTTGGAGCAAAGCATGGCTGAAGAGATGAGTGTCATTAAAAAGAAACCAAGTGGGCCGGGGATTTAGCTCAGTGGTTCCGCCGCCTGCCTTGCAAGCACAAGGTCCCGAGTTTCGATCCCATACCAAAAAAAAAAAACCAAAAGAAACCAAGTACTTTGTTCAGAGACAAAAAGAAAGATTTCTTGAGGGCACCTCGGGAATCAGCAAGACCCCACCCACACAGGCTCCAAGATGCAAAAGTATATAAACATCTGAGAAGAGAATCACTGGGTCCCCTCAAGGTCACTCAGGTGATTGGTTCCCAAGAATCCATTTTGCTGTACTCACCCATCCAGGCACTGAGGCTTCTGCAGCCATGGTCCAAGAGGCCTGACTACTGCTCCCACTGGAAGCAGACTTCGGTGTCATCCTCGTGACACTGGGTTTTCTTTGTGTTTGTTTTTTGGTTTTGGGTTTTTTTGGTACTGGGGATCGAGCTTGGGACCTTGCACTTTTGAGGCAGGAGGCAGAAACACTGAGCTAAATCCCCAGCCCTGTTTTTTGTTTTTTTCTTTCTTTCTTTCTTTTTTTGGTACCGGGGATTGAACTCGGGACCTTGCACTTGTGAGGCAGGCACCAGAACCACTGAGCTAAATCCCCAGGCCCTGTTTTTTGTTTTTTTGAGACACGGTCTTGCTATATAGCTCAGGCTGACCATGAACTCCCTGTGTAGCCCAGGCTGGCCTTGAACTCACCACGATCCTCCTGCCTCAGCTTCCCAAGTGCTGGGATTTCAGGTGTACACCACCATGCACGGCTTGACACTGGTTTTACTAGCATGCAGAATCTGAGAGTTATGAGGTCAGGGAGGTTTCCACCTACATTTCAAAGGAAGGCTGAGGAACCCAGGCAAAAAGCCACTGAGATCTGAGTATGAAGCTGTGGGAATGAAGTTGAAACTGTCAGGGCCATGGACTGTCTGCCACGGAAATCTGCAGACTGCGAGCAGAGCAGGCCCAAGAGGCCCTGTGAGCTGCAACCAGAGGCCACAGGGTAGGACTGGACAAGCCCACTGAACCCACATCTCACCACATGTGCCCCAGATACCAGATAGAAGACTACAGGACTCAGCATTTGTCTTGCTTTGGTCCAGTTCTTTATCTCCCTATTCCTTCCTTTTAGAATAGGAATGATTACCCTGTGCCATAGACCTTGGGATTGTGTAACTTGTCTGACTTTTTTTTACAGAGGATCACACTGTTTGCCTTAAGTTAGCAGAGACTTTGGCTTGGACTTTTAGAAATGCTAAAGCTGGGCTGGGAATTTACCCCAGTGGTTCCACTGCCTGCCTTGCAAGGGCAAGATCCTGAGTTCAATCCCTGGTACAAAAAAAAAAAAAAATGCTAGAACTGTTGTTTCTGAGGAAGAGATTATTGCATTTTCAACTGTATGCAAGACAGTTGAACTGTTTTAGTGCTGAGACCCACACAGTGTAGGGTCCAAAGCTGGGGAGAGTGGTGGGAGATGAAGCAGAAAGGAAGAAAAAGACTATTCCGGGAAGTTGGGACCGGGTGGAACCATAGCTCGTGGGCAGCTAATGGCTGAGCCCCACCCTCTGTATCTATAGTGGGAGGCAAACAGGAGGGGAGGGGAAGTAGTGCTGCTTGGCCTAGGTGGACTCAGCCTGGTGGTTTGGTGGTTTCGAGATCCATAGGGCATGCGGAGGAAGGGGACAGGGAGGGTCACAGTGCAGCCCTCCTGGGGCGGTGCCTCGGTCTCCAATCTTAGTCAGACAGACTGTGTCCGTGCTGTTTGACTTGTCCAGACTACAGAGAAGAAGGGAATGGGGATTAGGCAAGGGCCATCTTCAGGCTGGGCCTGCGGCATGGAACTATCAGCTTGCGGTTTATTTGGAAAGTAAGTGCAGTTTAGGACCTGTCAGTCGGGTGTCAAGTTGACACAGGGCGGAATGTGTGGCTGCATCTGTGTCAGCCTGATGGGCCTGAGAGCCACTGGGTTTGGCCAACACTCCTCAGCATCTGGCCGGGTTGTGGCTGGCATGACCTTGGGTACTATTCAGCCCCCTTGCCCCTTCCTCTGGGGCGCTGTTCCCCTGCGCCCTGCCTCCCAGCCACTATGGACCGAGCATCTCTGCTCCTCCACACCCTCCCACCATGATGCTTCTGCTGAGGAACCAGCTAACCACCGACTAAATCTTAAAACCGTCAAATTACACCTTTCCTGTTCTAAAAGTCCTTTGACACATTCACAGTGAGGCCCTAATTTGTATGTCTTGCTACCAGGCAGCTGTGATTTGAATTTGATTGTCCTGCTGGCTTGAACCACCCATGGTACATGCATGAATGTCCCATTAGGTGGCTTGTACCACTGACTGATAAAAGCGATTAGATCCATTTGTACTATCAGCAGTCTTTTTACTAATAAAACTAAAAGTCTATAAATGGACCAAATTAGTTGTTTGAATTTGAATAATTACTGCCCAAATATAAATATCATTCATACCAATTAAAATATTACAATAATCTAACACTCCAATGGGAAAAAATTTTACAAAACTGAAATACCCTTAAAATTGAAAAATGTAGCCAGGCATGGTGGCACACACCTATAATCCCAGCACTCAGGAGGCAAAGGCAGGAAAACTGCCATGAGTTCGAGGCCAGCCTGGGCCACATAGTGAGACCCTGACTCAAAGAGAAGAAAAAAAGGAAAATGTACAGGCCATAACATATATATATATATATAACTTACAAATAAATATTCCAAACAAATATGAGAAGAACCACCAAGGAACAACAAGGAATAAAAACAGAAAAGTTTACCACTGAGCTTAATAATCTAGCCATGAAATAACAATGACTTTTTATTTTAGCATCTTATGTTAAGGAAAACATGCCAGGTGTAGTAGTGCACACCTATAATCCTAGTACTTAAGAGGCTGATGGGCTGGGGATGTAGCTCAGTGGCAACACACCTGCCTCGCAAACACAAGGTCCTGAGTTCAATCCCTCCAGTGGGGGGGGGGCAGGATCCCCAGTGAGTTCAAGCCAGCCTGGACGACGTAGTGAGACCCTGTCTCAAAAAAGAAGCAAGGGGCCCATGGATTTAGCTCAGTGGTTCCACTGCCTGCCTTGCAAGGACAAGGACCCAAGTTTGATCCCTGGTACCAAAAAGAAAAAAAAAAAAAGAAGCAAGGGCCGGGATTTAGCTCAGTGGTGCTGCCACCTGCCTTGAAAGCGCAAGGTCCTGAGTTCAATCCCTGGTACCAAAAAAAAGAGGAAAATATTAAAATAGCATGAAATACAACTAATTTGTAAGATTTGCATGTTAAATTTAGAGAATTAACTATAGCTAAACTATTAACCCATGAAGAAATGCCACAGGCACAAATTACTCAAAAAACTATACACTTTATAGAAGCTAATTTAGGATCAGCAAGAAACACATGCCAGGGGCCAGGGATTTAGCTCAGTGGTTCTGCCGCCTGCCTTGAAAGGGCAAGGTCCCGAGTTCGATCCCCGGTACCAAAAAAAAAAAAAAGAAAGAAAAGAAACACATGCAAGCAATGTAGAAAATGTTACAGAAAATTATATGAAAAAATTGGTGCTGCTGTGGCCACAAAAAGAGCCAAACATGATACAACGTTTTGCACAATCTGCATAAACCAGCCACCTCTATATATAAAGTATTTTTAATTCACTAATATAAATGTAATGAAATAAATTTCATTGCAGTAATTTTGATGCATATGAATAGTACTTATTTTTATATCTGGGTGCTAATTATTCCAATTCAAGCAACTAACTAGAGTTAGTCCATTAATAGATTTTTGTTAGTTTTATAAGTAAAAAGGCCAATAAAAAGGGATTAGATGCATTTGTGCCACCAGCAGTTCAGGCCGGAGGGAACATGTTGTGTTAGGTATTGCGTCCCAGTGACGGGGCATCTGGATCTGGCAGACACCTAGGTTTTTCCCAGCTTCTCCTTCCCACTCTCCTTTTCACATACACAATTCTAGCCACACTACAAGGTTGATCAGAAGATACAGAGAGAGCCGGTGTGGTGTCATGTGCCTGTGAGTCCAATGCTCAGGAGGCTGAGTCAGGAGGATTGCTGTGAGTCTGAGGCCAGCCTGTGATATACAGAGTTCAAGGCCAGCCATCTCAGAAAAACAAAAAAGGAAAAAAAAAGATATGGTAAATGTTTTAATTTTTCAAAACTTATTATAGTGAAAGACACATTACACAGGACAATGCAATAAGTGTATTTGGAGCAAGAGAGAATTTTTAATATTTTGAAGGGGGTTAGTGGCAATGTGTCTTTTATTATAAACTTTTAAAACATTGCCTATATTTCTTGATAACCCCACAATGATCAAGCACTTATAGCAACTTCTGTCACATAGTAACATTATGCTGTGTTCTAACCCACTGCATGGTGGTACCTCGGTTCACAGACCTAATTCTTCCCACGATTCCGGTCGAGGAGGAGAACCAAATCAAATGCAATGGTTAGCTTCAACGTTGACCTTATAGGGAAATTTGATTTGGTTCTCGTCCAGTGCAGTTTGCAACCAGAATCGTAGAAAGAATTAAGTTCATGAGCTGAACTGTACTTGTCCATCTAGAACTGTGCAATTTCTGGCTCTCCCTCAAAGTCAAAATGACCATAAAAGGTAAACGCTTTAAATTAACTTAGCAATCGAGCCATTAGCAACAGTACAACTAAAGACACACAAAAGAGGACTTCAGAGCTGCTTTACAAAGTTATCGAGAATGACAGGATAAGTATGTTTGAAGCAAGGGAGGATATTTTGAGAAGAATTTATAGGAATGTGTCTTTTACTGTAATAAAAAAATTGAAATAGTAATTTAAACATTCACTGTATTTTTGATCATACATTATGTGCTTACTCTGTGGTCACATCCAGTCCCACGCACTTGGCACACATGCTGATCCCTGAGCTCTGGACAACCTAAAATGTCCTTTCTGTCCCACCAGGTCCAAGTCCATGCCTTCCTCTGGCTCCAGTGCCCCTCACCCCAGCCTACTTTCACACAGGACTCAGACCCATTAAAAAGAGCCATCTTTCCAACCTCCACACAAGTTCCTACCTTACATATGAAAGGAAATTAACTGGTAGTTTCTGTGTCTTTCTAGTGTCTAACAGCTTTTTAAAAAACCTCACAGGAGGGCCGGGGATTTAGCTCAGTGGTGCCATCGACTGCCTTGAAAGGGCAAGGTCCCGAGTTTGATCCCCGGTATCAAAAAAACAAAACCAAACAAACTCACAGGAACTTAATGGTTATGAGATGGAACCACAAGTTAACATTTCGTTGTACAGCAGGTATCCTCCAAGAGCAGCTAAAAAAACCAGGGCAGGGCTGGGGACTTAGCTCAGTGATTCCGCCACCTGCTTCCCAAGTGCAAGGTCCAGAGTTCGATCCCCAGGGCAGTCCTGAAACAGCACATTTAATAGGAGCTTTTATTTCCTCTGGAGAAAGGGTGTGGTGGATTGACTAATGGTCAACTTATAATGCCCAGCTGAGAATCCGTGTGGTCTGGACATGGAAGACCCACAGAGGATTGCTGCCAATGCCCTAAAAAGAGAACTGCAGGGGAAGATCGGGGCTGTTGATTTTCTAGCAGAAGCCTGCTGCGGGTGGTTTTCCTGACCCAAACTTGGCTGTTCTCCTCGGAGGAGGAGCTCAGGTCCTCGCTGTCACTGGGAATGGCTGCTGCTCTCCTCAAGGGAGCTCTGATCTTCACCGTGAGCATCACTGGCCTCAATGTAGAGGCCTCAGCCTGGTGGCACAAGTCCTTCATCTCACCAGCCTGTTTTCTGGCTTCCACCACTGGCCTTTGGGCCTTCCAGGTGCAGATCCTCAATATGGACGAGTGTGAGACACTGCCATGGGCTCTAGACCACTGGCCGGACTTGTGGAGGACAATGCCTTGTGGAGGACTCTAGGTCTCTTGCTGAACTTGTGTGGGACATTGCTGTGGGATCCAGGCCCTTGGCTGGATTCTTTGGGCCTCTAGTGTGTGGCTAATCTATTGCTCTCCTTCATATTTGACTTTTTGAGTACATATCATAAAATAATCCTATAAATTATGTGTCCTATATTAAATGTATTCCCTTGCCAAAACCCCGACTACAACAAAGGGAGTTCAGTTCTATCAGAAGTCTCCTTGGATTTTTGGCACAGAACAGTCCTTAAGGAACAGGCATAGCAGCAGCACTCGTACAATCCCAGCATCAGGAGGCCTGAGAATTTCAGGCCAGCCTGGGCTAGTGAGACCTTGTCTCAAAAAATGAAAAAAATTATTCTTAAGAGCAAAGCTATACAAAGTATAAAAATTCAAATCCAAAAACATAAAATTTTCAAATCCCAGCCCCACCTTTCACTAGCTAGAAGACAGTTGGTGCCTTATAGGACTCCAACTAGCCATGATCAAAAAAAATCTACACCTACACATAAAATCTACACCTAGACATATAATAGTCAAGATCCCGGAAACCCAACAGAAGAACAAAATACTACAAGCAGTTAAGAGAAGAAAACAAATCACATTCAAAGGAAAGCCCATCAGAATCACAGCAGACTTCTCAACACAAACCCTCAAGTCAAGGAGAGCCTGGAGTGAAGTATTTCAAGCTCTAAAAGAAAACAATTTCCAACCTAGATTGATGTATCCTGAAAAACTATTTTTCAAAATTGATGGGGAAATAAGATATTTCCATGACAAAGAACACCTGAGAAACTTCATGAATACCAAACCAACACTCCAAACCATTCTACACAATATCCTAGAAAAAGACAATGAAGGTCACAACTCCATGAGGCCCAACAGAGCAAAGACATCAGGTAAGGCAAGAAACCAAAGGGAGGGCCAGGGATTTAGCTCAGTGGTTCCGCCGCCTGCCTCGCAAGCACAAGGTCCCAAGTTCGATCCCTGGTACCAAAAAAAAAAGAAATTAAAGGGAGAGGGGGGAAAAATAAAAAATAAAAGAGCCAACAACAGTAAAATATCATGACAAGGATAAGTCAGTACATATCAGTTATAACCATCAATGTTAATGGCCTCAATTCACCAATCAAAAGAAATAGACTGGCAGAATGGATTAAGAAGCAAAATCCAACAATATGCTGTATACAAGAAACACACCTAACTCAAAAGGAAATTCATAGACTGAAAGAAAAGGATAGAAAACAGTTCCCCACGTGACAGGAACCCAGAAGAAAGCAGCGGTAGCAATCTTATTTGCAGACAAAGTAGATTTCAAACCAAAACTAATTAAGAGAGACAAAGAAGGACACTACATCCTTGTGAAGGGAACAGTCCAAGAGGAAGAGATGACAATCATAAATATCTATCCACCAAATACGAATGCCCCCAACTATACAAAACAAATATTAATGGACATGAAAAACCAAATAAGCACCTAATACAATTGTAGTGGGGGACCTCAATACCCCGCTGTCACAAACAGACAGATCATCTAGACAAAAAAGCAACAATGAAATACTACAAACGAACCAAACTTTTGAACAAATGGACTTAATACATATCCTACAGAGTGTTCCACCCCACAAAATCAGAATACACATTCTTTTTTTTTTTGGTACCAGGGATCAAACTCGGGACCTTGCGCTTGCGAGGCAGGCAGCGAAACCACTGAGCTAAATCCCCAGCCCGAATACACATTCTTTTTGGCTGAACACGGGTTGTTCTCCAAAACAGACCACATGCTCATAGCTCATAGGACATGTCTAAGTAAATGAAAAGGAACTGAAGTTACCCCCTGTATATTATCAGACCATAGTGCAATTAAATTGGAGATCAATAGCATAAGAAACCACAAGAACCCCACAAACATGGAAATTGAGTAACACTCTCCTGAACAACCAATGGGTCACAGAGGAAATTAAAGAAGAAATTAGACAGTTTTTACAATTAAATGATAATGCCAGCACAACATACAGGAATCTATGGGACACAATGAAAGCAGTTCTACGAGGGAATTCAGTGAATTCCCATTCAGTGAATGCCCATACTAGAAAAATAGGGTGAGCTCAAATAAACAACCTAATGCTGAACCTCAAGCTCCTAGAAAAAGATAAGCAAGACAAACCCAAAGCTCATACAAAGAAGGAAATTATAAAGATCTGAGCAGAGGCTGGGGATTTAGCTCAGTGGTTCTGCTGTCTGCCTCGCAAGCGGAAGGACCAGAGTTCAATCCCCGGTACAAAAGAAAAAAAAGATCAGAGCATAAATCAATGCAATGGAGACTAAGAGAATGATACAAAAAATCAACGACTTGAAGAGTTGGTTTTTCAAAAGAATAAATAATATCGATAAACCCTTAGCCAACATTATCCAAAAAACAAAAGAAAAGGCTCAAATCCATGCAATTAGGAACGAAAAAGGTGAAGTCACAATACGTCCAGCAGAAATCCAGAGGACCATCAATACCTACTTCAAGAACCTGTACTCTAATAAAATAGAAAACACAGAAGAAATGGACAGATTCCTAGATACAGGGCCAGGGATTTAGCTCAGTGGTTCCGCCACCTGACTCGCAAGCGCAAGGTCCCAAGTTCGAACCCAGATACCAAAAAAAAAAAAAAAAAT
>NW_004624782.1:14025071-14235899 GCF_000247695.1 Heterocephalus glaber | reverse complement strand
TTTTTTTTTAAGATTGAGTGGTACACTAATAAGTGAGAGTTTGAAATTAGAGGTAATTTATGTTTTATATACAGATTTCAAGACATTTGCTAATTTTGTAGTTTCATGTGATTAGTTCCCAAAGGTTACAGATAATAAAGAAATCAGAAGGGCCGGGGATTTAGCTCAGTGGTTTCGGCGCCTGCTGCACAAGCGCAAGGACCAGAGTTTGATCCCTGGTACCAAAAAAAAAAAAGAAAAGAAATCAGAAATGGTGCCCTTTTAAGAATTGCATATTTTTTTAGACACATGTATTAGCTCATTAAGAGGGAAGCAAAAAATAACTGTCTATAAAACTGTCAGCAGTTACCCTAAATTAACTCCCTCATTACCTAAACTGACTGAACAACCTTACAGAGAAAGGGGGAGTACTGTATTGAAAGGAAAATGTTGCTGGACTATTGCCTGAAAGTAAATTTAGATAAAATTAAAATAGTTTTTTTCCTTATGGGCATTCGTTTTGTCATATTATTAGGTATTGTATTGTTATTAGTGGATACAGATGCCTAGCTCTTTTACTAAAAAATAATTTTTTAAA
Source organism: Heterocephalus glaber (assembly GCF_000247695.1). Next base: position 14,235,322 of record NW_004624782.1, on the reverse strand, counting down.
AAATTTCTGTGTGAAGTATCATGTTTGAAATGGCCCATTTCACTTTAATGGTCTTGTCTACCCTCATTAGTCTTCAAAGAACACCCATTTGCTACCACAGTAAATCAGTATTTTGGGGTTTGTTTGTTTTTTTGTAAATCAGTATTTTGAATGTGCTTCTCTTGGTTTTTGTTTATTTATTAGCTAATTCTTGTAAGCATTTCCACCAGAACTTGAGGCAAATCATAAGGAAGCTCTTTCTCTTAAAATAAAAAGTACCACCAAAAATTTAAATATACATACTGTTTAAGTATTTGGCTGGTTTTTATGTTTTAAAAGGTGTAAATACCAAAAAAAAAATTTAACACTGTAGAAGATGGAAGACAATGAGATGCATTTTCTGTAACTTTGTCTACACATTTACATTGCTAAATTGTTAAATCCAATTTGAATTGAACTCACTACAGGATTTCTTATTAGAACAATTATATGGTTTATTTTAAGTGTATACATACTGCCCAGTGGCCTGGGCATATTGTAGGTACTGAAAATGAAAGAAAATGCATCTTCAAACACATTTTATAGAATTGTTCATCACATATACCGTTAGATTTGTGTACTGTAGGGTGTTTTGTTTTGTATTTTTGTATTGTATATGGACTTTTTTAAAGTGACAGTTAAACACACCTTTGAAAGCATACACAGACAAAAGAAAAATGATACAGTGATTTCCTCCAGAATGCCTACAGTGTTAAATTTGGAGGCAGCTTCAGACTATTTTATTGATGGTAGTTACTTGCTGATCTTTTTTAATAGTAACTCCAGAGAAGAAACCTGCACATACGCCTAATAAGTTGTTCTTTTACATTAAAGTTTAGATTAAGCCCCAAATAAAACAAGGGAAATGTGTATAGAACTAATTAGTTCTTACATGATTTAATTATACCAAGATACATGAATTTAACTTTAATTTTATGTAGGGAAACTTCATTTTTGTCCATTCTACTGTTTGTTAAAATAACATCCCTCTACATACTCTTTTCTTGACCCAAATGAAATACTAATCTAAGGTCAAGATGAGGAGAGATATGACTGAGATGAATGTCTTTACTAAAATAACCAATAAATTTTGTCAAACTCAAAATAAAGAGAAAGAATTAATAGAATCATACCACAGTGATATATGTGCACCCATGTTCATAGCGGCACAGTTTGTAATAGCTAAAGCTTGGAAGCAGCCCAAGTGCCCATCAGCTGGAGACTGGATAAAGATGTGGGGTTTTTTATAAAATGGAGTACTACTCAGCCATAAAGAATGAGAAACTAGAGAAATTTATAGCTAAGTGGATGCATATTGAGGCCAAACTCTTAAGTGAAATAAATAGGACACACGTGTGTAAATACTGAATAGTTTCTCTGGTGTGAGAAACTGAGAGTGTAAATAAGGATCAAAAGGTATAACTGATAATGTGAAATAGGGAAGTAAAGGTCTAAAGAGGTAGGGGAAGTGGGAGGGGTAGGGGAAGGAAAAGAAGGGAAAGGAAAAATATGAGAAAAGGAAAAAATGGAATCAATGTAAATAGAGAGGAGTGGAGGGGGTGAAGGGAGAGCAGGGGAGTGGGGAAAAATAAGAAGCAAGATTCATCATGTACAGGTGCAAGTTCCCAGTGATGAGTGTAACTGCACTGCACACCTAAAATACACCAAAAATCTTAACAGAAAAAAAAGACAGTCGGTGCCTCAGCATTCCCCCTGCAGAGTGGGAATAACAGGACATGGTGGGTCAGCTGCAGCAACTGGCCCGTGACAAGCGCATCTGAAGCGTTCTCTCCCCAGCAAGCTCCTGTTCCTGACTCTCCGACACCTTCGAATAGCCCCTGAGCACCAGTGCTAAAGCAATCTGCACTGTCTTCCTGCACCCAGCACCGTGGCCCGTGCTGCTACTCCCAGTCCTGCTGGTATTTTAGTGCTTTAGGGGCCTGGCCCCAGCGTAGATGGACGGTCCTCGCTATCTCCAGCACCTTGGAACTGAAGAAACACCCTGGAAGATAAGGGTCAAGCACGTCATGCAGGGATACCCTGCCAAGATCCAGACCTGGCTTTCAGAGACATTCAACGAAGTGAGGGAGCAACTCATTTTGTATGGTGCCACTGTCCTACACACCTAGCCGGCTGTCCCAGTCCCGCTGAAGCCAAACAGAAGTCTCCCATATCCCAGCCCTATCCACAGGCTCCCCCTCCATGGCCCAGCTCACCAACAAAAAAGTCACAGAGGAGTAAACAGCATCTGAAAACATACAAATTTCTTGCTGAAGTCTTCCATTCAAGCTTCATTAAGACTCAGAACTAGCCAGGCCCAGTGGTACATGCTGGTCATCCCAGCACTCGGGAGGGTGAGGCAGGCAGACCCAAAGTTCGAACCTACCTTGGGCAACTGAGCAACTTACCAGGACCCGGTCTCAAAATCAAACCTTAAAGGGGGAGCGGGCAGTGGGTGAAGTTCAGCATGAAGATCCTGGGTTCAGACCTAAGTACCACAAGACAAACTCCCAACCCTCCAAAACACACACACACACACACACACACACACACACACACACACACAAGCAGAACAAGCTGAGCAGAAGCTAGTATTGGCTATACAATGCTAATTACAAAAACCATGCGACAGTTTTCTGTTTTCTTACCTCCTAAGTAACACTATTTATATAGAAAGTTTTGTACAAAATTCCCCTTCAGGGAGGAAGGGTGAGAACAAGCGAAAATGGAGCCTCTACCACACCCCATGGCATCACTACCTCAGAGCACCTGTTAACGCAAATTACAGAGCCAGAATCCACTCACAAGATCAGTGAGTCATGTTTACACACGCCTGCCATGCTTTCGACTTACACATACACATGCACTTATCTACAAATACACATACATACACATGTGGCTCTGGCCTACAGGATAATATACAGCATAGCATTTATACGTACGGACAATTTTAAAATCCCTAACCAAAAAATCCAAAATGCTTTTCTTGGGGGGGGTATACCGGGGATCAAACTCAGGACCTTGCACTTGCCAGGCAGGCACAGCGCCACTGAGCTGCACCAGTAGGCAAAATGCTTTCTAAGCACTATCATGACAAGTGGGAATTTTTACACCTGACTTGCCCAAACAGGCACACTAACCTACTTAAAATCACGTTCAGATTGAGGAGGATCTTCTCGACAGCCTGCCTCTGGCCCTCAACTTGTGTATCCCCCTCTCCCATCCATACATCTTTTTTTATGAACTTGCTTTGAACTTTTTAATGAACTTAGCGCTGCTAAGATACAGATTTTCGTAAAAACCCTTAAGAGGAAGACTGTCATCCTGAAGGCTGAACAGTCAGACACTACAGAAAATGCAGGGCGGGCTGTGGCAGGCGCTGCCCGGGCCGAGCGGCTGCCTGTGCATGTTGGCCGGCCATGACCAGATAAGACTGCTGATTATAATCGCCCTCTATAAATTCTTGTCGATTCCTTGGGATTTGTAAAGAAAATGCCCAGTGTCACACCTAGTGAAAGTAATGGGCCTTCAAGAGGTAGTCCATCTAAGAGAAACAGACTTTCCTTGAAGTTTTTTCAGAAAAAGGAAACTAAGAAAGCCTTAGATTTTACAGACTCTCAAGAAAATGAAGAAAAAGCTTCTGAATAAGAGGATCAGGAAGTGACCAACTTGTTCCTGCAGCACAGTCCTCACCTATGAACTGAGAAGAGAAGAAACTTGCTGCCGTTCATGGGACTAAATTCTCTTGGCAATACTTGTTATCTTAATAGTATACGTCAGGTATTATATTTTTGTCCTGCTTTTAAACCTGGATTGAAGCATTTATTTAATATCACTTCAAAGAAAAAAGAGGCACTAAAGGATGAAGCCGATCAAAAAGACAAGAGAGGGCCGGAGATTTAGCTCAGTGGCTCTGCAGCCTGCCCTGCAAGCGCAAGGACCCGAGTTTGATCCCCAGTACCAAAATAAAAAAATAATAATAATAAATTGGTTAGTCTGCAAAAAAGCAACCCAGCATTCTTTCTAAATTCTGCAATCTGGGAAAACTAACAGCAAACCAAGGATCCAAAGGACAGTCTAAAGAAAGCGAGTCTGATCTTGAAGAGGACTTAAGGAAGTACAAAACTTGGACTTGAATCTCCAGCAAACATCAAACCTACAGATGTTAATGAAGTTAAGCCCATAAACAAAGGTGCAGAGCAAATTGGTTTGGTTTTTTTTTGCAAATTGGTTTTGAACTGGAAAAATTATTTCAAGGTTAGCTGGTATTGAGGACTCGTTACTTGGAATGGAAGTCTGACAGAAAGAAGAGACGATTTCCAGGACAACAGTGTACCAGTACAAGATGAGCTTTCCAAAGTAGAAGAGAGTTCTGAAATTTCTCCAGAGCCAAAAGTAGAAATGAAGATCTTGAGATGGGGAATTTCAGTTTGCTTTGGCGGAGAGGACTATAGAAGATAAATATTTCTGTGAAAATTGCCATCATGGTCCAGGGATTTAGCTCAGTGGTTCCGCCGTCTGCCTCGCAAGCAGAAGGACCCGAATTTGATCCCCGGTACCAAAAAAAAAAAAAGGAAGAAATTGCCATCATTACACTGAAGCTGAACAAAGTCGTCTTGCTTGACAAAATGCCTGAACTTAAAACCATTCATTTGAAGTGCTTTGAGGCTAGCAGCTTGGAGTTTGTTACGGTGCTGGACTTTCCAAGATCAACACTCCCTTACTGACACCTGCGTTGTCACTAGAAGAATGGAGCACAAGGCCAACCAATGACAGCTATGGATGATTTGCAGTTGAAACGCACAGTGGCATTACAATTAGCAGACAGCATTATTACACTGCTCCTGTCAAAGTCACCAACCTCAACAGCTTAGAACTGGACAGGGAGAATTTTGTGGTTGACCAGATGTGTGGAGTAAGCCAGAGTCACTGAATGAGGAGGAAGCAAGGGGTGCAGTTGAAAATTATTACGATGAAGTGTCCATGAGATTTGGTGGAAATGCACAGCCAAGCAAAGTTTTGAACAAAAAAAATGTAGAAGCTATTGGACTTCTTGGAGGACAAAAGAACAGATTATGAGCTCTACAACAAAGCGTCTAATCCTGATAGGGCTGCCAGTACAGCATTTGCTGAAAGTAGAAGTTCCGAGACTAACAGTACTAATGGGACCCATGAAGCGGACAGAAACCAGGAATCCAGCAACCAAACAGGCATTTACAGGAGTGGATTTGAGAACAAAATTTCCTGTGTAGTGCAAAGTTTAAAGGAGTATGAGGGAAGTGGCTGCTTTTTGATGATTCTGAAGTGAAAGTTACTGAAGAGGACTTTTTGAATTCTCTTTCCCCTTCTACATTGCCTACATCTACTCCTTGTTATTTTATAAGAAATTATAGTGGGTGTATTTTCCCTGTGTATATATTAAACAGGCCTAGCCAACATCGATGTTGATTACAGCAGTCTTTTAGCTTATCTTTTAAAGCTACTGGCTATTATGGGTCTCTCTAGGTTTTTGAAGAACAGTGAGATTCGAAATAGTGAAAATCCATCTTAATTTTTAGAATTCATTTTCCTTCATAGAGACAAGTGATATGTTAGTTCCTGGGAACAAACTTGTATAGCTTCTGAATTGAATTATTCAAAATGGAAACATTTAAACCTTTGGGATTTACATCAATCTTTCATTTGCTTTTTAAAATAAAGTCCTTGGGCTGGGGATTTAGCTCAGTGGTTCCACCGCCTGCTTCGCAAGCATAAGGTCCCGAGTTCGATCCCCAGTACCAAAAAAGAAAAGAAACATAAAATAAAGTCCTTGTATTTGTAGAAAAAAAAAAAAAAATGTAGGGGCTGGGGATATAGCTCAGTGCAGCACCTACCTGGCAAGTGCAAGGCCCTGAGTTCGATTCCTGGTACCAGGAAAAAAAAGAAAATGTAAAGACCAAGACCCAGGATGAGGAAGCCATTCCTCCTGATCCGCAAAGGCTGATGGTGGCCGGTAATCAAGATAGACATACTTTGATGACAACACTCAAAAGCGGTCCACCCTTCATCTTGTGCTGAATCTTACACCACACTCAAGAAGAATAACTGTAAAAGAAAGGTGAGTTGGGTGTCCTAAAACAATAAAAGGTGGATGAAAATGGCCAAATTAGTTGTCTTCATCAGGAGTGTCCTTCAGATGAATGTGGTGCTGGAGCTTTTATAGCAGCCACTTTGATAAGACATTATTATGGCAAGTGTTGTCCAGGTTAAACTTCAACAAATCAGAAGACAAGTAAATGTATGAGTAGACTTCAGCAAAAAATAACTTTCAGGTTTTATGTACAAGGTATATATGAAGCATAAACAAATTCCATGTTTATTATGTGCTCAAGTACTTCAAAACTGGAAAATAACTGAAATACAAAACGTATCTAGCCCAAAGCATTTTAGGTAAGGACAATCTGCATATTCAACTCAGAGACAGTGTGGTTTCGGTGCGGTTCCAGCCGTCTGCAAACTGACAGGTTTGCAGAAGCCTTCCCACAAGTATATGGATCTTTTACTCAGGGACACACTAAACTGGCTAGGCCAGCTTTCCCTCAACTTCTAGAAAATGAAAACAAAGCAAGCCCAGTCACCCTAGAATCAGAACATCCCTACTTCAAAAGGGTTGCAGTCAAGCCCCAAGGACACTGCAGGAAACAGCTAGAATCTACAGCTGCACAATACTGCCACCCCTCGGTGAGGTGTGCCCGGCCAAGACGCCACTGTTCTTTAAAGTGTACCTTCTCCCCACTCCCACCCTCCTATCCTTGGGCTCTGCACTCACTGGCATAGCAAATCCTGAATCTCCTTCCCATCTCCAGTTCCCTCCCACCCTGCTGCCCCTCAATAGTTTCCAAGTCAAAGGAGCTCTCTCCACGACTGAGAGTTAAGGCCACTGAGAGTTAAGGCCACGATCCAAGGAACGAGAACACTATCAGCAGAGGGCACCATTTCTTCCAGATCAAAATCTCTGCTCATAAACGACATGCTTTCAAGTCTATTCCTGTCAGTATGCCTGTAATCCCAACGATTTGAGCAGCTGAGGCAGGATCACAAGTCCAAACCCAGGCCGGGCAATTCAGCAAGATCCTGTCTCAAAATTAAGCATTTTTTGGCCAGGGGAGGCGGCACAAGCCTGTAGTCCCAGCACTCAGCAGGCTGAGGCAGGGAGATTTCTGCAAGTCTGAGGCCAGCCTGGGCCACATAGTGAGTTAAACATTATATAGTAGTAAGATTCTTAAGATCCTGTCCCAAGGTCAATGCCAAAGATGTCCATGTTCCCACATTTACTGTAGCACTATTCACAACAGCCAAAACATGCAAACAACCAAAGCAACCATTAACAATTACTGGACTTTCAAAACGTACACACGTAACGAAATATTATGGCCAAATCTAAAATATTATGCTAAATGACAAGCCAGGCACAAAAAGAGAAACTGGCACAAGACGTCATTTATATGTGGAATCCAAGAACAAGCCAAACACATGGGACTCAGCAAAATGGGGCACAGAAGCTGGTGCAGAGGAAGGACGAGTGAGAAGGAGGTGCAGAACGAAGGGAGTCTCATTTAGGAGTAAGTACTGGTGATGTCCTCTGCAGCACCAGGACTGTACGGCTGGGCAGTGTAGCTCAGTAACGGAACCAAGCTTCGTATGTATGTAGGAGTCTCTGGGTTTACTCCTCTGTACCACAAAACAATGGATCATGTATTTCAAAATTAGTAAGAATGGATTATAGGGCCGGGGATTTAGCTCAGTGGTTCCACCGTCTGCCCCGCAAGCGCAAGGTCCCGAGTTCGATCTCCGGTAGGATTATAAATGTTCTCAAAGTATATGAGGTGACAGATAATTAACCAGCCAGTTTAACCACTGCACTATGCATACATCTATCAGAAACCTCACACTGTGCTCCATAAATACTATCGATGACAAGCAGAAGTCTGGAGAATGAGACTGAAGGGTGAAGACACACACCTGAAGATAGAAGGAATGTGAAGTCTCCTGGGAGCTCCTGCTGTTACCGACCTAACCTCAGCCCTACATCCAAGCTTCTGAAACCTGGCCAGCCCTGCATGTGAGAGGAAACGCTGCAAAGGAGAACCAAGAACTAGGTGAGGCGGCCAACAGACCTGCAGCACCTCTCCCTACTCACCATCTACCCTCATTCTTTCCCAGTTATTCCATCTAAGTGAGTGAGACATTGAGGGCTTCAAGGATGCAAACTGAGTGCTCACTTTGGCAACACATACACTAAAATTGGAGGAATGTAAACTGAACCCAAGCTTGGTGGCTCATGCATGTAATACTTGAGGCTGAGACAAGAGGACGAATATCCAGGCCAGCCTGGTTTACGTAGTGGTTCAAGGCCAAGCTAAACCACACAACGGCTGGGGATTTAGCTCAATAGTTCAGCCGCCTGCCTTGAAAGCACAAGGTCCCCAAGTTCAATTCCCAGTACCAAAAAGAAAAAAGGAAACAATTTTTGGGCCAAGGATTTGGCTCAGTGATTGCGCTGCCAGCCTCACAAGCAAAAAGTCCCAAGTTCAATCCCCAGTACCAACAAAACAAACAAAAAACAAACTAAACCCCAGTGAGACCATTTCAAAAAAATCAAATCTAAATTGTTGCCAGGCATAAAAGCAGTGTGCCTATAGTCACAGCTACTCCAAGACTGAAGCCTGCTAGAGCCCAGGAGTTCAAGGCCAGCCTGGGCAGTACACAGGACTCATTTTCTGCAGGAAAAGTGGCAGAATGAGGTGCTAGGCATGTTAGTTCAGTGGTAGACCAGGTGCTTGGCATGAGAGGCTCTGGGTTCAATGGATGAGCGTCAGAAATAATAAAGAATGCAGCCACGCACAGTACCATACTTCTATAATTCCAGCTACTCGGGAGACAGACCACATGCTCCAGATCAGCCGAAGCAACTTAGCAAAATCCCATCTCAAAAATTAGAACACAGGGCCAGGGATTTATTTAGCTCAGTGGTGCTCTCTGCCTCGCAACCACAAGGTCCCAAGTTCGATCCCAGATACTGAAAATAAATGACAAAAGTAGAGTTTTCAGTAACTAAATGGCAGCTGGAAGCCAGGTGTGCTGGTTCACACCTGTAATCTCAACACTGTACTGAAGCAAGTTCTAGGCCAGCCTGGGCAACTTAATTTGGCAAGACCCTGTCTCAAAATTACAAAAAGGGGGCTGGGGATATAGCTCAGTACAAAACTCTTAGGTTCAAACCCAGTACTTTAAAAAAAAAAACACCACTAGGGATTTAGCTCAGTGGCACCATGACTGCCTCACAAGCGCAAGATCCCGAGTAATCTCCGGTACAAAAAAAAAAAAAAAAAACCAAAAACCAAAGCCAAGTGTGGTGATACACACCAGTCATTGTAGCACTTTGGAGGCTCAGGCAGTACACGGAGATGGAAAAGAGCGAGTTCTCATTTGTTCCAAGATCAATAAGCTAAACCAAAACATTGCCTGGGCTACTCTGAACTTACTCTTGAACACTTCCCAAAAAAACCCCAAAAAACAGGGTTGGGGATTTAGCTCACTAGTGCCCCACCAGCCTGGCGAGCACAAGGTTGGATTCCTGGTACTGAAACAAAAATCCTTCTACAGGGTTTTCAAGTAGGGCAAGGTTTATCTGCCTCAAATCACCAGAAATCTGAGGATGAAGAAACTCTCCCCCAGAGAACATACTTCAAAAAGCTTCTAGAGCCAGGGATGTAGCTCAGTGGCACCGCACCTGCCTGGCAAGTGCAAGGTCCTGAGTTCAATCTCAGGTACCACAAAAAAATTAAGAGCCAGGCGTGGTGGCACATGGCTGTAATCCCAGCCCTTGGAAAACTGAGGCAGGAGGATGGCCAAGAATGCCTCAAAAACAAAACAAAAAAAGACCGAGGATGTAGCTCTGCAGCACAGTGCCTGCCTAGCAAGTACAAATTCCTGAGTTCGATTCCCAGTACCAAAAAAAAATAATTCTGGGTTCAATGTCTAGCAAAAAAGAGGTAAAACTTCCAACAGCACGGAAAGCATTTCCCAACTGTGCATCTCAGGCACATTTGCAAGCTGTGGCACTTGTCTTACAAACTACATTATGAAGTGACACAATCAAAACCCTCTGGGTGGGGCTGGGGTACAGGTCAGTGATAGGAGCGACACCCCCCTGGCCATGCAGCACACACTGAGCTTGCTTCCCAGCACCACCAAAACACAAAATCACTTGTCTTGGAAATGGTCTTCAGGCTGGTTGTTTTGAGACAGTCTCAAACTCAGCAATCTCCCTGCCTCCCCAGTGTGCCACCACACCCGGCCTGATTCTCAGTTCTGCATTTAAAATTGGTGTCATTCAAGTGGTTGCCAGGTATAGACAAGTTTACACATGAAAAGAAAGGAAGTCTTTGGAAGTGCTAATGTCACTTAGGCTCACCACGTAGCTCACACTGTGGCCTTGAACTCAACCGTGCCTCAGCCTCCCAAGTGCAGGCAGCATAAGGAACAGCCCCACACTCCTTTCAAAGGACAGCTTCCCACCCTCACCTCTCCCATCATGAGGATTCAGCCTGAGAATCTCAAAATACCAAGCTCAAGCCCCTTGGAGGGGCAGTGAGAAAGTGATCCAACTAGACAGAACCACTGTCTGCATGCAGCAGCTACCTAGCCCAGCCCTATCCCCTCAAAGTAGGCACGGCACCTCTGCCTCTCCGGCAATCTTCCCCTTTCTCAACCACCTCCACTCATCCTGTGTCTCTCTCCCCAGGAAGCATCCTATTTAGGACTAAACGTTTGGAGTAAGACATCCTACACAATGGTTTCAGGATGGAAATGCCAAGATATGGAATCAGAAGAGAACTGAATCCTGACTTCTATTTTCTGATTCTGAGAACAACTGGTAACTGGTGCACTTGATTTTCAGCCTGGCAAGTGAATGAATGGCCCGCTCTCCCAGGCCAGGGTTCAGGCTCAGATCACGACAATCCACAGACTCTCCATGCCACTAAGTGGTGCAGTGAAGGAGGTACTCAAGCTATCTGTTCCTTATGAAAGACCCAACTTGGCTGGCCATGTGCCCTCTATGACAGACTTGAATGCTGCCCTAAAAAAAAAAACTTTTGAGTCATAAATTCTTAAAGACCCATAAATTCTAAAAAGTGAAATAAGGGCTGGGGATTTAGCTCAGTGGTTCCGACAACTGCGTTGCAAGCACAAGGTCCAGAGTTTGAACCCCGGTACCAAAAAAAAAGGTCAAATTGCTACATATAGTTAACTAAGAACACATCAATGTGATAAAGCTCCCCAATAAATGGACAAATATGAGATTAATACTCATGACATCACACTTATCATTTATCCCATTGGCATAGCCAATTTTGCTCTGATTTGGGTAATCTCTACTCTCAAGGACACCTCTTGTCCTTTTCTCCCCTGGATCAAATATCAAACCCTATTCCAATCCCAGCTAGGCATGAACAAATTATTCCAATTCCTGTGATGCAGGATGATCTCAAAGAGGAAAATTCATATTCTTGACGTGGACGTCAATCCTCCAGGAAAATGAAAGAGGGTAAAGAAGAACAAAATTTAACTAAAACGGTGGTTTTTAATGAGAACCAGAGGTACGGTTACAATTACGTAGTCCGACACAAAAAATCCATGGGTGATCAGGAGTTGGAAGGTTACAAAATAACAAGAGTAACACTGGGTTCAGGGAATAAAAGTTGTTCCAGAATCTCAGAGCCAGACTAATACGGCCTCTCCCTGCGATCCTGTCTGTGCTCACCCCTGCAGAAGGGAAGAGAAGAAAAAAAAGGGCCATTAATTTGATTTAGCAGCTCCCTGCCCATCTCCCCATACAACCAAGCCGATGGATGTCGCTCGCACCTCTGAAGGGGGACTAGTCCCTCCTCTCTCCTTCCCTGCCCCTCTCTACCCTCCTAAGTCTCGGTGTCGGCTCCTTCCCACCTTTCCTGTTGTATATCCAAAGAAACCACTTTCCAACAAAACCCCTGCTAACAGGCCCTCTGCTCCATCACTCTCTCCTCTCCACGCTCACCTGGAGTCCATCTTGCCAGGGCCAAAGCCGCCTCTGTCGCCGCCGCCCCGGCCACCTCGGAAGCCCCCACGATCCCCGCCACGGCCCCGGTAGCCGCCCCGATCGTAGCCGCCTCTGCCACCACGACGATCATCTCCATAGTTACCCCCTAGGACAAGACATGTGCATCAGATCCCCACATTCCTACCTCCCCAATGGCCTCCCTGCGCAAAAACGAATCAACAACCACAAGTGGTGGTAGTGCATGCCAATAATCCCAGCACTCCGGAGGCTGAAGCAAGAGGATTCCAAAGTTCCAGTCTACCATGGGCAACTTAACAAAACTTTTCTCAGGGGCCAGGGATGGAGCTCAGCAGGCACAGCACCTGCCTAGCAAGCACAAGGCCCTGAGTTCAATTCCTGGTACAAAGAGATAGAGAGAGACAGACAATATAAAACAATGACTAGGTATGTAGCGGGAGGGGAGGGGAGAGGAAAGGAAAGGAAGAAACAGAATGAGTGAATGACAAAGAGACAGACCGTCTGTCTCAATATAAAAAAATAAATGACTGGGTATGTAGCTCAGTGTGAAAGACCTACATCCAATCTCTAGTACTAAAGAGATGTTAAAATTAAAAAACATGGCAAAATATAAAATAGGGCTGGCACTCAGTGAAAAAGCCCTAAGTTCTAGTCCCACCCGTGTACAAAAAAATCTCAAGGGTTACTTGGTCTCAATCCCTTAAAACCAGCTCTTTTCTTACCCATATGGGAACCTCCTGGACCCCCGCCTGGGCCGTCTGGTTTAGGAGCCTTACACTGGTTGCATTCATTTCTCCAAGAGAAGTTCATGTTCTCACACGTACTAAGAAAAAAGAATTACAGGAAGACGCCAAAGAAACGCTTCTCAAAAACATGGCCAGGGACCCAACTATGATTATCAAACCCGCTCCATTACCTTTTCCCACAAAGGTACCCCCTTATCTGGGGTTTTTTCCCATCAGTCAACCAGTTTCAATACAGAAACTCCCAAAACCACTTCCTAAGTTTTAAACTGCAGCATAACAGAATCTCACAGTCTCTACTGTCCTGCCCACAACAAGAACCACTCCTTTGTTCAGCACACCCACTGCATACATTATGTTATCCATTTAGCCAATCCAGTCATCAGATCCACTGTCTCAGTACCACAGAGCTTGGTACTATTCAGGTGCAGGCATCCACTGGAATTCTTGGAACAGTTATCTCCCGTTGGTAAGGAGAATCACTATCCAAGCTCTCAGTTAAAACTTCCCTTAACAACGTGGCCTTGATATTCTTTGGTTCAGAAAACATCCACAGTTCTACTGCATTATCAGTGGGCTCACATGTAAGAAGTCAACTAAGAAAACAGTTTCACTCACGGGTTAGGACACTTCCAGTCTCCAGCTCGCTGCTGTCCTCCTCCACCACCACCTCCACTGGGGAATCCTCCCCGGCCACCACCACCACTGCCACCACCTCCATAGCCTCCACGGCCCATGGGTCCTAGTACAGGTACAGGCAGAGTAAGCATGGTCTGAGTCTGGCTAATGTGACACTTTCCACAAGTCCTTGGACCTGCACTCTGTCCCCATCAGCCCTTTATACCAGCAGGTAATAAGCTCCTTACCTCCTCTCCCTCGGCCTCCTCGGCCATTGCCACCACCCCGATTGAAGTCTGCTCGACGAGTAGCAAACGAGACCTTTATAGGATTTCCGGAGAATTCTTTACCTAAAGAATAGAATAAAGAGACTTTCAGGCTGGGGATACAGCTAAGTGTTAGAATGTAAGGCCCCAATACAATCCCAGAACCACAAAAAACCCACTTCTGATTCAAAAGCTATAGATCAAGGAACCTCTGACATAATCTAAGAGGAGACTGCCTTCCTGAAAAGGTTTCTAACCTATTAGCAAAAATGAGACTATACACTGAAATTACAAGTTAGGTGCTATAAGACTCAAAAGTCCCTCAAAATGTAGCCTGTCTCCTAAGGCTAGTTACACCCTACCCCACATCCCCACCCACTTTCTCATACATACCGTCAAACCAGTCAATAGCTGCTTTAGCAGAAGGGGGGTCATCAAATGAGACTGTTGCCTCTCCCTTCAGCTTGCCAGTTTCCCTATCTGTGTACAAATTAATCATGGGTTGTCCGGTTTTCTTATTGGTCTGAAAAAAGCGAAATAAGGTATCAATTTTAGAGGATACAAAACCAGTGAGTCACCCCTTGACATCCTCAGGGGATGGGACTATTTCCAGGAGCCCCTCCCTCCGTACCATCCACTTAAATTCAAATCCCTTACATTATAGACCCCAGTATATGCATGTAGCCTACACATATCCTCCTGCACACACTTTCATTGAGGGCGGAGAGCGGCACAGCAGTAGGCTAGCTCAGCCTAGCATGCACAAGGCTCAGGATTCCATCTCTACCACCACCAGAAAAAAAAAAAAAAAAAAATCACCTCTAGCTTGCTTAGCAACAGGTAACGAAGTAAGTGTGAACACATACCAGTCGTTACACTATGGGGTTTTTAGAGAGGAAGAGTCTGAGCCAGGCATGATGGCACAGGCCTGAAATCCCAGCGCTCATGAGGCTGAGGCAGGAGAATCTCAAATCTAAGGACAGCCTGGGCTACACAGTGAAACCCTATCTCAAAATGGGAAAAAAAGGTTGAGGCCAGATCAGTACAGACACAATTTCTTTTTCCAAGTATTTTCAATCTGAAGTTGGTTCAACCTGTGAATGCAGAAGTCAGTGTACTACCTTCCCTCTTCCTCCTCCAGAACCTGAGCCTTACCACAGACTTTAGCTACCCTCTGTTACTTCTTCCTATCCCACATGTAATCCAAATTAAATCACGGGCTATGCTGCGTTTTAGGGCACTCCTTACCAATTATACTTCATGTGTGATTTCTCTTCAAAAATGACAAAGCTCAAAAAAATAAGCTGGCAACAATCTTTTGTTTTAGCCAAGCATGGTGACACACTCCTGTAATCCCATTTAAAGAGGATGACCCAAGCGTGATGGTGCACACCTGTAATTCCAGCACTTGGAAGGCTGAGAGAGGAGGACTGCCAGTAGATCAAGGCCAGCCTGGACTACAAAGCAAAACCTTGTCTCCAAAAAAAAAAAAAAGTTCACAACAGAGGACAGCAATTTGAGGATAGCCTGGGTAACTTAGCAAGATAACATTTAGAATAAAGGACCAGGGATTCAGCTCAGGGGCACCACACCTGCCTCACAAGCACAAGGTCCTGAGTTCGATCCCCAGTACCAGGGGAAAAAAAAAGAAATAGAATCAATAAAGAAGGCAGGAGATATATACAGCTCAGCAGAGCACTTGTGAGCTTGATCTCAGAGAAGAGTGTTGTTTTTACTGCTGCCAACCATTAAGACTTATTTTCAGGTACAGGTACATGTGGTGGTCCATACCCCTAATCCTAGCACTAAAGGAGGCTGAGACAAAAGCATTGCAAGTTCAAGTCCTGCCTAGCTAAACCTTGTCTCAAAATTTTAAAGGAGGGAGGAGGGGTAATCGGGGGAGTATAACACTTTTAAAACTAGACTTTTACTAAATGTGTGAAACCCAAACGCACATACTCTGCTACACAAATACCTTGATAATGCCAATCTGCTTGAAGTAATCAGCCACGGACTCGATTGTAACATTCTCACCCAGGCCTTGCACAAAGATGGTGTTGTTGTCTGAATTATCCTGTTCTGCTTGTTGAACACAGGAAATGAGAATTTCAAGAGCAAAGGAAAAAACAAAGATTTTTTTTAAAAGCCACAGATGGGCCGGGGATTTAGCTCAGTGGCACTGCGCCTGCCTCCCAAGCACAAGGTCCTGAGTTCAATCCCCGGTACCAAAAAAAAACAAAAAAAGGCACAAGTAAACTAAAACAAATGACTCAATAATCTAACTTTGAAAAATACTATTATTAAGCTGTTGAGGGAAAATCTCTAAGGGACTCAGTGTCACTCTGGATTTGGGTTAGGCAACCAAAGGGAAATTCGTATGTATCCCTTCTATTACATGAATATCTATAAACCAGGCACCTTTGTATTTTAGTTTTACAGCTACCCTTTGAAGCACGTTAAACGCTAGTACTGAAAACCTGATCAGGAGTTAATTGCCCAAGATTACTCACTCAACAAAGCACACTAGTGTTCACTGACTTTCACCTGAAGATTCTTTAGTGTAAGAAACTATTTTAAATTAGAATGTACTAATCCAACATGAATACAAACAAAAGAGAACATTCATTTCCTTTTATCTGAGTCACCAAGTCTTTCATTCACTCCTTTTATTCGTGGACATGATCCACAGTTTTAAAAGCTACTACTTGAAAACCAGCAGTTCCAAAGCATGAATCACAGATGCCATCAGCACCACCCAGTCCTTGTCAAAAATGCAGACTCTTAGGTTCACCCCAGACCACTACTTGCTGAGGGAACTCACTTTTTAAATCAACTGATACAGTTCGTACACTACTCATCTATGAACTGCTAACTATAGTTGCCCTAAACTCTCTTCCCTCCTCTAACTTCTTCAGTTTCAAAGAACATCTGGGTGAAGTGTAAATACCACTTTAGCCATTCTTTCATGTCATCAGTGGACTCACCAGAATCATGACGTGATCCTTGGTCCCGAGGGCCTTAAGTACATAAAAACAAAAAGAAAAAAAGAAAACAAAAAAAGAGAAAATAAACAAAAAAAGAAAATAAACAAAAAAAAAAAAAAAAAAAAAAAACAAGGGAAAGAGGAGCCGTTAGTCAACTAGAAAGGACAAAGAAAAACAATAAACTAAATTCAAATTCTTGCAAATATCAGGTAAGTGCTCACAGCCTGACTCCAAACCCTGTTCCTGGCCTGTCTAGAGAAAATCGAAGACAGGCCAGGGGCATCACAGGCCCCTTCCTCAAGATCTGTAAATTCAGTCCCCAGGGCACAAGTCCAACACTTCAGAAAATGCTGCCTCCCGCAGCCTGAGCTAGGAAATGTCCGCAGCACAGACCTGGGGTGGGGGGACGGAAGGGACCCATTGCGGTTAACAAACCAACTCAGAGCTTGGCCCCGTTCTCTCACCCGAGAGACAGGCTCACCACCAGCAATGTGATGCGCACCCATCCAGTTCTCCCAACTGTAACACCGAAGACACATCCCTTGTGAAGTAATTTTATCTTTAGAAACCATTCTTTAAACCATGTTAAGTTTCCCCAAAGCCACATGAAAATAAAAAACATTAATAGCTATCATATTTTAAAGCATGTCCCAGGGAACAGACCAGAAATCTTATTTCCATAATGCAGCCTCTATTTTTTTCCAGAGACCATCTTTGACCAAAGTTTAACTGGATTTGTCATATGTAAATATTATACCCATATGCAATGACACCTAAATCATGAACCCAAGCCTTTGGCTTTTAAGTGTTGCGACAAATCAAGAAACCTTTTGTTAGTTAACCAAACCAGAAAAGTTCCAGCTTACTGGGAGACTTCTCAAATTTGCCATTTTTCCATGAATTCAGTTCGTGCTGTTTAAGACCTGGTTATTTCCCATGAGCCACACATGCTCCCAACCTTTCTTGAAGTAGTCCACACCTTCCTTTCCAGAGCTAGTTTCTATTTGCTCAAGTTCAGAACATAAGTAGAATTGCATTGACGCCACTCAGTACTTAAAAATATATACCAACTTCACCATCCTCGGGTGAGGCATTATTTCATGTCCTTCTCCCAGAATTCAAACATTTGGAGGTTGTTAACACATACATACACACACACTAGCCTTGGACATAAATGATCAAAAAGATCCTAAAAAGCCAAGTTGGCACGTGTTCCAGCACACACTCCAGTTTCTTACGATGGTAGTCACTATGTGCCTGCCATGCGTGGCAGCACCCGTCAGGAGGCCTACTAGACACCTCCAAGAAACAAGTCAAACCAATGTGGTACAGATGACTTTTAACCTGCCTGCCTCCAGGTCAGCACAATCTGGCAGCAGGTGGCATCCTCCCCCACCCCTTTCCAGAGGTGGTAATGGACACTTCAAAACCTGCGACACTTAACACGCTAAGACATCTGCAAATGAACAATCAGACAAAGCATTGCTGGGAGTTGGGAATTTTGGAAACTCTTCACTTACCACCAAATTTATTGAAGCCACCACGGTCACTTCCGCTGGAGAAGACAAGTTAGAAGAAAGGACATGAAGCTTCCAACGGCTACAAAAGGGTGTTTTGTTTTTTTAACATTCCCCAAACATGGGTAGGTGTTTTGGGAAAAAGATACAAGTGGTCACTAACATACATCCCTTCCTGACCAACCCTTGTCTGACCTTTGAGCACGTCACACACACGTGTGCAGTTTCTCAGACACAGGTAAGAATTTTGCTTCAAAAGATTATATATCTATTTCCTCTTGGGAAAAAAACGACCCATTTTCCTTGGCTGTTCTTCCGACGTAGCAGATGTTTTTTTCCTCTTGTGGCGAGTGGTTGACAACCAGTAGTTGGTTTAAAAACCCTACCCCCCGATGTACCCAGAAGACATTTTCACACCAGGCTGGGGTAGCCCTGAACACGTATTTGTGGTTTTTGCTTTGAAAGCAGCAAGCAGACCCAACCCCATTCCATAAAAAGTCAAAACCAAAGGCAATTTCCCTTTAAAGCAAGACAAACTTAGCTAAGCCCTACCCTAACTACTGAGCTGTTTGATCACCCCCATCCCCGGGGTCACCCCTTCTACACTGTGAGAAGAGCGGAGTATTTTGCAATGTCACCTTTCATACCTGTGGCACATAAAATGCAGAGCAGGTTAACAGTCACATAACAGTTGTTTTTCTTTTTAAGTTTTGCATTAAACACACACAATAAGAGTTTTCCTTATTTTCTGTACATTACTGAGACTGCCCCCACCCACCTTCTGAATACTTACCATACAAACTACTTTTAAAAACCTACTTTTCCCCAAAAAAATTGTGTAACATTGACATTCCTCCCCTTTTCAAGGAATACAGAGTAGGGTCCTTCATATTTACCAACAGATTTGACAGATTTTTAAATCAAAAAATCTAAGGCTCAACTTCAGCGAGAAGATCCAGTTGGACAAGCTGCTTTTAACTAACTAACCAGGGGAAGGCGGACAGTGGAACAAATACGTGGGATACCACCCACTGTCAGGAGTATTTTGCCCCAAAGGTCTGCACATGTCAGCCAACCACCCCATAAACCACAAGTCACACATAAAATCACAAGTCAGTCAAACTATACAAATCAAGCTCATGGACTCAAATGACTACAGAATACGGGAAGAGTAGTCAATTCCTAGAAGCTGAAGTTAGGTTAACCATTATCAACTCCCTTGGAGGATACATAGGAAAACACATACCAAGTTTCCCTACTATTTTCCCAGGAGAGGGATCATCGGTTTCCCTTATAAAGAAAGAAGTCTTTCACTTCCATATTTTTTGTTTTTGCCTAGAGTATCAATGACTGTAATGCATTCATACTAGGTATTTTCCTTTGGAAACAAAAGCATTAATACCCAAATGTCTACTCAGATGTGTGGACAGAAATTCAGGCTCCCAAGCTCTCAGAAAAATAAAATGGGGATATACAAAGAAAGTCAGTACCCCCAAATCAAAGTCCTCACAGATTCCCAGAAAACAAAACTGACCATGCACTGGGGATCGGCTTCAGGGGAGCTTCATGCAACCCTCCACGCTCCCCGCCAAAGATACTCCCTGGCTCATCATGAGACACCTACCCCATGCCGCCTCTGCCTCCACGGCCACCTCCGCGACCTCTGGGTTCATAGCCACCACTGCTGCGGCTGTAACCGCCGCCGCCACCCCTGCCTCGGCCCCCACGGTCCTGCTGGCCTCCCCCGTAGCCGCCACTGCCAGCACCACTCTGGTCCTGACTGCCATAACCACCGCCGCCACCACTCATGGAGGACTGATCTTGGCCATAACTGCCTGCCAAAGAAGAAAAGATGCTTTAAAAACAAAAGGCAAGGATGTAGCTTCGTTTCAGAGACTGTGCTTAACATAGACAAGGCCCTAGGTTTCATCCCACACCAAAGAGGGAATGAGGTATGATACAGCATGAAATGGATCAACAGTGCCAGAAAGGAATAATAAACAGAGGTAGGCAACCAGAAATGCCTCTTTCAGGATGAGGCCCAAACCAAAGAATGTAACGAAGTAGGAGACAGCAGAAGCCTCCTCACCTCCACCCCCTCCACCACCGCCACTGCCACTGTTGTACTGGTTCTGCTGCCCATAGCCCTGAGGGGGATTATAGGAGCTCTGCTGCTGCCCGTAGTTCTGTTGCTGTCCACTATAGCCAGACTGTTGGCCATAGCCCCCACTCTGGGGCTGCCCATAGCTGCTGCTCTGAGAACTGCTACCGTAACTGCGGGGGAAAAAGAAAACCAGAATCAAAACCCTATAGTATGTATGCCCAACATGTCCCTTTTCTTTTACTCTACCCAACTCTCTTTACCACGCCAACCCATCCATTAGCCCTCATCTTTCCAGCCTCAGACCTCAACAGCTTACCTTCCGGAGGTGCTGCTGGGAGTTGGCTGCTGGCCATAGCCAGGGTAAGAGGACTGCTGCCCATACGACGACTGGGAACTCTGGCCACTGCCATAGCCACCAGTGGAGCCATAACCCTGGGGAGCTGACTGAGTGCCATAGCCTGCTAATAAGAAAAGAAAAAGGGAATCACAAAATGTATGAGGAAAGAAAAAGGCCATTGAAAAAGACGTTATGTACTACCTAATGTTCATCCATAATTGAAAGATGAGCTTAATAAATCTTGCAACTCAAAGTTACCCTTCTTTTAAACTCTTCAAATTTAACACGCCAATTTTACTCTAGGATGATTCCAATTTCATTTCACCTATCGGAAAGCCACCTCTGAGCCAACTAATCACAGCCCAAAAGATCTCAACTTATTAAGAGCATTTTAATATGCTGGTATGCATACAGACAACCCATACCATCCGTAATTCTGGACCTTAACAGTAAATTCTACCTTTGTGTATCACATGACACATAATAGCCTACTTCAAGCATTTTCAAGCAAACCATTTTTCCATGTAAGAACCAGGGAAGGTGGGACATGTCACTACTTCAGAAGCTGAGGAAGGAGGATCTCAACTTCAAGGACAGCCTGGAGCAACTTTGCAAGATCCTGTCTCAAAATAAATAATGGGCTATGTATGAAGCTCAGTGACACTCTATACAGTATCTGCCTAGCATTCAAGAGGCCCTAGATTCAATTCCCAATACCACATAACAAAGTAATAATGATGAGCCTGAAACTGGTTTTCCCTGTAGGGAATATATCTCCTCTTTCTAGGTGAGAAGAGCCCAATATAACAACCAAGAAGTCTAGAAAATTTTTTTTTAAACCACAAATCAGTAAGCATTTTTGCTTTCTTGAAAGGACTAAAAATCCAAAAAAGTTTTAAGAATTATAAATTGAGTCAGGTTTCAACATTTTAGTATTGTTCAAGTTTAAGAAAAGCACCGTTCAGAAAGAGGAGGAAGAGGCAGAATAACCCACTAAGGGACTCACTGTTCTGACTCTGTCCATAAGAAGAACTGTAGCTGCTCTGGCCATAGCCTGAAGTATCCGCCGACTGGCCATAACTACTGTAACTCTGCTGTCCATAGGGCTGATTGCTCTGCTGGGAGTAGCCCTGCCCAGGCTGGGTGGGGTAGGCCCCATAGCTATAGAGAAGAGAAAAAAAAAAAACCACAAAAAAAAACACCACCGTTTCAGAAAAAGTTACCTTAAAAAGGGGGGGAGAACCTAATGTAATCTTTAACTCTACAAACTCTGAAGCTCAAAACATGGCACTCACCTTTGGGTTGCTTGTTGGGTATAGTCTGCAAAACAAAAATACAATTACATTATTTTCAGCTGCCACTCTAAAATTTACAGTGAACAGTGCTAAAATTCCTCAAGTCCTGGAGCCTCCAGATCAAGAAAATCAACAAAATTTCATTGCTTTCTAAGAAACAGCACAATTCCCCCTTGACACACTAGTTGAGGACAAGCGAACAGTTCTTACAATTTGGGGGGTGGGGGCCGCTGGCGTGGCAGCACATGCCTGTAATCCCAGCACTTTGGAGGCTGAGGCAGGACTGCAAGAGCTACATGAGTTCAAGGACAGCCTGATCGCCATAGCAAGACCCTGTCTCAAAGAAAAGAACCACAAATTTCTAGAGACTCAGACTTTAACAATTGGAAAAACAAAGGATCTTCTTTTTACCTCCACACTCAATTTATGTGAGGAACTGCTCTAAATTCACCTAACAATTCACTTTTACACCCGCTCTTGGGGAAAAGTATTATCGCCAAGAGCCAAGATACAGCAACTCTTCCAAAGTCACAGAGCTAAGTGACAGGGATTTGGTTTCAGTTAAACCCAAGGCGCTAGTGCTGGGAATGTGGCACTCAAGACCCGAAGAAGAAAAAAAAGAACTAAAGAACAAGAATGTCTCCAAAACAAAAAAAAAGCAAAAGCCATTCTTGCCAGGCAAGGTAGTCCATGCCTGTAATCCCAGCACTCTGAAGGCTGAGGCAAGAGGATGCGAAGAAGAGTTAAAGGCCAGCCTGTGCAACACAGTGAGTTCAAGATAGCAAGACCCCCGTCGCAAAGAAATGGAAAAAAAAGAAAGCCGTTCTTCACCCTTTGACCAACCTAGGAGAAAAGGAAAAGTGATGTTTTAGGACAAAGCCAGGCAACCAACACGAGAACCCTTTGACCCTAAATGACAATCATCAACGTGCCTGCCTCAAGAGACAAATGGCTCCAATGGTTGTTTCGACTATACTGCCTCCCTCAGAGATCCCCACGGAGAAAAGCACTTTTAAAACGCCACGATAAAGGGATTTAGCTCAGTGGTTCCGCCTCCTGCCTCGCTAGCGCAAGGTCCCGGGTTCGATCCCCGGTACCAAAAAAATAACCAGGATAAGGAGGACTCACTAGCACCATCACCTCTTCTCCTCAGTACAGGAAATCAGGCCTTTCCCCCCGCAGGAAAAGGCAAAAGAACCGAGAGAGGATGTGGTCGGGCGGCCGGTCCTCTCAGTTCTCATCTTATAAAGAAAGTTAGGCGGGAAAAGCCTCAGGCCGGGCCCCAAGTCCAAAGGCCAATCTCTCTCCCCTCAAAGGAAGCGTGGTCCGACCCCGAGTCTCCGCCCGCGGACCCGTGGCAGCCAGGCGAGAGCAGTCCCGCCCTCTCCCCCGGGACGGGCGAGGCGAAGCCCAACCCGAAGCTCGCGGCACAGTCCACCGCTCGCGAGGGTCTCGCGACAAAAAGCCGCACCAACACGAGGCCAGAAGGGGAAGACGCGCCGAGCAGGGGGAGGGGGCGGGGGAGGAAGCGCGTGCGCGCCCCGAGTGCCCGGATGCACCACTGCGACAAAGCGGGACCCACCGCGGGGCTGGGCCAGGGGTGCGGCACGGGGCTTAGGGCCTGAGCATTCCCACCCTCCCCTACACTTGAAATCGCTAAGCCCCCTTCCCTTCCCAGAACTACACGCAAATAGACCGCGAAGGAAAGACAGCTCTTGCGCGAGGCGTCAGAGGAACGAAACAAAATGGCGACATCGCCCTCCCCCTTCCACCCTCTCCGCTGCTTCCCGCCACAGTGGTGCGAAAAGACTGCACGAGATCCTCACCCCGGGCCCACCGAAAAGCCAAAACCCATCGGGGAGGGAACGAGGCGCTGAACGAGCGCAGAACCACCCCTTCGCGCCCTCACCTACCGTTTGAGGCCATGTCCGCGCACGCGCACACAGGCCGACTAGCAAGTAGACGCCACCAGCTAACAGAACCGACGCCTCGCGGACTGAGGGGTCCCGCCCCCTGCGTCGGAGTTTTTGTAGGTCTCCCCCACCCCCGCCTACGCACCGCGGTGGAACGTACCATCTATGGAAAGCACAGGGGAAAGCACAGCGGTTTCTTAACATGTTCCAGGGAATGTAAAGGGTTCAAGCAAACAAAGGTGAAACAGACTGGCTGGCGACTGAGCTAATAATATAGATCACCATATTTCCTAATGAATAGCTTCTGCTCACTCTCCAGGACTAACCCTGATCCACGCCCAACCCTGTAAAGACACAATGGTACGGTCCCATCCGCGGGGGGCGGGGCGAGGGGGTCCTGGGTGTTTGCCTGCGGAACAGTAGTGGAGCCCCAAATAGCGGGGTGGGCGAAGTTCTTTTTTCTGGTCCTCACTTTCACCGGGCTGGCCAGTCCTGCTCTCTGCGGCCCTTTCACTGTGCCCGAAGCGTTATTCCTCGCCTCGACCTCCCTGGCTCGCACGTTCTTCTCCTGGCAGCGCAACCTTCCCCCGCATCTAGCTGACTTCACCAGGTTTCCGGCTCCGTTCCTTCGTCCTCGCGGGTCTGTAGAGCCGACGGCAGCACGGCCTTGCGCCTGGATCCCCAGGCCTCGTCTGGCCCGCGCTGAGCTCTCAGCAAAACCCTCGGGGCATGGCCCTGACCAGCTGTGGGCGCGAGAGCCCGGTGCCCCGGACTCAGAGCGTTTACAGCCAGATCAGGGCCCTGGTCTTTTCCTGATAACGACCTGCTTTGTATTTTTCTGAAGCGCTACCGGGGGATCAGAATGGAAACCCCGGGAATAATACATTTGTATATAAGGCTCAACTGGTTTCAAAATGCACGATTAATATCTTTCCCATGACAATCTAGTGAAGAAAGTAAATATAGCTCCATTTTACAGATAAAAGTAAAGAAAGAATAATCCACGACTGTAGGGCAGCTAAGTGTCAGGGCTCATGATTCAAATCCAGCAGTGTGTGGCTGCCAAGTGCCCTTTTGTTGGTTCCATGAAGGATTAGAAATTTGAAAGCCTGTTCACTTACTGTAAAATCAAGCACGAAAAGGGAAATTCAAATGAACTTGCAGTTTGCACCCTAATCAGCTTTACATGGAGAAGGCAGTTCAAAACTGTTGAACAACAACAGCAACAAAAATGTTGAACAAGGGCGGGGATTTAGCTCAGTGGTGCCGTGCCTGCCTCGCAAGCACAAGGTCCTGAGTGATTCCCTGTACAAAAACCAACAAAACAAACAATAAATAAACTGTTGAACAAGACAGGTTATTCCAGGTAAAAATGGCATACACCTTTTCCTTCCCAATTTCACCTTTGACCTGGAGTACAAATGTTCCCCTTGTGGTTGGACACATTTTCCGGGCAAAACACGAGGGCTAAGCCCTAACCCTGCCCCAAACTTTTTTTCTTTTTTTTTTTTTCAGTCAGAGGCTTGCTGTGTAGTCCAAGCTAGCCTCAAACTTGTGGAGATCCTCCTGCTTTAGCCTCCTGAGTACTGGGATTGCTGGCATGTGCCACCACACTCAGCCCACAGACTTCTAAGAGCCCTGAGGGCTTTGAATATCCAGCCACTCACCTGCTCTCATTGGAAGAGCAGTGTGACTAGATGGGCCTGGGGCCCATGCCTGTAATCCCAGCACTTAGGAGGCTGAGGCAGGAGGATCCCCTTGAGTTTTTGAGGGCAGCCTCAAAAGTAGAGCAAAAATTGTCTCAAAACAAAAAAAGCTAGCATTTATTGATACATGATAAAGTATTCTGTTATTTTTTTTTCTTTTTTTTCTGTTAGTTTGAGACAGGGTCTCACTATGTAGCCTCCACTGGTCTCAAACTTGGGGTGGGATTGCTGGCATGCACCACCACTCCCTGCTAGTCTTATATTTATATATACTGTACTATATAATAGCTAATGCTTTTATGATTGTCAGAAAACTCTAAGTGTTTGAATATATAATAACGTGTTTAATTATAGCCTTAGCAAGATCCTGTCTCAAAAAAAACAAAAACATCCAAAAAGAACGTTCAAAAACTGTTACCCAGATAACATAGAAAGTGTCAAAGCAGGGTTCCCAACCCAGGCAGCCTGGCTCTGAGTTCCGGCTTTAATCTTCATGCTTCAGCAGATGTCACTTGAGCCCGGTAGGGCGAGTGCCAAGTGTGGCACCGACTGAGACTGGAGGCCAGAAAAAGACCCAGGGTCTGAACCACGGGGTCTGAACCACAGGCTGTATGGCCAGGAGTGAGCTGCGAGTGGGGAGCCGCACAACGTGCTGGAGTCCAGTGTGGTGAGCACTGTGACCTAGAGCCAAGGACGTGGAGGGAGGAGTCCAGGTGGGCACCAAATCGAGGGAGGGAGGGAGGGACAGGCCTGGGTGGGGAGGGCACCCACGGGACAGAGCCAAGTTCACACTTTCTCCTCATAGCCACGTCAAGGGGCCATCCTCCAGATACATCCTTTCCAAAGGCTCATTTGAGTCACAAACCATGAAGGACTGTCGTTTTTGCCTTTTCCATGGGTTTTTGGCTTTGATTTTAGACTAGAGATTGAAGCCCTGGCCTTGGCAATGGGCTACAGGAATGTCCCCAGGCTTGCTGTTTGTTGGTTTGTTTTTACTAGGATCACACTAAATAGCCCAGGTTGGGCTCCAATTTACAATCCTTCCACCTCAGCCTCCGGAAGTTCTCAGATTACAGGTGGGTGCCAAAACGGCCAGCTCTGTCATTCTTTGTTGTTTGTTTGGTTGGTTGATTTGGTCTGGTTGGTTGTTGGCTTATCCTGGTTTGGTTTGTTTGATTTTTGTTTTTTGAGACAGAGTCTCGGTATGTAGCACAGGCTGGCCTTGAACTCACTGAGATCCTCCTGCCTCAGGCTCCCAGGTGCTGGGATTGTAGGTGAGCTCCTCCACACCCACCCTCTCCTTCCTTCTGAAAAGTCTCCGAAGAACTGAGTATGTTGGTGCAGGCCTGTAATCCCAGCACTAAGAAGGACAAAGCAAGAGGGTCACAAATTCGAGGCCAGTCTGAGCTACATAGTGAGTTCAACACCAGCCTTCAGTTCTGAAAAAAAATTTTTTTTTCTAATAAAAATGAAAATGTTTTTGGGCTGGAGATTTAGCTCAGTGGCAGCACACCTGCCTCAAAATCGAGGTCCTGAATTCAATCCTCAGTACCAAAAAAAAAAAAAAAGAATATGTCCTTTACTTGACATCCCTGCCCCCAGCCCTCCCCCTTTTCCACTCATCATAATCTTTCTGCTCAAATTAACTGGGTTATGTCCTCTGCAATTAAGAACTCAGAGGCTAGGTGAGGTGTCACATGCCTATAATCCCAGCACTCTTGGAGGCAGAGGCTGGACAATTTTTTTAAGCAAAACATTTATTGATACATTTTAGATATACATAAGGATAACGTTCATCATAGGGAATTTGTACCTGTGCATGATATATCTTTTTTTTTTTTTTGGTACCAGGGTTCAAACTCGGGTCCTTGTGCTTGCACAGCAGATGGTGAAACCAATGAGCTAAATCCCCAGCCCTACACAATATATCTTGCTTTTTCTTTTTTTCCCATTCCCCTCCTTCAACTCCTCTTCCTATCCTTATTTTTTTTTGGTACCAGGGATCAAACTCAGGCCTTGTGCTTGCAAGGCAGGTGGCAGAATCACTGAGCTAAATCCCCGGCCTTCCTATCCTTATTTACAAAAGCTTTGTTTCCATTTTTCCTTCTATTCTTTCTTCCCTCGTCCCTTGTTTCCTTTCCCCCCACCTTGTTCCCCTTATCATTTGAACATTTTCTTCCCATTTCCCAATATCTGTTACACATTTTGGTCCTTTTTCCCATTTTCAGTTTCTCACACCAGAGAAACGAGGCAGTATTTAAACACGTGTGTCTGATTTATCTCACTTAAGAGTATGGTCTCAAGGTCCATCCATTTAGCTAGAAATGTCTCAATTTTATCCTTCTTTATGGCAGAGTAACACTCCATGGTGTAAAAAAAACACATCTTCGTTATCTATTTATTGTTTGATGGGCATTAGGGCTGTTTCCAAGATTTAGCTATTAAAAGCTGTGCTGCCATAAACATGGGTGTGCATATATTGCTGTGGTATGATCCTTTTAATTCTTTTGGGAAGATATCAAGAACAGGAATAGTTGAGTTGAATGGACCCTCTAGTCCTAGTTCTTTGAGGTATCTCCATACTGATTTCCACAGTGGTTGCACCAGTCTGCACTCCCACCAACATTGGAGAAGAGTTCCTTTCTCCCCACAGCCCTGCTAGCATTTGTTGTTGGCTGATTTCTTGATAAAAGCCATTCCTTCTGGAATGAGATGTAATCTCAATTTTAATTTGCATCTCTCTCGAATGACCAGTAATGTTGAACATTTTTTTCATATATTTATTTGATGTTTCCACTTCTTCATCTGAGAAGTGTCTGTTCATTTCAGATGCCCATTTTTGGATTGGGTCTTTAAATTGGGGGGGGATCTGATTTTTTTTTTTAATTCTTCATATATTCTATATAGTAGTCCTTTGAGTAACAGCTGGCAAAAATTTTTTCCCACTCTGTGAGTTGTCTCTTCACTCTGTTGCTGGTTTCTATTGTGCAAAATCTTTTTAACATGATGGATCCCAGTTGTTGGTGTTTTTTTTTTAAGT
The DNA here is from genome assembly GCF_000247695.1 of Heterocephalus glaber. The sequence goes on along the minus strand of NW_004624782.1, from coordinate 14,206,681 downwards.
TGTTGGTCCTTTGTGCTAGTTCCTGTGCAATTGGGATTTTGTTCATGAAGTCTTTGCCTACACCAATGTCTTTGAGAGTTCTACTTATTCTGTCTTCCAGCAGAGGAAGTATTTCTGTTTTAATATTTAGATCTTTGATCCATTTTGATTTTAGTTTAGTACATGGTGAAAGATATGGGTCTAGTTTTAATCTTCGGCATGTGGAAAGAGGCAGGACAATTTAAAGCTCAATCCCAGCCTGGACAACTTAGTGACATAGCAAGCCCTTTCTCAAAAACCATGAAAAGAAAATGAAACAAAGGGCTGGGAATGAAGCCCTGTGTTTAATCCCCAGTATCCTCCCCCCAAAAAATGACAGGTCCATCGTGAATATTAAATGTTATTTTCACTGTAAGTCACCCGTCACTGGGCCTAGATCATAGCAGGCATGAATAAATGCCCTTCGCTCTCACCCTTCCTTCAAGTACAGCTTCAAGCAGGAAATAATTGCTTTCTACTCTCCTTGGGCAGTGCTCAGGAAAGGAAGGGCCACTGCCTTCGTGGGCCCACCCAGGTCTTGTTTGTCCAGGAGAGGCGGTCATGGGAAATAGAGTGGGGAAAGTAAGTGGGGACACCAAGAAGAGACCCGCTGAGCCCACCAGGAGAAGCCAAGGAACTCTAGCAGGCTTCCCCATAAAGGGCCAGGGAGTGGCACAGTGCAGGACAGTGGTCCGAGGTCCAAGGACAGAGTGGTCAGAGGCCCCCAGGAGACTAACTGCACGTCCCCTCACACTGGCACCTGGCACCCGAAAGTGCAGAGAAGAGGTTCTGTGGGTGCTTCCACATCCTCTTTATTTACTTTTGTGCTGGGGATGGAACTCAGAGCCTGACACATACAGGGCAAAGTCCTCCCCTGTTTTAAGGACACAAGGCTCTAGGCTCTCAGGCTCTAAAGGAAAAGAAGGGAGAAGGGCAAAGAGATGGCAAACATGCAAGCAAATCTGAAGAACCTTGATACTTGACCCCGAAAGGGAATCTGAATCCTCACAAGAGAAATCTGTCCATCTGTCTACACATGGATGTTACCAGGTTTAGGGGCAATGGAGTCTCCTTCTAGAGGTGGTTCTAGGTTTTTTCCATACTGAACAAAGATTGGTTAAGACTAGTGCAAGACGGCAAGGTTTTACATTTATTAAACATATGAAAAGAAAAGAAATATGCTCTACAGAGCAAGTTCGGGCCAACTGAAAGTGAGAAAAGAAGTACACGCTACAGGTTGAGAGACAGCCATCGTGAAAGAGAGAGCATAGTGACCAGGAGCAAAATGACCACTCTCTGGGCCGGGCATGCTTGTGCACACCTGTGATCCCAGCCCTTGGGAGGCTGAGGCAGGAGGTGGCCGTGAGTTTGAGGCCAGCCTGGGCGACATAGTTCAAGACAGCCTGAACTACATAGCAAGACCCTGTCTCAAAAATAAATAAATAAATAAATAAATAAATAAATATAAAGAGAGCGCTCTCGGGTTGGTTCCAGGTGCAGGGCTTTGGGAGCTGTTCTGCACATGTGTCCTGAAACTTTGTGCTGCACAGGTCGTGCCCACTTCCCGAGCCAGTTTGCGGTGCCCTGTCTCCCGCCTCATGCACACACTTTAGTTTCAGATTCTTTTGCAAATTTTGATAGGAAGATACATGTAAAACTACTCAGTTCTCTTGGCTTTCTCTGTGGGGTGACTAAAATGAAAATTACACATTTAAATAGCAATTTGTTAACCCAGACATGAGGATGCTCACCTGTAATTCCAGCACTCAGGAAGCTGCAGCAGGACAATGTCCATGAGTTCAAGGCCAGCCTAGGTTACATAGCAAGACTCTGTCTCATAAAACAAAATATAGGGCTGGGGATTTAGCTCAGTGGCACCGCTCCTGCCTTGCAAGCCCAAGGTCCTGAGTTTGATCCCCCATACAAAAAAATAAGTAGGGCTGGGGATTTAGCTCAGTGGCACCGCTCCTGCCTTGCAAGCCCAAGGTCCTGAGTTTGATCCCCCATACAAAAAAATAAGTAGGGCTGGGGATTTAGCTCAGTGGCTCCACCGCCTGCCTCACAAGCCCAAGGTCCCAAGTTCAATCCCTGGTATCAGAAAAAATAAAAATAACTAAATAAATAACAAATTTTTAATGGACCAGGCATAATGATACATGCCTATAATCCAAGCATTCCGGGAGCCAGAGACAAGAGGATCCCAAGTTCAAACCCAGCCTGGGCAATTTAAGATTTAGCAAGACCCTGTCTAAAAATTATAAAGGGCTGGAGGGGCCAGGGATCTAGCTCAGTGGTGCCACCTGCCTCGCAAACACAAGGTCCCGAGTTCCATCCCCAGTACCAAAGGGGGGGGGGGCTGGGGACATAGTTCGGTAAGAAAGCTCTGAGTTTAACTCCCAGATACCACAACAATTTTTAATTAAATTAAATGGATGATAGCAGAACGGTTTTCTTTTTCGAGCGCCGCGCTGACCTGACTGAGGAAGAGCCAGCCCAGCTCAAACCCCACCACGCCCAGCGCACACCCTCCTTCACTGTCCTTCGTCCTCAGGAGGAGTCTGTATCTGGGCGCTTTTCTATCCCATCACGATCACGTAAACTAAATGGAACTTCCTAAGTGCCTGGAGCTGAGGATACATGCCTGCTCTGTATCCCCACCTCCCCTCCCTTAACCCCTATAAACCCTGCTCTCTGCCAGCTCCAGGAGGATCGCTTTGTGCAGAAATCCCTGAGCAGCCAGCCGGGTAAGAAAGCTGTACACTTGGCCCACCCTCGGTGCGTTCTGGATTCTTCCAGCCTGGTCTTGCTGCACCACTAAGAGCTGCCACGCTGTAGACTGTAGTCTGCCCCTACAGCAACACTCCCTGCGATGCGTGTTATCATTATGTATGCCTAAAATTTACCAATAAATGTTTTGCTATTGATTAATTATGGGCCGGGGATTTAGCTCAGTGGTTTTGCCACCTGCTGCGCAAGCGCAAGGACCCAAGTTCGAACCCCAGTACCAAAAATAAATAAATAAATGAAATAAAATAAATTAATTAAATGGGTATGTCAAGGGAACTTTATTTGGGGCGTGTGTGCGTGTGTTTCTTTTTTCTTTTTTGGGTTTTGTTTTGTTGAGACAGGGTCTCTCTATGTAGTTTAGGCTGGCCTTGAAACTCTGTGTGTGACCCAGGCCTGGAACTCACAGCAATCCTCCTGCCTCAGCCTACCAAGTGCCAGAATTAGAGGCAGTGCCACCACACCCAGCTCAATGGTTTTTGGGAGTTGTTTTTGGGGGGGGGATTGTTTGTTTGTTTGAGACAAGTTCTGTCTGTTTAGCTCAGACTAGCCTCAAACTCACGATCCTTCTGCCTCAGCCTCCTCAGTGCATGCATCACCTCACCAGGCTCAAGGGAAATATCTTTTTTTTTTTTTAGTGCCAATATCATATCGATGTTTAGTCTTATTTAGTTTCCATTCTTTCCTTCTATTTTCACTTTTTTTCCAAGGAAAATATCTTGAGAATGCAATCTACTATGTAATTATAGATTTTCTAGGAGTTTTTGTTTGTTTGGTTGGTTGGTTGGTAGGTTGGTTGATTTGTTTGGAACTGGGGATTGAACTGGGGATCTTCACCCTGAGCTACATCACCAGCCCTTATTAAATTACTTCTTCCTTGTGAGACAGGTTCTCACTACATCCCTAAACCGCCCAGCCTGGGATTGAACTCACGATCGCCCTCTCTCAGTCAGGCCTGTACCACCAGGCCATCTATGACGATGTTTTATTGGTAAATTTGTCATTAGTAGTTTTAAGTAAGAATGTGTTTCTCTCTGCAGTCCCCTGAAAGCCTGGAGACCGTGAGGTTGGAGGCAAGGGCATGGTTAGTTTTAGTCCACAGGGGAGAATGAGGCTCTTTCCACAACTCCAGGGTTACCATCTACGCTTTCTGTTCTCTCTCTCTCATCCAGTATTGGGATCAAACACAGGGCCTCACACGTTCTAGGAAAGTGCTCTACCACTGAGCTACGTACCTAGTCCCTACGGAGTGCTAGAATTATAGGTATGTGCTACCCTGCCCAATAACTTATCTTTTGGGGGGTTTTTTGGGTTGGGGGTTCTGGGGATCGAACACAGGCCCCTTTTTTGTTTGGTTTGGTTATTTTTTTTTTCTTTTAACCTCTAACATTTCTGTGGAGCAAGAATTTTAATTTTTAATCTCAGTTTCCCAAAAACACTATATCTCACAAAAAGCCAGAAGACAGCCGGGCATGGGGGTGCACACCTGTGATCCCAGCACTCTGGAAGCTGAGGCAGAAGGGTCTCAAATTCGAGCCTGGTCTGAGCAATTTAGTGACTTAGTGAGATCCTGTCTCAAAATAAAAAAGGGCCGGGAATGTAGCTTAGTGCAAAGGCCCTTGGTTCAATCCCCAGGACTGCAATAAAGAAAGAAAGAAAAGAATTTCATTCCTACCTGTCAGTAGCCAGAACTAGTCACACGGCTGTCCCCAGCCACAGCAGGCAGGAAGTGCAGTCTTAATCTCATGACCAAAGGGATGAAAACTGGAAATACTTGGTGAATACATACTATTAATAGATATATCACATTGCTTCTTTCTATTACATATAAATTTGTGTTATGCATAACAATTATTTTTACCTTAGAATACGTTGAGACTGGGCCAGGGATTCAGCTCAGTGGTGCTGCACCTGCCTCACAAGCGCAAGGTCCTGAGTTCGATCCCTGGTACCAAAAATATATATATGTATATATGTTGAGATTACCAAAAGAACTTTCTACAAATTATATTGACAGCCGAGCATGATGGCACAAACCAGTAATCCCAGCACTTGGAAGCCTGAGGCAGGAGGATCACTGTGAGTGCAAGGCCAGCCTGAACTGCAGAGGGAGACTCTGTCTCAAAAAACAAAAAAGAAAAAAATAGAGAGAGACAATACATAGTGAATTACAATGTCATCAAAATCAACCCAAAATATTAGAGCTTATAGTGCAAATTATGGTACATTTAATTACACATGACCAAATTTACAAGGACCACACAATATGTGTTTAAAGTTTACACAATGAAAATAGTTACTTGTCTCAAGTTAGAAATTTGGAGGCTCTGAGTGTTGGGCATGGTGGCACAGGCCTATAATTTCAACTCCAAGGGAGGCCGAGGCAGGAGAATCACAATTCAATCTTACCCTGGACAATTTAGTAAGAACCTGTCTCAAAATAAAAATTTGAAAAATTTGTAAAAAGGGCTGGGGATGTTGCTCAGTGGTCAAGCACTTTCCTACCATTTGTGAGGCCCTGAGTTCAATCCCCAGTGCTTTCAGGAGGGAGGGGAGGAAGGGGGCAAAGTTAGTACAAGAACTTAACAATATAAAGGAGGTGGTTTTCATCCTGAAATCCGCCACCTCACTGAACTAAACATTGCTGCAGATCCAAAGGCACATAACTATGTTCCAGACAAGAAGAGGCAAGCAGCTAAGAATGATCCTTTCTCCTGGAGAAGGGGAGGAGTTTAGGTCTGTGATTTTGTTTGTGCCTGGTGCGTGCTAGGCATGTGTTCCTCCACTAAATCCCACTCTCAGCCATTTGTCTGTGTGTGACAGGGTCTTGCACTGGGCGGTGGACATGTACCACCATGCCCAGCTTTTCCACACTTTGAAAAAGAATAACACAGCTGGGTATGGCAGCACAGGCCTGTAATCCCAGCTACTCAGGAGGCTGATGCAGGGGGAGCACAAGTTCTAGCCAACTTTGGGCAGCTCTTACAATAAAAGACTTTGTATTATTATTCAGTGATAATTTTCAAAAATGATACACCTTTTTTTTTCTTTTTGGTACCAGGGATGGAACTCGGGACCTTGCACTTGCCAGGCAGTCGGTGGAACCACTGAGCTACATCCCCAGCCCTGAAAAAATGATGTACTTTTTTAAAGTTTTATGGGGTTTTCTAGTAATGGGGACCGAACACAATGTATTCACACTGAACTACAGCCCCAGCGTTTTTTATTTTTTGTTTTGAGGCAAGGGCTCAGTAAGTCACCAAGTGGCCCAGGCTGGGCTCAAACTTGCCGTCCTCCTGCTCAGCCTCCCAGAGTGCTGGGATTGCACAGGTGTGCATCTTTGCACCCAGTTTAAAACAGTTTTGTATGCGGAGAGAAATTAGCCCCTAAATCAACCATTTAGACCAAGGGTGGCAACTTTTTCTATAAAGAGCAAAAAGAAAATGTTTAAGGCTTTGTAAAGGTCTCTGTTGGAACGACAGTTCTCGTCTCTGCACTGCAAAGGCAGCCGTGGAGCATATGTGAAAGAGGCATCTGTGTTTCCTCTTGGTTTTTGTTGTTGTTTGGTTCCGGGAATCAAACTCAAGGCCTCAAGCTTGCTAGGCAGGTTCTGTGCTGCTGAGCTACATCAATGTTCCAGGATTTGTGTTTCAATAAAACTATTTACTGAAACAAGCTGTTGTTTGAATTTAGCCTGAGCGCCAGAAAATAGAAGGTCACTCCTGAGCCATAATTCAGAGCACCATACTGTGGTCTATTATAAAAAGGAGCCTGGAAGCAGAGTAAAAATTAAATGGATGCCAGGTGTGGTGGTGCATGCCTGTAGTTCCAGAACTCAGGAGGCTGAGGCAGGAGGATTGCTGCTAGTTTGAGGCCAGCCTGAACAACCTCCTAAAATACATCTGCAGAATGGTCTCTATTGAATAAGGATTGGGGAACTTCACAATTTCTTCTTGAGCTAGCTGGGGTCTGAGTACAATTGGCCTGCATATCCAGACAGTCTCTGCTAACCTAAACAAGGTCCCGGTGCTTAGTTACCAGAAACTCAGCCATTTGTAAGAAAGGGCGACCAACCAGGGGCAAATGAAACTAAAGCTGTTACAAGGAGGGTGTGTCTGGGCGTCACAGAGCTGTGGCTTTGGGGTCTGCATCTGGTCTCTGGGCCCCTCAGCTCCGCCACTGTCCCCCGCTCTGCTCCACGACATCTCTGCCCCAGGACATCTCTGCTCCTTTAAGTCGGGCTTAGACCCTGTGTGTCCCCAACAGAAGACTGAGTGTCCCGCTGCAGGGGGCTGTGACAGAGGGAGGCCAGCCCATGGCCAGCATCCCTCCCAGCACCCCAGCCAGCCTGAGGCAGCTGGCCTTGACCAGAATGCCGAGGGAGGGAGGGAGGGCTGAGAGCACAGGACTGGAAAGGCAACCAGGGACCTGTTTCTTCAGGATATGTGGGCCAGAATGAAAAATCTGCATTTTCCATAAGGCTGTTCAGCAGCCAAGACTTTTAAGTGGGTACATACAATTTTTTTTCTTTGAGACAGAGTCTCACTATGCAGTTCGGGCTGGCCTTGAGCTCACGGAGATCCTGCAGCCTCAGCCTCCCAGTGCTGCAATTACAGGCCTGTGCCACCACACCCACCTTACCTGCAAACAATTTTTTTTTTGGTACCAGGGATCGAACTCGGGACTTTGAACTTGCAAGGCAGGCGGTGGCACCACTGAGCTAAACCCCTGGTCCGAGCTGCAAACAATTTTAAATTTTGAGTTCAAAACAACTAAGGCCCCACTCCTGTGGATCAGGGTGGCAGACAGGAGGCAAGGTTCTGCTAAGCTGCAGAACAGCCTGCAGCAGTGGGGCCCTGCCACATCTTCTGAGATGACTCTCAGCTGTGCTGTCCAGCGTGGCGATGCCACTGAGCACTGCAATGTGGAGCCAAGAAGCTGAGTGTTTAAATTCTAGTTAATTTTAACTGAAGCAGCCACATGTAGTTAGGCCTCTTAGAATGGACAGCACGGGTGAAGAAGTCCGGCACATGTCCCTCCAGGCCCTTGGAGCTGTGCGGACTCCTTGAGAAACTCTCAGTATCCCTGTGGTCGTGTCCCTCTTCTTGAGTAGGCTAATTTGAGTGGCTTCTTATTACTATAGCTTTCCTCCTCATACTTTTTTTTTTTTTGCTGTCCTTTAACTAATACACTAATACTAATAAATGTCTACCCCCAAGGCTGCCTCGAACCTGCAGGAGCCTCCTGCCTCAGCCTCCCGCGTGTTGGGATCACAGGCGTGTGCCACTATGCCTGGCTCACATTGTTGTTCTTGACATTTAGAATTCAGGAAACAGGGCCGAGGATACAGCTCAGTGGTAGAGATTTGCCTAACGTGTGAGGCCCTGGGTTCTGTCCCTCATGGGAGGCAGGGGGTCCGAACACCAACTACGGAGAAGTGGAGAAGTGTCGCGGTCACCACCTGCGTGGGAGAGGCCCGGCCCACCGAGCGCCCGCCCCGAAAGCCTCCTGCGCTGCCCCCAGCCGAGGCCCCAGAGCCCGCCCCACCCCCTGCTAGCCGGAGCCGGAGCCTCCAGGTGCCGCGGGGCGCTCGCAGGCTGGGTCCGGGCCAGCTCGGGCCGGCGTTCAGCCGCGCGGGGCCGGAACCGGGCAGGAAGCCGGGACGCGGTGCTGGAGGGGGCTCCCCGGCCCCGGCGCAAGATGGGGTCCCGAGGGGCCGAGGAGGAAGTTACTCTCCACCCCACCCCACCCCCGGGCCGCTCCAAGGCACATCTCGATGGCACCAGCAGCGGGTGGACTCAGTAGTCCCAACCTGGTTTCGGTGTCGATTTCGGTTTTGGGTACCGAGATCGGACTCAGGGCCTTGCGCTGGCCGGGCAGACTCTGGGACCACTGAGCCACATCCCTGGCCCCTGTTTTTGTTTTTTATTTTGGTTTGGTTTGGTTTGGGGCGGAACTGGGATTGAACCGAGGGTTTGCACACTAAACTACAGCCTGAGATCTTCTCCAGCCAGGCGCTCACTCGGTCGCTGAACCTCCAGCCTCGGCCCTCAGTCAGGGCCGGGATGAGGCGCGCGGCCGTCTCTACTGTCTGAGGCAAGCGCCGCTCAGAGGACCGCCCCACTGAGCAGCCCGCAGGCACCTGGAACCCCAGACCGCCCGTGCTTCCGCGGTAATTTAGCAAGACAATGTTTTGGCCAGGAGACCAGAGGCGGCAGATTCTGTAAACAAAAGGAATATGCTCAATCAAATCTGAGTTTGAGATAAATACAAATAATGTTTTAGTGTATCTCCAAAACATTTCATGGAACACAGTTTTATAAAAATTATTCATCAGCCGGCCTGGCCCCTCTCCAAGCCCCATGGGGCAGCTGGGTCCCCCCAGCAGTCAGGGCGGGCCCCAACTTCTGCACCTCCCCCAACTGCATGCCGATGGCACTCAGGCCCACCCGGCCTTCTGCAGGCTCCTTCTGATCTGGCCAGGTGCCGCAAATGGGGGCAAAAGCCAGGTGCAATGGCTCACACTGTGATCCCAGCATTTGGGAGGCTGAGGCAGGAGGACCATTGCAATAGCATTGTCAGGCATGGTGGCACATGCCTGTGATCACAGCACGGGAGGCTGAGGCAGGAGGGTCACCATGAGTTCGAGGCCAGCCTGGGCTACACAGCGAGACCCTGTCCCAAATAACTAACAAACAAGCATCAATAGCATTTCTGGTACCGGGGATCAAACTCGGGACCTTGGGCTTTTGAGGCAGGCACCGGAACCACTGAGCTAAATCCCCGGCCTAATAGTGTTTCTATACACAAATAAACTCACTAAGAAAAATTAAGGAAAGGACACAATGCTTTCACAACAGCATTCCAAAAAATGAAATACCTATGAATCAATCTAACAAAGGAAGTGAAAGATCTTTACATGGAAAACTATAGTACTCTGAAAAAGGAGATGGAAGAGGATATCAGAAAATGGAAAGATATCCCTTGTTCTTGGGTAGGAAAAACCAATATAGTGAAAATGCCTTCTAATATGGCTTCAAATTCCAATACCATATCTCACAGAACTAGAGAAAACAATACTAAAATTTATTTAGAACCAGAAGAGACCTAGAATAGCAAAAGCAATTCTGGGCAACAGAGGCAAGGCAGGGAGCATCATAATACCTGACTTGAAACTATGCTACAAAGCTACTGTGATAAAAACAGCATGGTACTGGCAAAACAACAGACCTGAGGATCAATGGAACAGATTAGAAGATGCAGAAACAACTCCAGACATAATCAGCCACCTCATCTTTGACAAAGGACCCAAATGCCTTCACTGGAAGAAAGAGAGCCTCTTAAATAAATTGGTGCTGGAAAAACTGGCTTTCCACATGCTGAAGACCCATATCTTTCACCACCATGCACTGAACTAAAATCAAAGTGGATCAAAGATCTAAATATTAAAACAAATACTTCATCTGCTGGCTGATAGAATAGGTAAAACTCTTGAAGACATTGGTGTAGGCAAAGACTTCATGAACAAAAGCCCTGTTGCACAGGAACTAGCACAAAGGACCAACAACCAGGATCCATCATATTAAAAAGGTTTTGCGCAGCAAGAGAAACCACCAACACAGTGAAGAGATAACCCACAGAGTGGGAAAAATTTCTGCCAGCTGTTCCTCAGACAAAGAACTACTATCTAGCATATATAAAAAGCTCAAAAAATCAGACCCCCCCCCAAATTTAAAGACCCAATCCAAAAATGGGCATCTGAAATGAATAGACCCTTCTCAGACAAAGAAGTAGAAACAGCAAATAAATATAGGAAAAAATGTTCAACATCACTGGTCACTTGAGAGATGCAAATTAAAACAACACTGAGAGCTCCAGAACAGCCTGGAGTCTTTGAGATGAAGAATGGCAGAAAAGCTGGGAAGGCTATTAGTGAAAGATCATGGATTGCTTGGCAAGTGAAGCAAATACTAGACATACAGGTACAGGGAAAATTGTTTTGGAGCATCTGGTCAACCCTCAACTATACCTGGAGAACTTCTTATTGGAGAAGGAGTCTTGACTAAGTTGTGCAGAAAGAAGCCCAAAGCAAGGCAGTTTTTCTTATTTAATGATATTCTTGTATAGGGCAATATTGTCATCTAGAAGAAAAAACACAACAAACAACTTATTATTCCTCTGGAAAATGTCACTATTTGATTACATCAAAGATGAATGAGTTTTAAGGAATGGATGGCTTATTAAGACACCAACTGGACCGGGGAATTAGCTCAGTGGTGCTAACACCTGCCTCAAAACCGAAAGGTCCCGAGTTCGATCACTGGTACCAAGAAAATAATAAATTAATTAATAAATAAATAGGGCTAGGTATATAGCCCAGTGTAAAGGCCCCAGGTTCAATCCCCACACTGCAAAAAGAAAAAAGAAGAAAAAAAAAGCTTATTTTGGGCCAGGGATTTAGCTCAGTGGCACCATGCCTGACTCGCAAGCACAAGGTCCTGAGTTCAATCCCAGGAACCAAAAACAAGAAAAAAAATTTCTCTTTTACAAGGGCCTTTGGAAAAAATCTGCAGGGACAGCAGGGCTGGTGGCGCATGCCTGTAATCCCAGCATTCTGGAGGCTGAGGCAGGAGGATCCCTTTGAGTTCAAGGCCAGCCTGAACTACACAGTGAGTTCAAGATCAGTCTAAACCCCTACACACACACACACACACACACACACACACACACACACACACACACTCCTCCAGGGACAAAGACCTGCTGTGTGTCCTTTGCAGCATGTAACTTGATCACTGCATTCATTCAGTGAAGTGATGCAAATATTGAAGTTTATCATAAGGTTTGAGGAGGCCATAAATTTGGCAACCAAACTTGATATTCAATGAAATGCCCTGGGAGGGAAGACTTGGAAAATCATTCCTAGAAGCTAGTGTTACAGTGATTCCAAAGCCTGACAGGGATCCATTCAAAAAGGAAAACAATAGACCAATCTCTTTAATGAATATAGATGCAAAAATCTTCAACAAGACACTGGCAGACAGAATGCAACGAATCATTTAAAAGATCTCACATCATGACCAGGGAGGCCCCCGAGGGAGGATGATGGTCCAATATATGGGAATCAATAAGTGTAATAATCATAAGCAGAACCAAAGCCAAAACTCACATCATCACCTCCAGGCACAATTTTTTTTTTGGTACCAGGATCGAACTCGGGTCCTTGAGCTTGCACAGCAGGCGTCGAAACCACTGAGCTAAATCCCTGGGCCTCACATCATCACCTCAATAGACACAGAAAAGGCCTTTGACAAAATCTAACATCCATTCATGATAAAACCCTGAAGAAAGCCAGGCGTGGTGGTGCACACTCATAATCCCAGCACTTGGGAGGCTGAGGCAGGGAGATCACAGCAAATTCGGGGCCAGCCTTGGCTTCACAGTGAGACCTTGTCTCAAACTGCCCCCCCCAAAAAAGGAAGAAAATGGAAAGATATCCCCTGTTCCTGGATAGGCAGAACCAATATAGTCAAAATGGCAATACAGAGCCAGGTGTGGTGGCGCACACCTGTAATCCCAGCACTCCGGAGGCTGAGGCAGGAGGATCACCACAAGTTCAACGATAGCCTGAGCTACACAGGGAGCTACAAAGGGAGGCCCTGCCTCAAAAAACCAAAACATAAATAAATAAATAAAAGCCATACTTCCAAAACTGATATACAGATTTAACACAGTCTCAATCAAAATACCAACAGCATTCTTCACAGAACTGAAGAAAACGATCCTAAAATTCATATAGAACCAGATGAGACCCAGAATAGCCAAAGCAATCCTGGGCCACAAGAGCAAAGCGAGAGGCATCACAATTTCCAACTTGAAGTTATATTACAAGGCTACAGTGATTAAAACAGCATGGTAAAAAATTTAAATTTAAATTTTAAAAAAACAGCATGATGCTGGCAAAAAAAAGACATGACGATAAACAGGACAGAATGCAGGATGCAGAAACAACTCCAAGTACATTCAACTACTTGATCTTTGACAAAGGGGTCAAAAACACACACTGCAGGAAGGATACCGCTAACAAATGGTGTTGGGAAAACTGGCATCCACAAGCAGAAGACTGAATCTAGACCCACATCTCTCACCATGCACTAAACTAAAATCAAAGTAGATCAAAGATCTAAATGTCAAAACAGAAACATGTAAGGTGCTGGAAGACAAAATAGGTAAAGCCCCTGAAGCCACAGGTGTGGGTGGGCTGATCTGAACAGAGCTCCGCTGCACAGGAAACCATACCAAAGTCAGCAAATGGAATCACACCACATTAAAATACTTCTGCATACAAAGGAAACAACTAACAGAGTGAATAAAGAGACAACCTACAGAATGGGAAAACATTTTTGCCAGACATTCCTCAGAGGACTAGTGTCTAGAATATATAAAGAACTCAGCCAAGCAGAGTGTGCAAGCCTGTAATCCCAGCACTCGGGAGGCTGAGACAGGAGGATCGCTGTGAGTTCGAGGCCAACCTGGGCTACATGGTGAGTTCAAGATCAGCCTGAACCACACAGTGAGACCCTGTCTCAAAAAAAACAAAAAGAAAAAAAAAAGATATCAAATAACAAATGCTGGTGAGACTGGGGAAAAAGGAACTCTTCTACATTGTTAATGGGAATGTAAACTAGTACCACAGCCACTATGGAAGTCAGTATGGAGGACAGGGGAAGCAGCTCCACAGTGCTGCACCTGCCTGGCAAGCTCCTGGGCCTGAGTTCAATTCCCATACAAAAAAAGGAGGGGGCCAGGGATTTAACTCAGTGGCACCATCCCTGCTTTGTAAGCACAAGGTCCTGAGTTCAATCTCCGGTACAGGCAAAAAAAAAAAAAGAATTAAGTATAAGACTCTTCAAAAAACTAAAACTAGAAATTCCACTTAACACAGTTATTGTCTTTCTAGGTGTTACAAAAAGAGTTAAAGACATCATATTACAAGTAATAGGTGCACACCTATGTTTATAGCAGCACAACTCATAGTAGCTAAATCTTGGAATTGCCCTACATGTCCATCAGCAGATGAATAGGTAAGGAAAATGTGGTCTTTACACACAATGGAGTCTACTCTGCCCAATGCACCTTGGGACCATAATGTTAAGTGAAATACATCAGACACCTGAGCTTAAGTATGGTATAGTTTCTCTTGTATGAGTAACAAAAAATATAAAGAAAGAGCAAACTAAAAGGTAGATAATAGGAAGATGTTTCCCAAATGGGAAGAGAATCCAGACAGGAGAAGGGGAAAGGGCAGGAGGGGACGGAATGAAAAAGAATTAGGATGTGTTAAGTACGGGCACCAAGGCCTCACAAGGAGGTAATCACTGGGGGCCGGGATGTAGCTCCGGGATAGGCCACGTGCCTGGCAAGTGCAAGGCCCTGAGTTCCATCCCCAGGACGGGTACCGCGGGAAAAAGGAATGTAATCACAGTGTACTCCCAATACGTACTAATGAGAAAAGAGACACGCCCTGGGAAACTCCGCAGGGCTCAGCAAGGTGAGCTGGAATCTCAGCCACCCTCTGAAGGTTACTAGAAGCAACCCTCTTAGTGTCCCGGGACTGGCCTCCAGGAATTCACAGATGTTGCCAGAGCTCTGAGGCGCTAGTCCCCGCGCCCGCCCGAGGCCGGCCGTGAGCTCCACTGCCGGGAGTCGAGGGGAGCACAGGGAGGGACCTGGGGCTCGGGGCGGCCCTGCGGCCCTGTCCCGACAGCGGTGTCCCGGTGCGCCTGCAGAGGAGCTGCGCTTCCCGGAGGAGGCCGGAGTGAGGCCCAGGAAAGTGGACGGTGGGGCTGGCACCGGGAGGAGCACGCGACAGACCAGAGCTACGGAGCTTCTTTTTCCGATTTGGCAGTTTTCATTAAAGCTGTATGTAAAAGGACGCTACTGCAGCTCTTCTCGACTGTTTCTTCTTTTATCTGCTCTTTTCCTTTCCCACTTGGCGAGATCTGGCTCTGGGTCTTTCTGCGCCTCTGTCCAGCGCTAGCCCGGGGCGCCCGCATGGATGGTGCCGTTCGCCTCCTCCCGCGGCACAGCTCAGCTCAGCGTGGGCTGCAGGTTTCTTCCGGAAGCCTGGACTCCTCCACCACCTGCAGGCCTTTGCAGTGTCCTCACGGACCTGCCCCCATCCGTCGGAGGGTACAGAGTGAACGCTATGTTTCTCTCTCAGCGCCCTGGAAGAGGGCGAGACAACCTCCCTGCCAACGCGAAGGTGCACGGAATGCCTTTCACAGATACTGCCTCGGTCCGAAGTCCCAAAAGGACCGAACTTCATTTTGGCTGCTGTAGTTCCAGAGGGGGCTGCAAAAGGGAAGAGCCTAAACTTCTGATATAAAACACAATCTGGGGGCCGGGGATGTAGCTCAGTAGCAACTCGCCTGACTCGCAAACGCAAGGTCCTGAGTTCGATCCCCGGTAACGGAAAAAGAATAAAATAAAACAATCTGGATTTAATGAAGACACACATATCAACTATATACAAACAACTAATTATCTACAGATAATTCAGAAAATGTCAAAAACACCTCAGAGAGCCGGGCATGGTGACGCACGCCTGTAACCCCAGCACTCGGGAGTCTGAGCCAGGAGGATCCTTGAGAGTTCAAGGCCAGCCTGGGCTTCACAGCAAGGCCCTGTCTCAGAAAACTGAACAAAAAGAGAGGCAGGGAGCCTGAATCACCACTGTTCATAGAGGGTTGTTGTGGGTTTTTTGTCGGTTTAGAGAAACCCCTAAACCCCGTTCCCCTTACACCTATGTATGACGTTCTGCGCAGCACCGCCCCCTGACGTCACGGGCAAAAAATTGTGTCATTAATAGAATCAGGCATACTTTTAAAATTAAAAACAAAGCACGTCTTTTGAAGAAAAAAAAATTTAAATTAAAATAAAAATACCTAGGAGACATGTTTTGTTTGTGACATTGAGTATTGAGCCCAGGCCCATTGCACTGAGCTCAGCCCTATCTTTCACTCTGAGAGGGCCTCACTAGGTCACTGAGCAGCCCGGCCCGGACTTGAACTCGCACTTGCCTGCCTCAGCCGGCAGAGTGCTGGGGCTACAGGTGTGGGCCGCCTGGCCGGCTGAGTTTCTTTGGGGGCAGACGTGATCCTGCTCATAAGAACTTCCACAGAGCAGCCCTCACCAGCAGTGGGGAGACTCCCAGTTTCTGGGCCTGGTCTTTCTCGGGGATCCAAATCAGGACTTCGAGCATGCCAGGCAGGCGCGGTGCCGCTGAGCACAGCCCGCCCGGCACGGTCTTTTCACAAGGAGACGCTGGGCATAGGCAGCTTCACCCTAACCTCCCTTGGTTCGGCCCCTTCAGACATTGGTGGATAGAAACTTCTTTTTTTTCTTTTTGCAGTGCTTGGGATTGAACCCAAGCCTCCCACATGCTAACTACACACCCTATCACTGAGCTATGCCCCCAGCCCAGTAAAAAAATTCTAAAGGATTATCTGAAGAATGCCTTTTTGTCTAGGTCAGTGATAACCAAACTTTTTAGTGAGAAGACCAATTCACTAAAAAGTAACCTGCTACCAAATTTTGTAAAAGAAACTACCGCATTTATCAGGAAATATAATATCAACAACTTTCCTTAAGCATGCTTTCATTGTTTTTCCAAGTACTAAAAGGTTTCACTATTTTGGCTGAACTTTCAGAAACTGCGTAACATCCATGCCTTGGTGTATCTGATGCAATGCACCTTTTACGAACAGTTTGGGTCAAGGCGGCTCATTGGGCTTTGCTTGACTGACCCTGGAATCCACTGAGCTGCAGTGTTTAGCCCTGAAGCCTGCAGTGTGGGCCGCTCTTCAGGCAGAGCATTCACACACACCTGTGTAACGCACCTAGCCAGGCACACTTCCTCACTCCTGTACACCCCTGTGTCCCTGCCCAGGCAACACTGCCCCCTGAGAGACCTCTACCCATTAGTTTTTCTTGTTCCCAACTCGAATATAACTGGCATCATAAATTGGGTGTGGTGTTGCACTTGGGAGGCTGAAGCAGGAGGACCTCGAGCCCAGCCTGGGCAACTCAGCGATTTAGTGAGGCTGTCTCTCAATTTAAAAAGTAAAAAAGGGCAGGGACATAGCTCAGTGCAAAGCTCCTAGGTTCAATCCTCAGGACCAAAAAAATTAAAACAACAGGAATCATAGAGTACTAACCCTACAGCCATTAAACATTTCTCTGAGAGATCCACCCGAGTTGTTGGACAGGTCAGCACCTGTGTGGTGTATATGTTTTTGGAGGTAGGGCCTCTCTGTGCTGCCCAGGTTGACCTCGGGCTCCTGGGCTCAAGTGATCCATTTGCCTCAGCCTCCCAAGTAGCAGAGAACACAGATGTGTGCCACCGCACGCACTAGGAATTCATTCTTATTCCTGCAGTAGCCCACTGTCTGAGTTCAGCACAGCTTGTCAATTTCCTAACACTGGGCATTTATATTCTGGGTTCCATTTTTTTCTTTGAAACCGGATGACCTGAAGCTACTTTGTAGTCCAAGCTGGTCTCAAACATGTATCCTCCCTCCTGCCTCAGCCTCCCAAGTGCTGGGATTACAAGAGTGCAACACCATGGCCCGACTATCTTTTGTGTGGTACTAGGAATTCAACCCAGGACTTTTGTACTGAGCTGTACTCCCAGCCCTTTTTAAAAATTTGTTTATTATTTTTTTATATTTCGTACCGGGGTTTGAACTCAGGACCTTGCAAACCCAAGCAAGGGTTCTATCACTGAGCCACATTCCAGCCCCTTAGTGCTTCTTAAGTGAGGTTTCTTTAAAACAAAAGTTTTTTTAAAAAAGCTTAAAATCACATTTAAAAAAAACAAAATAAAACAAAACAAGAGTTGGGGGCTGTCAGAATGGCTCCTAAAAGAAGATGGCAGAAAGAGCGGCTCTGTGTTCAGCAGCCAGCCCAGGCACATGTGTGGCGTGGGCTTTAAGATGCATGGCCCCAGGGAGGCCTGGACATTTGCCACAAAGGGGACGGGGCTTCCTGACGTGCACAGTGGTGCGGAGCTCAACGAAACTGTCTGGGCCAGAGAAATAAGGGATGCCACACACCGTGTCCATGAGCCTCAGTTTCCCACCTGAAGAGGAGCCATTTCCCAAACTTTGATCTCAGGACACAGTGGGAAGACAGGAGACAGTGATCAGCACTTCAGCTGTGGCAGGCAGCATGAATGCCCTAAAGGTGTTCATACGCCAAACCCCAGAACTCTGAGCATGTGCCTCACATGGCAGGGGCTTCACAGATGGAGTGAGCATGTGGGCCCTGAAACGGGGTTATCCAGGCGGGAGTGGGCTGATCACAGGAAACTTCAAACTGAGAATCTTTCCCGAATTTGGTAGGGGGGGAAATGAAAAGAGAAAAAAAGGGTCAGGGAGAAGCAGCAGTGCTGGCTCTGACGATGGAGGAAGGGGACGAGAAGCCAAGGAATAAGAGCAGCTTCTGAAGACTGGAAAAGGCCAAAACTGATTCTCCCTCAGGCTGCAGGGAGAACGGCAGCGCCATCAACACCAGGTTTCAGCCCAGTGACACGGGGGTCTGACTTCTGAACTTGTCAGATAACACCGTCGTGTGCCTCTGAGATGCTACATAACCTGTCACAGCAGCACTAGAGGACACCTGCACTAGCTGGTCTATAATGTCCCCCACCACTATCAGACTGGCAGGGAATTGGGTGTGTACCCGTTTCGCAGAGACAGCCCCTCATGCCATTATTCCACTGACTGTGGCTTGACTGGGGTAGCACTGGCCAACACCAAGCAGCACCGTGAAAACCAACCTTATGGAACTCTTTGCTGCTTTTGCCATAGTGATGCTGTCGAGGAAGGTTTCATTACACCAAAGTGTCCTCTCTGAGGCCCACATGAGGAACTGGTCCTTCACCTGGCACATCCTGGCAGGGGCTGCCATCCTGGTGCCGGCCAACTATAGCAAGGTAGACCTGAGTGCCAACTGCGCCTGCCCTCACCCTCTTGCACTGGCTGCCAGGAAGCTCAAAGCAGCAATTCTCCAGCAAAGGCATCTTGGGGCGGCAAAACCATCAGAATCACTAGAGCAGCTTTGCAGACCGCACCTGTGCACTCCAGAAACCCCAGGTCTCCCTAGAGGAAACCGCGTTCCTTCCCACCAGATGGCTGTTTTGGGGAGCCACTCTCCTGTGCAGAGGAGCAAGTGCTGGTCTGTGAGGCTGCTGGGTGAGAGGGTTAAGAGTCATGATCTCAAAAGCGGGCGGGGTGGCGCACCCCTGTGATCCCAGCACTCAGGAGGCTGAGGATCGCTGTGAGTCTGAGGCCTCCCGGGCTATGTGGTGAGTTCAAGGCTGGCCTGAACTATATGGAAAGACCCCGTCTCAAAACAAAACAAAACACAAACAAAAAACTTCATTATCTCTGCCTGGCGTGATGGTACTAGTCCTGTAATCCCAGCACTTGAGGGTCACAAATTCAAACCCTGCCTGGGCAACTCACCAACTTAGTGAAACCCTCATTCAAAATTTTTTTTTAAATTAAAAAAAATTTTTTTAATTTCAAAAAACAAGGGCTGGAATGTAGATCAATGTGAAGGCCCTGGGTTCGATCCCCAATACCACAAAAAAAAAAAGAAAGAAAGAAAGAAAGAGAGAGAGAAAGAAAGAGAGAAAGAGAAAACAGATATGGGTGTGTGGGTATTTCCACTCTCCACCTTTCCATCCTGACTTGTTCCCTTCAAGGAGTAATTTTCACGGACCACAGCGTGGGCTCTGCTCTGATTGGACACCCTAAATGCCACGTGCGGGAAACTTAATTTCCAGTTCAACAGCATTGAGAGCTGGGACCTACACCAGATGTGGTGGAACGCACCTGTAGTCCCCATTACTTGAGTCCGTAAGTCCAGGTTCAGCCCGGGGAACAGTGAGAGCCTGTCTCAGGGAAAAATGAAACAGGAGAGAGTGAGGTAGGGCCTTTGAGAAGCAGGCCAAAGGGCCCCACCCTCACAATGAGCTAGTGCTGTCACAAAAGGGCTTTCGGGCTCCAACCCCTTGTTCTTCTGCCCTCCCACCATGGAACCCTCGCTGGATGGGGTCCAAGAGGCCCCCTAAGGAAGAGGTGGGGACTTCAACTCCATCTACCAAGTAGGCTAGCTTTCTTTCTTTCTTTCATGGTACTAGGGATTGAACCCAGAGCCTTCACACTGAGCTACATCACTTTTTTTTTTTTTTGGTACCGGAGATCAAACGCAGGACCTTGCACTTGCAAGGCAGGCATGGTGCCACTGAGCTAAATCCCCGGCCCTCTTTTTTAAATTGTTTCATTTTTGAGACAAGTTCTCACTAAGTTGCTAAATTGCCCGGGCTGGGCTTACAATTTCCATCCTCCTGCCTCAGCCCCCAGCGAGCTGGGATTACAGCTGTGCACCATGAAGTCTGGCTTTCAGATGGGCTCTTAATGATACACAGCACACTGAGGTCGAGTGGCTTTGCCCAGGCCACACAAGAGCTGGAGAGAGAGCACCGGAGAGCCCCCTCCAGCACAGAGAAAGGAGGAGTCTTTTCAGCCTTGCCAGCCTGTGCCAGCCTCCAGGGCCCCCACCCTTGCCCAACCTGCCAGAATCTGTGATCCCTTGTTGGGATGGGACTGAATTCCCCAGAGCTGTAGTTCGGGACCTGGCCAGCAACTGCAGTAACCACAGCTGTGTGAGAAGACAAAGCCGAGCCATTGGAGCAGCCACACTACAAACAGAGGTGAGGTCCCAGGTGAGTCAAGCCAGGGGGAACCTCCTACCTCACCCCAAAAGTCACTGCTCCCCCGCCCTGCTTTCCCAAGCATGCAGGACCCTGGCTCCCAGCGCTGCCTCCTCAGCCCTCGGCCTTCGCCCAAGGTTCCCTACCTCAATAGCTGTCCTGGAACTAGGGACTCCCCCACCCAGGGCTCCAGAGATGTGAGATGCACCGGGGCCTGGGTGGGGCCTTGGGGCTCCCTGTTTTCCCCTTCCAGCCCCAGAGCCTCTCAAATTCCCAGAGGTGCCCTCCAGCCGGGGAGGGTGGGGCTGCTCCTGGGATCATGCAGAGTCACAGCTGCTGAGTGACGGGGCTGTGGCGGCGGCCTTCCACCACTCCGGGGCTCCCCGTCCAGCCTACCTGTCCCAGCACCTGTTCCGCCCACTTGTGATGCTCAGTAAGGGGGGGGGGGGGGCAGATGGCCGCCAGGGGCCGCGTGCTGGCACCTGTGAGCTGGGAATCGAGATTCCGGATTCCGTGTAGGGAGATGTGAGGCGGGAGAGAAAAGGGAGTCAGAAGAGGGGACACCAAGGAGGAAGAGGGCATCAAGAGGCAGAGGAGGAGTGTAAGCGTGGAGGGAGAGGGCCTGAGCGCCACGGGGTAGGAGCACCGACGGCGGGGGAGGGCGGGGGGGAGAGACCTTACCGACAGAGCCAGGGCTCTCTCCAGCCGCGCCTGCCTCCTGGTCTCCCAGCCTTCAGTCCCACCCCAAGAGCCCTCGGGGTCTCGCGGAAGGCGGCTGCGCTGGGGGAAAGTCCCGGGCAGAGGCAGGGTGGCCAAGGCGCGGTGCGGGTGCTGGCGGGGCTGGAAGGGGCTGGAAGGGAGCGGTGGGTCCAGAGCGCAAACTCGGGGCTGGAAGTCACCAGCATCTTCTCCTCTGGCTGCCAGCTCCTGTCCTACCCGAGAGGAACCTGGAGAGCTGGGTCCGGAAGCGGCCGGGGGCCTTGGACCCTAAACGTCAAGGCTGGGGGTACTGGCAGGGGCAGTGCCCACCGACTCGGGCCTCGCCACTGGAGCCGCCTGAGGGACTGCGTTTGGCCCCAACGTACCTGGGCCTCCGGAATGGGCCCCAGGTAGGCTCTGGTTCCCGGAACTCCGCACTGCAGACTTCGGGCGCCCCGAGCTCTCCGCCCGCATTCTGGGGGGCGCCTGGCCGTGGCACGTGCGCCTCCACCTGGGTCCTCCCCGCGGCTCCGAGGTCCCTGCGCCCCGAGCCGGGTCCTGCGAGAGGTGCCCCGCATCCGGGCAGAGGCCACGCAGCCCGGCTCCGGCTCCCGCTCCAAGCCAGCCGCCCCAGGCCCCACCCCTGCTCCTCGGGCCCCCTCCCTGCTCCCCGGCTCCGGCGCAGTCCGACCCTAGGGCCCGGCCTCGGCGCAGGAACCGGACCGTGGCGCCGGCCGCCGAGTGGTCTGTGCTGCTGCGCGCGCTCGCGGGGCCGGACAGGGACGCCGCGCAAGCCTGCGCAGTGGCCGCCATCCTGGTGCCGGGCGACTACAGCAGCGTGGAGCTGGGCGCCGACCTGGCCCTGCTGCGCCTCGCCTCGACAGCCAGGCTGGGCCCCGCCGTGCATCCGTCGGCCTGCCCCGCGCCGCCCACCGCTTCTTGCCCGGCGCCGCCTGCTGGGCCACCGCCTGGGTGCCGCCCAGGAGGCGGGTGAGGGGCCGGGGCGGGGCTCGGGCCTGCCTCAGGTCGGACCCGTGGGCGGTTCGGAGCCTGGAAGGGTGGAGCTCTGCTAGAGCGCTGGAAAATTCCACACCTGTTTTAATTACCTGTCCTCTCCGGAGTCCTCGGACACAACCGAATCACCCCACAGGCGCCTTTCCTGCCTCACCTTTCCTCTCTCCTTCCTCTTTTCTAGGTTTAGATCCGACTAGAGTGCCCGGCCCAGCTGTACTTCAGACCAATCATTTCACCCAGTACATTTCCTCCCCTGTAAAGTGGGGTCACCCGGGCGTGGTGGCGCACGCCTCTGGTCCCAGCACTTGGGAGGCTGAGGCAGGAGGATCACCGCGAGTTCGAGGCCAGCCTGGGCTACATAGTGAGTTTAAGGCCGCCTTGAACTACATAATGAGACCTTATGGGTAGGTTAAATGAAAAAAATCCACCTGCAACTTGTAGCACAGTGCCTAGCATCGCCATACTTAATGTGTTCTGGGCATGTTTTGTTTTGTTTTGGTACCGGGGATCGAACTCAGGACTTTGCGCTTGTGGGGCAGGCGGCAGAAACACTGAGCTGAACCTCCCGCCCTGTTCTGGGTATTTTGACCTTGAGTGATCCATGTTAAAGCGGGAAGGCCCAGCTCCTGAGAGACAGCATTCAGCAAATGTTTCTGGCCTCCTTTGCTCCCACTGCTCTTCTCCCATCCTGTTCAACTTCTCTCATCCCTGCTCCCCATCTCCTGTCTCCTCCAACTTCCCCTTGTCCATCCTGTCATTCCTTTAATATATTTTTATGAGTCAGGCATTGTGTTAGGCCTCAGAGATGCACCAGCAAACATGAAAAGTAGAAGCCCTGCGTTCTCAGTGCTCACATTCTAGTGGGTAGACAAGCAGTAAACTTAATGAATAAGCAAACACTGCAGATGTGGGGCAGAACACACACCTTTCCATTCCCATCACCCTGTGCTGCCTTTCCCTGCCACACACACATTCCACTTTCCTGCGATCAGACCCTGCCAGCGTTTGGGGATGGGGGACAAGGAAGAGGCCTCATGGGTGAGTGGGAAGTCTTCGTGGACAGGGCCAGGCCATCCTGCCAGGGGGCCGGCGGAGCAGGAGATTTCTGAGGCACTTTTATACTTCAGCAAGCTGGAGGACAGCAGAGGCCATTCTGGGCCCCAGAGATGGGCCCAAATCCCAGGCTGAGCAAAGGAGGCAGGCACAAGGGAGGCTGCATGGCCACAGTCCATGGAGAAAGCCCCAGGAGCCCCCAGGACAACCCCTAGGCTTTCTTGGTTGGCCCAGCCGTCACCTGCCCTCTCAGGACTCCGGGTTGTGGAGAAGAGCCAGTGGTCACGCCTCTCCCTACCCCTTTCTGGTCCTGAGGCTTTGTTCCCATCAAAAGCAGGGCAGTGCCAAGGCTCCGCTTTAGACTATGGATCCGTTTATTATTCTTTTTTTGTTTTTTTGGTACCGGGGATCAAACTCGGGTCCTTCTGCTTGTGAGGCAGGCAGCAGAACCACTGAGCTAAATCCCCAGCCCCTATTATTCTTGATGAGATCAGAGCTGAGGTGTAGAAACATTCCCTTGGCAGCAGCCGTGAGATTGCAGTGCCTGAGCTGGGGCAGCCATGGCAAGACTGCTAAGTCACCACTGGCTTGGGAGCTGGCTGGGCAAGGGCCACTAAGAAAGGGGTCATGCAGCATGATGGCACATGCCTATGACCCCAGCACTGGGGGCGTGGGGGCGCTAAGGCAGGAGGATCACTAAGAGTTCAAGCCCAGCCTGAACTGCAAAACAAAGCTCTGCCTCAAAAAACCAAAACCAGCCAAACAAAGGTTATGGATGCCGGGCAACTCAGTAGAAGACCACATGTCGTCCACATGGCACCTTGTGGGAAGGTAGTCATCCTCTCCGGGTCAGCAGGACTCTGTGCCAGGGCTCAGAGCCCAGGGGTTCTAGTCCCTACACACACCCTCTGTCAGCTGGGAACTCTGTGCGGTGCACAGCCATGCTCGTCATTCTTGCTGCGTACTTAACTGAGGCCTGAGATGGGGAGCTGAGAAGGTGACAGGCGGAAGCAAAAGGAGACCTGGTGAATGTGGGCCCAGGTACCCGGGGCAGCTTTCCCTGCTGTCTTTGTTACAGCGTGTGGGCCGTGGAGATAATGGGTTTTGTTTTGGCAGATCTGTACACGCACATAACACATGCAGTCGTCCCCCTCCCGGTGACAGGGGGAGAATGTGACTTCCAACCTGCTGGATATCAGATACGCCGAGTTCATGTTCCCCCAACAATTGAAGAATGACTGTAAGGAAAAATGGAGGTTAAGAATAGGAAAAATAGGGGCCAGGGATTTAGCTCAGTGGTGCTGCCACCTGCCTCACAAGCGCAAGGTCCTGAGTTCAATCCCTGGTACCAAACAAACAAACAAAAAAGAGTAGGAAAAATTTATTGAGAGCTCCTGAAAATGGGTTGCCACAGAGGCCACTTCTCTGAAATGTTTCATAGAGCAAAATCACCAAGTGGTTACAACATAGGTCAAACTATGATCAACCAAGAAGATTACAAGTACAGCGCTTAGCTAATATTGATCCAGTAGGGAAGCAGGTCACGAAGGAAGGGCGCATGGAGAGAACAAAGGCATGTTTACGAACAGAAGGGCCTTAAGATTCTCGTCACCCACCCAGCTGGACTTTCTTGGACCAGGTGATACCAATTATAGCATAATCTCAAGTTATTGCTTGTCCCTCGGGAAGGCACTCGGCCTGGTCAGTCCTCTCATCTTGAGGCCTAGCCTTCAGATGCACTTCCAGCCACAAACGTGATATCCTCGCCTTCTGCACCGACTCCCTCGAAGCCCCAGCCCTGTCTCACTGCCTAGAATGTTTCTGCCTCACTGGGTGTGAACAACACCCTCATACCTCTTTCCTCTGCCTCCTCCTTTCACATTGGGGCCTCTTCATGGCCAGGTCCAGGAGGCAGCTGGAGCAGACAAACGCAAGCCCGGGGAACTGGGTTCCCTACCTGCCTCCTGTATCTGCTCTCTGGCTCTGCCTCCAGACCCTCTGCCCCTCTCCTGGGTGCTGCAGGAAGTGGAGCTCCAGCTGCTAGGAGACGGTGCCTGTCAGTGTCTCTACAGCCGGCCTGGCCCCTTCAACCTCACTTTCCAGCTGCTGCCAGGGATGCTGTGTGCTGGCTACCCAGAGGGGCACAGAGACACCTGCCAGGTGAAGAGAGCCCCTTACCTACGAGCACCTGGCAAGGACAGATCCCTAACCCATAGGAAGCAGCTAATGAATAGCTAGATATCTCTCCGAGCCTCATCTACAAGAGGGCAAGATTGCCAATGGAATTGGGGCTGAGGGTGTACTTTAGTGGTACAGCACATGCTATCATGCATACAGCCCTCAGTGCAACCCCAAGTGTCCCAATAATAATAAATAAAAACAGTAGCCAGCCCACAAATGTCTGGGAGGCTGAGGCAGGAGGATCTCAAGTTTGAGTCTAGCCTGGGCAATTTATCAAAACCCTGTCTCAAAATAATTTGTTTTAAATGGCTATGGATAGATCTCAGTGCAAAAGCAGTAGGTGTTATCCCCTGTATTACAAAAACAATGCATTAAAAAAGAAAAAGACTGTCATGCTAGGCACATGCCTATAATCCGAACACTCGGGAGGGTGAGACAGGAGGACCACCAGGAGTTCAAGGCCAGCCTGGGCTACATAGTGAGTTCAACCCTGTCTCAAAAAAAATAAAAAATAAAAAAGAACTTCCTGCACTGATAAACCAGGAGCTCTTTAGACCCCTGAATACCCTTTGGGAGAATGACAGGGAATAAAAGAGACACAGGGGTCAGGGGCCGGGGATTTAGCTCAGTGGTGCCATGCCTACCTCGAAAGCACAAGGTCCTGATTTCAATCTCCGGTACCGCACACACACACATACACGCGCGCACACACACAAACACACACACACACCAAAAAAAAAAAAAAAACAGGGAGAGAGACACAGGCACAGTATTCAGTGTGCAGTGGGGATGGGAGGAATCGCTCTAGTGGATGGGCTTCCACGAACCCCAGGTGGGCCCCCTTTTAGTCAGCAAGGAGTGCAGGCGAGGGGGTAGAGCGCTGTCCCAGGCACAGCGACTGCAGTAACCTTAGGGTAGCAAGATGGGGACCAAGCTTAGCATCTCAAGGGAGGAGTCAAGGGCCTTCTCCACTGGGGGTCTGCAGTTTTTATCGCCCTCCCCAGGGGCTTTGTCTCAGGAGTGCTGTTTCCGGCTTTCCACATGGCCAGGATCTCTACTTCTCTGTTCTCCAGGCCAGTTAGGGCTGACCTTGGGCCTGGGGGGCCTGTCATCTGGCCCCTCATCCATCTGCGGTATCATGGGTGGTCCCTAACACTGATGGAAATGTTCTGTATCTGTACTGCCCAGTACGGGAGCTGCTAGCCACACATAGCTACTGAATACTTGAAACTGTGTCCAGTGTAAAAAAAGAACCAAAAAGGGCCGGGGATTTAGCTCAGTGGTTCTGCCGCCTGCCTCCCAAGCACAAGGTCCCGAGTTCAATTACCGGTACAATAATTAATAATAAAACATAAATAAATAACTAGAGCCTTTGCCATGAGGCCCGTATAAGCTGGTGGACCCTTGGGCTGATTCTTTGACACATACTCTATCACTATGGTGACTCGGAGGACCTCTGGTCTGCAAGGAAGACGGCCCTGGTTCCAAGCAGGAATCACTAGCTTTGGCTGTGGGCAGAGAAACCGCCCTGGGGTCTTCACGGCGGTGGCTCCCTAAGAGGCCTGGATACGGGATCAGGTTGTGGGACTGCATAACCTTTGTTCCTTTTCTCCAGCCCCATTGTGATTAAATGTGAGTTAATGGACAAAGATGTTTGTTAGTTTTGGGACACTAGATAAAAATCTGTAACAGACCTAAAGTCCCCAAGTAAACTACTCAACTCCTTGTTTGCCCAGAACTGATGTTCCGGGCACCACAATTTTTAGAACAAGCTGCAAATGTCTGCTGACCATCAATACATGACAGTCGACCACTAACCTTTGTCCCCTTTTCTTTAATTCTATATGTTAACTTCCCCCTCAACCCCCTATAAAAACAGCCTCGGACTCTGAGCTAGCTGCCTCTCTAAGCTATTTTGCTTTGGGAGTGCCGTCTGGCCAGACTAATAAAGGTCTGTTTTCCAACTTGTCCAGTGTGTTCCTTCCCGGGTGTTCTTCACTGTAGTCAGCTCCTTGGAGCGTTTGGTAAGGCTCTTGGTCTTACATTCTGAGGGCACCGCTGGGATTCCTGGGTGTGCTTCACTAGTCAGCTCCTCGGAGCGTTTGGTAAGGCTCTTGGTCTTACATTCTGAAGGCACCGCTGGGATTCCTGGGTGTGCTTCACTAGTCAGCTCCTCGGAGCGTTTGGTAAGGCCCTCGGTCTTACAAGGTGATGGGCTCGGAGCCTGGGCCTGCCTTTCCCAGTCAGCCGCAGGGGCCCGAGCCAGGCCCCCGGGAGCCCGGCGAGGAGAACTGCACCGTTGCCCTGCCAGCTGAGCGCACAGGCCCGGACGGCGATGAGCTGGGCGGGGAGGGGCTCCGCGGGGCCCACAGCAGGGGCCCCGGCCTGGCGGGCGGGTGAGGGCGGGTGCGGGTCGGCTCCGGCCCGGCGGCAAGCTTCCATCCGGTTGTCCCCGCCCCCCCGTCCCGCAGCGCGGGCACGTCCGGCGGCCGGCCCAGCGACCGGGACGCCTAGCAGGTGGGGCTGCCTCGAGGCCGCGCGCGGAGCGCCTGGCGCGCCTGGTGCTGCACAAGAACGCCTCGCCGGACGGCGCAGCTGACCTGGCGCTGCTCTGGCTGCGCGCGCCCGTGAGCCAGAGCGCGGCCCTGCGGCCCGCGTGCCTGCCCCTTCCGGAACACTATTTCCGGCCTGGGAGCTGCCGCCGCCTGACCCGCTGGTGCCGCGAGAGTGCGCGGGGCGGGGACCGCTCTGCCGCTACGCGAACTCGCCGCTTTGTCCCCGCAGAGCCAGCGCGGCGCGCAGCTGGAGGCCAACCTGCTGGGTGGCTGTTGGTGTCGCTGCCTGTACGGCCGCCAGGGGGCGCCAGTGCCGCTGGCCGGAGCCCCGCTGCTGGTGCTCTGCCCCGCCTACCAGGAGGAGGAGGGGCGGGGTGCTGCGAGGGGGGGCGCGGGGCGCATGCCGGGAGAGGGGCGGGGCCTGGAGCCCTAGGGGAGCGCTCCGCCTCCTGCTGAGCAGGTTGGGGAGAATCCACAGTGGGGCCTGACTTCTCACGTATGCGGGTGTGCCGGGTGGGACGTGAGGTCTGCATACATAAAATCGAGTCCAGGGAAGCCCCTGGCGCTCAAGCCAGTGATGTACGCACACGCTGTCCTGCTGTAGAACGACTCCCGCTGGAGCCTGCTGTGCCGGGAGCAGGGGACCTGGGTCCTAGCTGGACTCAGAGGCTTCTCCGGGGGCTGCCTCCGTCCCCGAGCCTTCTCCCCGCGGCAGGCCCATGGCCCGTGGATCAGCCGTGTGACCCGGGAAGCCTACCTGGGGGACCAGCTAGCCTGGGACCGGGGTCCCGGGGCGAGGACACTGAGCCACAGACTTGCCCCCCACAGTCAGAGCACACCAGGGGAGGGCTCCAGAGCCCCCGGGCTGCGCTAGGCGGCCTTCTCCTGTCCCTAGCCTGTGGCCTGCGGCCAGAGGCTGCTCCAGC
Source organism: Heterocephalus glaber (assembly GCF_000247695.1). The sequence continues at coordinate 14,177,669 of NW_004624782.1, read as the reverse complement.
TAGGGCGCTGTGGCCCTGGCTGGCAGAGGTACATGTGGCTGGTGACAGAGTCTGCACTAGGATCCTTGTGGCCCCAGGATGGGTCCTGGCAGCCACGCACGGTATCCTCAGGTGAGCCGCACGTTTCCTAGGCCGGAGGCTGGCGGGAAGGTTGGGAGATGGTGTGAAGGACGCTTACCACAGAGGGGTGTTCTCCTTCGGGATCCTGCAGCACAGGAAAACTGCTGTGAGACGCTCTCACTGCTGGCTTGATTTGGGGGTTTTGATTGAGGTTCTTTGAGATAGAAAGATTTGGAAGGAGGAAAGATGAAGCAGTCAGTGGCAGGACCCCTAGTTCTACCCTTTGCCCTGGCGGAGTCGGGAGGAACAAGAAGTGACCCTGGGCCTTGCTCCGACAGACCGGGCTCTACCACAGTGCCTTACGTTGAAGTCTACTTGGGCAGGCCAGGGGCCAGCCCGGTCCCGCAGAGCCACCAGCGATTCCGGTTGGTCACCAGCATCTGCCTGTCCCGGCACCTGGGACTGGGCCCCCCGGCCCTCCTGGAGCTGAGCTCCGGTCTGGAGCCCTAGCCACCAGCGCTCCTCATTTGCTTGCACCCAGGGGGTGTTCCCCCAGGGGCCAGCTGCTGGGTGCTGCGCTGGAAAGACCCTCAGAACCGAGGTGAGAGCCCGGAGTCCTGAGGATGAGGAGTAAGGAACTCCGAGTGTGGGCGACCATCTTCCCTCTCTCTAGTCCCTGTAGCTGCTCCTGTCTCCAGCTTGACCCCACGACTGTGTCGCTGCCTGCATCGAGGCAGCCTGCCTCCCAAGACCCTCTGCGTCCTCTATGCAGAGGGACAAGAGGACAGGTATGAGGTACAGGCACCTGGGTGTCCTGCCTGGGGGGAGAAGCAGTGCTGGGCAGCAGGATCCCGCAGAGACCGGGGCTGGGATCCCTGGGCGTTGGGCTCCAAGTGGGAAGTAGCAGTATCTCCTGGCTGGCTGGGCCTGGGAGAGACTGGAGCGAGGCCGCCTTTGGAGGAGACAGCAGGGTCTGGGGAAGGAGAAGGAAGGGCAGGGAAGGAGCCAGGCCAACACTGCTGGCTCTTGGCTCCAACTCTGCAGGTGGCCTCAGCCCCCCTCCTGTGCTGCCCTGAGAGGGCTCCTGAGTCCCCACGGCCTAAGACCTCCGAGGGAGCCAGGGCTGCTCACAGCCATGGGCCCTGAAGAGGCCTGGGTCTCCCAAACAGTGGGGGAGGCCCGCCTCCTGCCCCTAGCGCCACACCCTCCTGGCCCGTGAGGGCAGTGACCTGTGCCCCCAGAGCTGGCAGGCACCTCAGGCACCCCAAGCTGCTGCTCTGTTTGTCCTGTTACTGCTTCCCCTGACCCAGGGCTAGTGTGCCGCCGGGGGGGGGGGGGCGCCCGGCGCTGAGACAGCAGGGCAGGAATGTGGCCGGACCAGCTGGCTCCAGGCCTGTGGAGCGTCCCATCCACCTAGTGCCTCTCCTAGACTGCAGTGCTTCCAGTGACTGGGCCTCCGTGCGGGCTATTTTGGGCCCAGGAATCCTTGGGGGTGGCGAAGCAGACAATAAAGGTGTAAACACAGACACGTGGCCCCCTGGCATCTCTGGGGCAGGCTTCGGGAAGCCCAAGGGGTAGGGCCCTCCCTTGTGGGGCAGTGAGTCAGGCCTTGGGCTCCCCGGAAATGTGTCCCAGATAACGTGGCAGCTCTGTTCTCTGGTTCCTGCCCTAGGGCGGGGGAGGCGAGGGACCAGGTGGCTGTGTGTCACCTGCAGTGGACTTGGTGTTCCAGCACCTGTTGCATGCTTCAGCCCCAGCTCATGCCCTGGTGCCCCTCCCACTGCAGCAGGAAGGACTTGGGGTGAGAGCCAGCCCCCAAATGTGCATCCCACGAGTGGTCCCCCAGAGTCCCCAGCAAGCACACAGGACCCTCAACCTGTGAGGGGCTGCCACTTGTACATCCACCTGCTGCCTCCAGGGTTTGGGTCCTTTGCCTGGAAATCCCGCTGCCTTCCCCATCACGGACCTGTGTACCGCCCTGCATTAAACCACTGGGGCACAGAGCAGTCGCAGTCTCACTGTAACTAGAGTGCCCCCCATGGGAAACCCTGACCCGCCAGCTAGGGATCAGGAAAGGGTCACAGGGGAGCGGAGGTGTGAGCACAGAAAATGGGCAGATGATTGGACAGGGGTGGACGCCGGCCGTTTTGAGTGGTAGAGGAGCCTGCTGCTTCTGGAGCTGGGCAGAAGTCTCTGGGTCCAGAGGCACCAGTGGGAGGAAGCCAGGAGGGAAACATGGCACAGGGGTGAGAAGGGCAGAGGCCCTTAAAGGGCCAGCCTGATCTTCAGCTCCCAGACATTTACACAGAGCACCTGACCTTCCACAGGGAAGCACATGGCGCTCTGCACACCAGCCGGCCACCTGGTGCCACACCACAAACAGAGGGCATGCCCGCTTCTCCCAAGCCGCCCCTCCCACCGAAGACACCCTCCTGAGCCAGCCCCTTCCAGTGGCCCACTCTAGGGCCTCCTGACCTCCAGTCCAGGCCTGGAGTCCTGGCTCCAAGGTCCTGAGTCCCAGTCTTCTGGAAAGAGGGTGGGGAAGAAAGGTCTTATTTTTCCTCAACCTTGAGCCCAACACATTCCATGGCCAGATTCACACTTGCAGAGGACGCATCTGGCCCTCGCCAAGTCAGAGGCCTTCTGTCCCCAAGACCCTGCTATCCGCACCCTCCACCCAAGACCATTCCCAGCTCTGCCTGGTTAACACCTGTTAGCCAGGTGTGGTGCTGCACACCTGTGATCCCAACACTCTTGGGATCTGAGGCAGGCTGATTGCAAGTTAGAGCCCAGCCTGGACAGCTCAGCGACTTAGGGAGGCCTGTCTCGAAAGATTAAAGAAGGGCCAGAGGCTGGGGACTTAGCTCAGTGGTGCCTCTGCCTGCCTCGCAAGCACAAAGACCGGAGTTCAATCTCCAGTACCAAAAAAAGTGGGGGTGGGGGCTCAGGGATATAGCTCAGTGTGAAGGCCCTGGGTTCAATCCCCAATACCACAAAAACAGTCCCGTTCTTGAGGCGCTTCCTTGAGGGTCTCCCAGCGTCTAGGCACTTGCACCAGAACCCTCCTTGTCCTAGTTTGAGTCCTAGTTTGAAATAATTCCATAATTGGCTGTGAGTCTTTTATCTTTTGAGGCAAGGTCTCACTATGTAGTTGAAAGTGTCCTTGAACTCACTAGGTAGCCCAGGCTGGCCTCAAACTTGCGCAATCACGTTCACCACCATCCTGGTGGCTGTGATTGTGTGATTCGGGTCTGGTATCCCTTCTCAGGGAAGGCATGGATGGAGTCCATTCTGTACCCTGTGCCTGGGATCCCATGGGGGCGCAGTAAATCCTGAGGCCCTGCCAGCCACACTCCACCTGCGGTGCAGGCCCAGACTTCACAGGAAGGTGTGGAATGGCACTGGCCTCCTCGCCCCCAGGGCCCTGGGCTCAGCTACCGGCATGAGGAGGGGGCAAAGAACAGCGGGCCCCAAGACAACAAAGGCAGGGCAGCTCCTGGCAGGCATAGCTGGCCTGGGGCCCTGAAGACCTGGGGTAGCTGGCTGGCCTCGGGTTTCCAGACTGCCTGGGGCTGCGGCTGCTCTCTGGCTGGCCTTCGCCCCACTCCCCCGGGACCTGGGAGGACTTCAGACTTAGGAGGCTAGGAGAGGCTGTAGAGTGGAGCCAGGAGGGCGGGGCTGAGGGAGGAGCAGGCAGGTAAGTGCCCTTCTCTCAGCAGCTGCCACTCTTACCCGGAACATACGTCCACAAGCGTCTCCCACGGTGGCCGCTCCCAGCCTCAGAAGCCAGCCTAGGACACCCGCTCTACCTTCCTGGCAGGAATTTGGGGCTTCCTTACCTCTGAGCCAACACCTGGACCCTGCCTCAAAACCAGGCCTAGGACTGATCTTCCCTTTGTGCCTGGTCTGCCCCAGTGGCTGTTGTTCTGGGCCATGGCCCACAGGTGGGGCTTGGGGCCTGGGCAGCTGCAAGCTGTGAGCATTTTACTCCTCCTTGGACTAATCCGGTTGGGAATGGGTGAGTACCTATGAACAGGTGGGGGAATTTGGGGACGGGTCATGCAGTAGAAGGTGCAGGCATAATCCTCTGGCACCCATCCCTTATTGATTGTGAGTTGAAGAATCCCCTGGCCTTTGTAATCCCAGAAATTTGGAAGGCTGAGGCAGGAGGATTGCAAGTTTGAAGCCAGCTCAGACCACTTAGCAAGACCCTATCTCAAAATAAAAAATGGCTGGGGATGTAGCATTCTCTGGGTTCATTCCGCAGTACCAGCGGGGGAAACAAAAATCTCCTGGCCTCCCTAGCACTCAGCTTCTCTCTCTGGACACTGGCCCTCCTCTGGTGTGTGTGTGTGTGTGTGTGTGTGTGTGTGTGTGAACACTTGTGAGTAGGAAGGGTGGTTTTGGGGAGCTCAGGCTCCCTCTTACCCTTCCCTTTTTCTTTCTAGGACCTGATAGAGCTGCAGGTGAGGCTTAGTGGGGAAATGGAAGAGAGAAAGGGGAGACCTGGATCTGGAGTCCCCTGGTGGGCTCCAGCAGTGGTTGGCCCTCTGCTGGGCTCCTGCCCACCGTGTTCTCTTGCCTCCCAATTGCTCTGGAGTGGAGTGAGTAAGTGGAGCACTAGGCCTCGGCTTCATGGGTACAGACACAGGGCCATCCTGGACAGCTTCAGGAGATGGCTCAGAGTTGTAAGAGGGCTTCGAGCGTAGCACAGTGGTAGAGCACTAGGTCAGGTGCCACAGGGAAAGAAAAGGGGGTGCAGGAAAGCAGACTCCAAGGGCACGCAGCCAGGAAACGGGGCCAGGGGACTTAGGCTGCATCTGACTCCCCAGTGCAGTGCCCGAGGTCTCTTTGAGGGAAATAAGCCCAGGGCTTCTCCTTTGCAGGCACAGCACAGGGGCTGGGTTGCCATTTACAGGCCACGTCCCTCACTTCCCAAGCCCCAGCGTCTTCACTTCTAAAATCCAGTTGATTCTGTCCCTCTCCTGGGGCAGTAGTGAGGATTCTGAGGCAAAGGAAGCCAGAGCCCCTTCCAGGCTGGACTGTCCCTCGGAACACTCACTAAATAGCAGCTATTGTCATGAGTGTGAGGGCTCCGGCTAGCTCGGGGTGGAGTCTGGAGGATGGTGACTGTGGCCTCTGCTGGGCCTCAGGGAGGCGCCTGGGGCTGTCCAGGAAACTGACTGCTCACCTGCTCCTCCCCTCCACCACCCCATCCTGTGCTGGGGACTGGGGGCTGGGGACTGGGAGCATCCCCAGCGAACACCCAGGCTGGTGTGGTTGAAACAGTCGTAGACAAAGAGCAGCTGTGAACCTGGGCAGTGTTACGGGAGGGAAGCAGCCCGAGACAGCAGGGCAGACACAGGCTTCAGAGGCCTGCTCTCTCATGCTCTCCACAGGCTTCCTGCTCAGTTGGACGACACAGGCTCTAATCCCCCATGCATAGAGCAAAGGGCCAGAAGGGAACAAGTGCACAGCCAGAGGGTGGCTGGAATAGGAGTAGAGCCACAGGGTCTGGAATGTGTCTTAGGTTGTTGTGTAGCAATGGCAGGGTGTATCAAGTGGACTGGATGGAAGGCAGGAAGGAGGCTGTCACGGGACTCACTTAGGTCAGGAGCAGTGGACCACTAGGGGCAGAGACGTCTACGCCCAGTGAGCCAAGAATGGGGCAAAGGGGAGGCAGTCAACCCACTTCCCCAGCTTTGAACCAGGAATCTGGGACATGGCAGGACGGCAGGATTAGGACCTGTGTGTGGCCCAAAAGACCTGACTGAGCCCTTTTCTTCCCGAGCAGCCCTCTGCGGTACAGTCTTCCAGCCCCGAATCACGGGTGGCAGTGACTCAGCTGCTGGTCAGTGGCCCTGGCAGGTCAGCATCACCTACAATGGCATCCACGTGTGTGGTGGGTCTCTCGTGTCTGCTCAGTGGGTGCTGTCGGCTGCTCACTGCTTCCCCAGGTACCAGCGGGGTGAGGGGCAGGGAGGGAGTCCAAAGTAGGCTGGAGGTCAAGGTTTATAGGTCAGAGGTTGGGGTTTAAGAGTATCAACAAGGGGCCCGGGGATTTAGCTCAGTGGTTTTGCCGCCTGCTGCGCAAGCGCAGGGACCCGAGTTCAATCCCTGGTACCAAAAAAAAAAAAAAAAAAAAGAGTATCAACAAGGTAGGCTGGGATTTAGCTCATTGGTTTTGCCACCTGCTGCGCAAGTGCAAGGACCCAAGTTCAATCCCCGGCACCAAAAAAAAAAAAAAAGAATATCAACAAGGTAAAAGAAAAACAAAGTATCAGCAAAGTAAATCAAGTATGGTAGCACATACCTGCAATCCTAGCACTCTGGGAGGCTGAGGCAGGACTGAAAATTCCAGCCAAGCCTTGGGTAACTCAGTAAGACCCTGACTCAAAACAAAAATTAAAAAGTAAAAAAACTCGGGTGGGGATGCAGCTCAGTGCAAAGGCCCTGGGTTCAATGCCCCGTATCTCTCTCTCTCACACACACACACAAAGACAGAGCAAGTCTGAAAGGACTACAGAGAAGTGAAGGTCAGAGGTTGGAGAGGAGGTCACAGGATAAAACTAGGCCTTGAGCTGAGCCAGGCATGGTGGTGCAGACCTGTGATCCCAGCACTGGGGAGGCTGAGGCAGGAGGATCACCAGGGCCAGCCTGGGCTACACAGTGAGTTCGAGGCCAGCCTGAACCACATCCAAGAGCCTGTCTCAAAACAAAACAAAACTAGGCCTCAAAGGCGCCATCTGGGATCTGTGTGCCCTAAGGCAGCAGTGGTCCCAGCCTTCAACCCTCTGCCTCCAGAGACTACTCTAAGGAATCCTACGAGGTAAGGCTGGGAGCCCACCAGCTGGACTCTGTCACCAGCAGCGACAAGGTCCTCACCTTGGCCGAGATCATTGTCCACCCCAGCTACCGGGACGAGGGCTCAGAGGGCGACATTGCACTGCTCCAGCTCAGCAGCGCTGCCTCTTTCTCCCGCTCGGTCAGGCCCATCTGCCTCCCTGCAGCCAACGCTTCCTTCCCCAACGGCCTCAAGTGCACGGTTACTGGCTGGGGCCACGTGGCCCCCTCAGGTGAGGGCAATGGCGCTCAGCAGCGTGCAGGGGGCCCTGACTCGGGGAGGCCTCTGCTAAGCACTGTTTGTCCCTGCAGTGAGCCTTTCAGCCCCGAAGGTGCTACAGCAGCTTGAGGTGCCACTGATCAGTCGTGAGACATGCAACTGCCTGTACAACACCAGCCCCAGGCCCGAGGAGCCCCACACCATCCGGCAGGACATGGTGTGTGCTGGCTACGTGGCGGGGGGCAAGGACGCCTGCCAGGTGGGCACGGGCCAGGGCAGCTGAGTGTGGCTTGGGGTGGGGTGGGGCTGACCCGAGCCTGGCACGGTCCTGACAGCTGCCGTCACTTTTCTCCTCAGGGTGACTCTGGCGGACCCCTCTCCTGCCCTGTGGAGGGTGTTTGGTACCTAGCAGGCATTGTGAGCTGGGGTGACGCCTGCGGGGCCCCCAGCAGGCCTGGTGTGTACACGCTGACTTCCAGTTATGCCTCCTGGATCCACGTCCATGCCCAAGAACTCCAGCCTCATGTGGTGCCCCAGGCCCAGGACATCCAGCCTGACAACCACCTGTGCAGTAGGAGCCTGGCCTTCGGCTCCGCCCCAGCTCAGGGCTTGCTGCAACCCATCCTGTTGCTGCCACTGAGCCTGACCCTGAGCCTCTTCTGCCCCCGGCACAAGCACTGACCCGCTCCCAGGACCCATGCATCACACCCAAGGACACACACCTGCTCCCAGGAAGGGAAGTGGCTGGCCTTTCCCGTCTCTTGTAGCTTTTGGGCCTGGAGCCCTGCTTGGCCACCCCTTCCTCCTGGGACTCTGGGGCGTCAGGCACCATCTGGATCTTTGGGCCCATTCTTCTAGATTGGCTCTTTGGAACTGTGACCCAGGGTCAAGAGTTTTATGGCCTGTGGTACTGGCCAGAACCACCTACTGCTGTCCGTGCCCTATTGGTCGGGCTCCTGTGGAGCTCCACGGCCCTAGCTATGAACACAGCCTCACTCCCACCCACTCCTGTAAGACTGGGCAGCTGCCTGGCCGACGCCTGCCCTGCCTGGTGAGCCCATCACGTGGCTCCTGCCTGCTGGGCTCGCCCACCTCTGAGACGGGAAAGACCTCAGTCTTGCCCCACGGGCCACCCCCGCCTGAGTTCTGACTCCCAGACTCCGGAGGACTGAGCCCCCACCGGGACTGAACTGGCAGCTTGGGTCAGGGGTGGGGGATAAAGGAGTAAAATGTTTTGTGCACAATTAGCTGTGTCTGAAATGGAATCAAGAATGCCAAATCGTGGCCCCTCCCTCCCACCTCTTAAGCCCTGAGCCACCAGTAGAATTTACTTTATTAAAAAATGATAAAAGAGGTCTGTACATATTTACAGCTGGGGGCAGAGGCACAGGTCTGGAAGGGGCAGAGCTCCTCACTTCTTGGACAGCTTGACTTGCTTGTGCTTGGGGGGGGCCCACTTGAGGCAGACAGAGTCCACTGTGGGAAGAGGACACAGGAGTGGCAGACTGGGCCTCGGCCCGGCCTGCTCAGGCTGGCAGCTCGCATCTGGGCCCAGCCTTGCTCGGGTTCACCCGCTGCTGAGTCCGGGGAGGGCGGGACACACGTGCAAGGTGAGTCGCTGCCCTGGTCGGACCAGTCCGGGTCCCGTGACAGGGATGAGGGGCCCTGGCTCCCTGCAGCCCCCCCCACACCTGTGATGGGCGGCTTCTTGTACTGCGCGCTCTTGAGGTGCTCCTCCACAAGTTTGGGTGTCACACAGATCACGTGCTGGCCCTTCCAGTACTTGACCATGTTGAGGGACTGCAGGGTGCTGATGATGTCATTCTGGGTGATACTGGTCATCTGGCTGCAGGAGGGGTTGGAACAGGTGCTACAGACCTCGCCCCTTCCACTCAGACCCAGGACGGCCCCCGCCAGTGGTCCTCAACGGACAGCTGCCCTGGACACAGTGGGGCTGCAGACCTCACCTCAGGTCCTTGATGGACAGCGTGCCCCGGAAGTCTCGAAGGATCTCCAGCAGGACCCATGACCAGTAGCTGCGGTAGCTGAGTTTGCCCAGGTCAGACAGTGGCTTCTCTGGGGAGCCGACGGTGCTCTCCAGCTTGGACAGCTCATAGCCTGGCAGTGACAGGCAGGGTTCCGAGGGCCGGGCCCGGCCCGGCCCAGCCCAGCCCAGCCCAGCCCAGCCTGGCCCTCCCCCCGGCCCCAGCACCACAGCTGCCGAGTTCCTGACAGGCGGGGCTACTCACTGAAGGCTATGAGAAACTTCCCGTAGCCCCGCCGCTGGTAGGGGGGCAGCGTGAGAATGCAGGCCACATTGTTTCCATCTGGAGACTCCTTTTCCTGAAGGGGTGGGTGCTCAGGACCTTGGGAGGCTCAGCCCTACTCCAGAGCACACCCCTCACCTCCCCAGCCTGGTCTCCCTGACCCAGCACCTTGGAGAAGTAGCCCACAATGTGGGCCCCTTGCCTGTCCACTTCCGTCAAGATGTAAAAGACGAAGGGCTCCACATCAAAGTACAATGTCTTGTGATCCAGGAAAAGCTTGGCAAGCAGACAAAGGTTCTGACAATAAATCTGAGGGGTAGGGAGGTGGAAAGAGGCTCAGAGAGCAATTGTAATGCCCCACCCAGCCTGCCCACGAGCAGCCACCCTGCTCCTCTGCAAGCACCAGGGTCCAAAGAGCAGCCAGTGCCTGGCCAGTGGGAAGTGGGACCCTCATCAGACACCAGTCTGAAGTGTCAACTTCTTTTTTTTTTTTTTTCGGTACCGGGGATCGAACTCAGGTCCTGCGCTTGCGAAGCAGGCGCAGGCGGCGGAACCATTGAGCTAAATCCCTGGCCCTGAAGCGTCAACTTCTGATGGATGAGAAAGCTGACAATCAGAGCCATTGGCACTCAACAAGGTAATGACAAGAGTTGGATTAATCATGGCTATCGATTTTGAGTTCTAAATATCGGCAAGTTATTTTACATGCATAATCTGATTCCATCTTTACAGATAGACATTAACTTCTTTCAGAACAGGAAGCTGAGGGCCGGCCGGGGATGTAGCTCAGTGGCGCCACCGCCTGCCTGGCAAGAGCAAGGTCCTGAGTTCAGTCCTGGTACCAAGAAGAACAGGAAGCTGAGGCTCAGGAGAAGTAAGTGGCTGGCTAAAGGTCCCCTGGCTGGTGGGTACCAGGGTGAGAATTCGCCTAGGAGTTCTGTGTTGCTCGCAGTAGCCCCAGCGCTAGCACAAGGCTCGGCAGGATGCCCACGGGAGGAGCCCTGACTCCATCTGCCCATTCAGCCACACTTCTCACTGGACCCCGCCCGTGCCCTTGCAGCACCCAGAGACCTACGCAGGCAGCGTCGAGGAGAAAGGGGCGTCTCGGTTGGCTTCGTGGCATGGACTGCGGGCATCTCTGGCTTATGAAACCCCTTCCCATCTGCTCTTTCACCTGACCTAACAATGGTGTGGGCCCAGGACTTCAAGTCCCATAGACTTAGGAGGAAGGGCAGCTCTTGGGGCAGAGCTGTCTGCCTGTGGGCTGTCTGCTGGCAGAGGGTGAGGAGGAAAGGCCCCACATCTACAGTGGGAGCCGGTTTATGCTCAGGAAGGCAGAGCAGCAGGCAAGGGCTGAGTCAGAGTAGGTATCCCCAAAGCACAAGGCTACCTGAGCCCCACCAGGGCACCAAAGATAACAAAGGCTGTCTACTAAGCACCTGCTGGATGTCAGGCACTGTGCTACACACTTAACATCTGCAGTCTCATTTATCCCACCTCCAAAACCATTAGGTAACTAATTGTGACTCTTGTCTTAAGGATGAGGAAATAGGAACAAGACAATGTTAAGTAACTTCTCTAAAATCAAGCAGGAAGTGACAGGACAATTTGAAGCCAGGAACCCTTTTTTCTTTTTTTTGGTACCGGATATCGAACTTGGGTCCTTGCGTTTGCGCAGCAGGCAGCGAAACCACTGAGCTGATCCCCAGCCCTGAAGCCAGGAACTCTTTATCTTATCTTTTTTTTTTTTTTTGGTACCGGGGATCAAACTCAGAACTCGGGACCTTGTGCTTTCGAGGCACCTGCCGGAACCACTGAGCTAAATCCCCTGCTCTTTATCTTATCTTATATTGCCTTCCAATGGCCACCAGTATTCTTGGTAAGACTTTCCCAGACTGATTCTCAAAGGCTGTTTCCACTGCTTGCCCCACTGAAGGCATTCTGCCAGGGACAAGTGATTCAGCCAGCACCACCCCAGAGCTCCTGCAGGAATCTCACACAAAGAAGTCCCCTCCCAGGCAGAAACAAACACCTTGCAGCAAAGGGAAAGAGCTAAGAGCAGCTTCAGGCAGGAAAATCTCTGCCTTGGGCTCTAGAACTACCCCAGCCTGAACCATGCTCCTCAGAATGAAGTTCTCGGGGACTGACAGGAGGGCTGGCCCAAAGCGGGCCCTCAGGGCTGTGTTACAGGCTGGACAGCCAGGCCTCTGCCTTTCAGTGGTGAGGAGCATCCAGGAGGTGCCCAGAGTCCCCACTTCCCACGGCCCTGGGCCACCAGCTCACCTTATGGTCTTTGCCGTCTACTTCATACACAGAGATGTTGCTTTTGCGGTAGATTTCCTTCCCTGGCGGCTGCCGCCATTGACACTGACCCTAGGGCAGGGTTGAGGGAGCAGGGGCTTGAGACCCTGAATCTGCATTCTCCACTAGGTGCTTCCCACCCCAGCTGTGTGGCTCAGAGCAAGTCTGCCCATTTCCTCCGCTCAATGCTTCACCTACGTCAAGCAACCTTCCTTGGCTTCTTCCTGACCAGGTCACAGAACACTAACTCCCTCATGCACTGCGCACGACTCCAAGTCGATGCCGACCTGGGTGTAGGGGACATTTGGCCATGACACTGGTTTCCCTAAAGCACACAGGTGCAGACCCCACACTTGGGGAACACCTACCATGCTACTGATGCTGCCTCTGGCCTGGTAAGCACCTCCCCTGTCCTTACCACCTGCTGGCAACAGAAGTCCCAACACTCAGGGCTATGCTCGTTTCCTCCTTTGCACTGGGACCCCAGCATCAGGCTGGCCTTGCTAAGCATGCAGTAGAGGGTAAAGAACTCAAGATCCCTGTCCCCATTCCATATGACAGAAAACTGCTAGGCATGGCACATGCCTATAATCCCAGCACAGGAGGCTGAGGCAGGAGGCTCCAAAGTCTGAGCATGGCCTGGGTAATTTAGAGACTTGGGAAGAGTCGTCTCAGGATAAAATAAAAGGGCTGGGCAAGGTGGCGCACACTGGTAATCCCAGCACGGGAGGCTGAGGCAGGAGGACCGTCCCAAGTTCAAAGCCAGCCACACAGTGAGTTCAAGGACAGCCTGAGCAGCATAATGAGACCCTGTCTCAAAAAACCAAGAGGAAGTTGAGGCCCTGAAAGGGGCAGTAGGTTAGCCAAGATTGCCCAGCCAGCAACGGCCAGGCCAGGAATCTAGATCTCCCCACCCTTGGGTTCCTGGCCGCACCGACTCTGCTGAGCCCGTCTGTCTTCCCCAGGCTCAGGCTCCATGCCCACCCTCCGCCCTGCCCAGCCAGCCTCACCAAATGGAAGCGGTAGCTCTTCTCATACTTCATGTACTTGAGACAGTATTCGCACAGCCAGAGCTTGGGCTGCTTTCCGTAGTCTTCAGGGAACGGCGAGAAGTACCAGGCATCAATCTCATAATTCCCAATGTGGATCTTGTCCACATACTTCACCTTGGTGATCTGCAGACAGATGGGGGGCGGGCACTGCAGCACTCAGCAGGGGCAGGAAGGGCAAGAACTTCCCAGTCAGGACCCCAACTCTGCTTACCGCCTCATGTTCCTTCTCCAAGGCTGCTGTGGTGGGGTCCATCTCTGCGTAAGTCTGGGCAGTTAGAGAAGTGTTCAGAGATTAACAGGATGGGTGGCCATGCTGTCCCTCCCATCTTCCAGATCTCAGCCCATAAAGGACAGTAATAACGACACAGCTCATTGCTTTACCTCATCTGAACCTCGCTGGTCCAAGCTCCTCTCCCATCTGCCCACCTACCCACACTTTTTGCCAGACGAACAGGGCTAGGGTGGAAAGGGCTTCAGCCGTATGTGGGGTGACCCGGCTCTGAAGCTGTCCGGAGCCAGATGAAACAATGGGTCTCATCTTCCAGGCCCAGAGTAAGAGCTGCTGCCCACACCCCAATGTACTTGGACTTATTCTGAGCACCAGACCTAAGCAGCTGCCTGTCCAAGGGACTGTTTGCTCCCAGAGGTGCTCCCCACTGGAACAGACCCCAGGTGTGCAGCAAGACCCCCTCATTCCTGTCCATAAGCTTACTCCTCCTCCTGGGGTCCCCACCCCCAGCTCAACAGCCCAAACCAGAAGAGTGCGCTGGACGCCTCCCACCGCGTCAGCCCGGCGTCCAGTGAGCACCCGAGTGCTGACAGTAGAAGCCACTCTGCTACCCTGGTGTCTGGAATCCGTGGCCCTGCCCCTCCGAACAGTCATGGCCACGTTCTCTGACCAGGACAATGGGTACTCTCCTGGGATCCCCGCCCAGCCTGAGGAACCCACATCTAGTCACCCACACCCTTTCCCAGCCTTCACACTTGTGCACATGCTCTTGCTCCCCACCACTCTGCCAAAGCGAGCGTTCAAGCTGGCACTCGAGTCAGGTGAGCCCATGGCACACCAGGCTTTGAGTCATGTCTCATAACTGTCTTCATTGTGCTTTTTCCTGTGCTTCAAGGTTCAACATCCCTCTCATCCCCACCAGGAACCCTGCCTAGATTCTTCTGACCTAAAAACACCTCTTCCTTCTTGTCGGGTGTGGTCAATGCAACATGCTTCCAGCTGCCCACCTCACTTCCCCTTATTTTCCAAGTGCTCAATAAAGACTTATAATAGTCATTTCACACAACAGGCCCCAGGAAGCCAAACTCTGCAGCTGGAACCAAGCACAGCCTGACCATGGAGACCCAAGAAGCCCATGGCCTACACCAGATTACATGTGCTCCATAGCTGAAAGTAGCTTTCACCCAGGAAGCCCTCCACAAAGCACTCTGCCTCCATGCTACCTGGCTTCAGTTAGTGCCTTGGCAGACTTGACAGAGGTGTTTTCTGTTTTCAGTAGTGGGGACTGAAGCCAGCATGGAACTACATGCCCAGCCATTTGTTGTTGAGACAGGGTCTCACTAAGTGGCTAAATGGCCCAGGCTGGGCTGGAACTTTTGATCCTCCTGCCTCAGCCTCCCAGAGCGACTCCAGTATGTGCCACCACACCCTGCTATAAGACATTCTTATTCAGTTTTAGAGCAGTAAACAAGCAGGGAACATGAGGTCACTTGCCCTGGGGGCTGTTCAGCCTGGTGTCAAGCACTCCACAGACATCATTTCATTTAGCCCTCACACGAGTCTTTGAAATGAAAGTGCTCATTATCCCCACTGTATAAAAGAGGAAACTGAGGCACGGAGGCAAGTTCACTTGCTCAGGGTCATGGAACTAAGAGCTGGGCATAAGCCCCTGGTCTATCCAATTCTGAGCCTAAACACTATAAAAAAGAAGAAAAAAGGTTTTCCTCATGTCTCTAAAACATTTCCCAACTCTTAAAACACAATCCTCCTCTGCAAATGCATTAAAGAACTACAAAAACACTGCTTTTCTTAAACGCTGCAATTTATTTAGAATTAAACATTAGGGAAGCTATGAATTAACTCTGTTAATCATTACCTTTTTTTTCTCAGTACTGAGGACTGAACCCAGGGGCTTGTGCGTGCTACACAAGTGCTCTACACCAAGCTACACCTCTAGCCCTTTTCCTTTTTTTCTTCTAGGTCTTTTTGTCTTTTTCAGACAGGGTCCAAGGTGCACCGGTTGGCTTTGAGCTTGCAATCACCCTGCCTCAGCCTTCCGATTAGCTCAGGTTACAGATGTATAGCAACTAACTTTTTTTGTGGTACTGGAAATTGCACCCGGGACCTTCACACTTTGTATTTTGAAACAGGGTCTCAGTGGGGTCAAGGATGGGATTACAGGTGTGCACCAGCATACCCACCTTATCGCCTATTCCTTTTTTGTACCAGGGATCCAATTCAGGACCTTGCGCTTGTGAGGCAGGCGCGGTGTCACGGAGCTACATCCCTGGCCCTAATGCCTATGCTTTATCATCTACCCAGCTGGTTACCAGCTTAGAGTTACATTTTTATTCAATGCAAACTAGTTGGGAAATGAACAGGATCTCAGATTTCTGAAGCCCAATAGAGTAGCCACTAGTCTCATGTAGCTATTTATTTTTTATTTTTATTTTTTTGGTACTGGGGATCGAACTCGGGTCCTTGTGCTTACGCAGCAGGCGGCGAAACCACTGAGCTAAATCTCCGGCCCTCATGTAGCTATTTAAATTAAATGTTTAAAAATTCAATTTTGCTGGGGATTGTGGTGCAGGCCTATAGTCCCAGCACACCCTCGGGAGGCTGAGGCAGGGTGATTGCAAGCTCAAAGCCTGGGCTACACAGTGAGACCCTGTCTCAAAACACCAAAAATGAATAAACAAATAAATGAAAATTAAACTTAAAAAAAAAAATGTAATTCTTAGTTACACTAGGTATATTTCAAGTGTTCCACAGCCGCCCATGACTATGATGTCTGTATTGGTTCACACAGCTATACATTTCCATTATAACAAGAACTTCACGTGAACAGCACTACCTTAGACCTGGAGGGGTCTTTCTAATTTAGGGTATTTCAAGTTTGTTTTTTGGGGAGTTTTTTGGTAACAGGGATGGAACTCCGGTCCTTGGGCTTGCGGGGCAGGCGGCGGAACCACTGAGCTAAATCCCCAGCCCTCAAGTTTGTTTTTTAAAATCATAGCCACGATACAAAGTGTAGTTGGCACTATCAACCAGTTTACATTTTTGCATATACATCCACACATTTGTATTTGAAATAAAAGCTTCTCAACACAATACTTACCCTTAGTAAAGTGGAACACACTGATGTTTTCTCTTAAGCTATTTCCTTTTTATATTTTTAAAATTTAAATGTTGGCCACACCTACTGCATTGATTTTGCATCCTAACAGGCTGTGTCTCACAATCAGGAAACATCGCTGTAAAGCACACAATGTGTGCTCTCAAAGATGAAACTGCACCATATGGAACTGCCAACTGCTCAGGGCCTTCAGAACTTCCCAAGTCCTGTTTTAGTTTGTGCTCCTCGCTTTATAAATGAAGAAACCGAGGCTCTGAGTGGAAGGAAAAGAACCCTCTGGGTGGCAAGCTAACTTGGTAAAAAGAACAAAGACGCGAGGTGTATCACAAGAATGGACCAGGGCCCCACAGCGAATGCAGTCCTATGTACTGCAGATCCTATGTACTGTATTATAGTCTTTTCTTTTCTTTTTTTTTTTTGTGGTACCAGGGATCAAACTCAGGACCTTGCACTTGTGAGGCAGGCAGTGGAACCAGAGCTAAATCCCTGGCCCTGTACTGTATTTTAATAGCATAAAATTTTTTAAAAACCAACAAAGAGCCTTGGTTGGGTTTTTTTGGTTTTTTGGTACTGGGGATTGAACTCAGGACCTTACACTTTCGAGGCAGGCAGCGGAACCACTGAGCTAAATCCCTGGCCTGAGCCTGGTTTTTTTTTTATTGTGTTTGTTTTCTAAAGTACTAGGGACTGAACCCATGGCTTTCACACTGAAGTATAATCCCAGCCCTTTTATTTACTTTTGGTTTTTTTGAGGCAGGGAATTGCAGGTAGCTCAGGCTGTCCTCAAACTCAGCAATCCTGCCCCAGCCTCTTGAGTGCTGGGATTACAGGCATGTCCACCACACCAAACAAGAATTTGGGTTTTGGATGGAGTTTCTGAGATGTGTCAAATATCAGTTAAACTGGGTGCAGTGGCACACACCTATAATCCCAGCACTCAGGAGGCTGAGGCAGGTGACCATGAGTTTGAGGCCAGACTGGGCCATACAATGAGACCCTGTCTCAAAAAATCAAAACCAAAAATACCAAAATCATAGTTAAGTGGTCAGACTCTGAAGTAGGACAATGTAGTTGGCAGATCTAATAATGACTGGGTTCCTAAACCTATCTGCCTCCTCTATATACTGCAGATAACAAAGTTTACCTCACTGGGTTGCGATGAAACATTAGTGAGATCATGTACTAAAATATTTGGCCTAATACTTTGGCTCACCGACCAATATTTGGAATAATTATTCTAATTCCAGCCCACCTTTTTACTAGCTGTGTGACCTTGGGCATATTACTCAACCTCTCTGAACCTGCTTCCCCATCTACAAAAAGTAATTTTCCTTGTGGTACTACATTGTTAGGGAGCATCTGATGAGCTTATATATGTACAGTATGGTGCTTGGCAAAAGCCAGATGTCCACCATCATTCATTCTCTTCCTTCTCTTTGGACTTCAAGCCATTTTGTCTAATATGACACAGTCACTGAAAGCAAAAGAGGTTAGTGGAGCAGGAGTTCCAGTTCCCAGTTCCCAGGAGTTCCAGTGCCATTTCCTTGCTTTGAGACTGTAGCAGCCCCTTTCCCTCTTTGAGCCTATTTTCTGACCTATGAAGAGTATAAGAGAGAAAGGTAAAGTCCCTGACATATTATAAGAACTTGAAAAAACAGGAGCTGCTGTGGTTTTGGCACCAGGCCCAAGAGGCCTAAGGGAGTTGGCAGAGGCAGCTGGGCCACCTGGGGCCTGGGAAAGGAGAGGGGCCCGGACCTTCTGCACATGGTTGATCTCATCATGCTTGCGCTTTTGGTTGCGAGTGATCTTGCGCTCAGGCTGCTCAGCCAGCTCACTCAGGTACTTTTCTGAGTTCTTCTGCACAGCATCTTTCACTGTCTTGGTCAGTGCCAGCCGGTTCTTGTCTACCCATTCATCCAGTCGCCTGTTAACTGTTAGGATGGGCCATGAGAGTACAGCCCTGCTTCCCCCTCCCCCACCCAGGCTCAGAGGCCCCAGAGAACTCACAGCCCACATAGTGTACATAGAATTCCTCTCGGCCCTCCTGGTCATTCACTCGAGACTGGATCACTTCAGCAGAATCTGTGAAAGAAAGACTAGGATCATCAGGAAGGAAGGTTTAGAAAAAGAGGAATCCTATGCATTGAAGAGTTTCCAGATTTCCACTAGTTTCCAGATTCATCTGCCCACATCCAGCAGGGCTCGAACCTTGTGAGATGGGCCAAGCTGGGGTTGTTACTCCTATTTGACAGATGAGAAAAAACATAGAGCCTATCCAGAGTCACGAATTTGTAAAGTGAGAACTAATACTTAACTGAGTCTTAAGTCTGACTCCAGATTCATACTCATTTCAGTATATATACTCAGTCATTTGTTTGGAGAACATGAAGGTTTACACTGATTGAGACAGCCTGAGTTTATATATTTCTTGCTCCCCATTTCCTAGCTATATGTAAATGAGCAAGTTATTTCAACCTTCTGAGCCTCGGCTTCTTCATCAGGGTCATAGTTCGCACCTCAAGGTTCAGTTAATGTCTCCAAAATTTTTACACCAGTGTGGGACATCTAGCAGACCATTTGACCCATGAATAAGGCAACCACTGCCTGTCTGGTGGTATGTTGTGTTGTTTCTGGGTATTGAGGACATAGCAGTGAATCACAGAGATCTTGCCCTGCAGAAGTTCCGAGTTTAACAAAAGAAGACACAGAAAATTACAACATAATACTACTACATGTACTATGGCTGAGGTATGAAAAAAATGTCACAGGAACATACAGATGGGAACAACCCACTTTGCCTAAAGGGGGTCAAGAATGGCATCATAAAGAAGGAAGTTAAAAGGATGAGGAGGAAGTAGAGAAGACATTCCAAGCGAAGGGAACAATGATAGAAGGCATTCAGAATACACAGCGTGTTGTAGTCTAGCAACGACCTTTGTGAGGTGGGTAGAAACCAGAGGGGTCAGAGAAATTAATGTCATTCTAAGGAGACTGGGGTTTATTTTGAAGATGAGGAAAGGTAATGGAATGCAAGAAAAGAGGAAACTTGTGTTTCTGTTGTCACGTCCTCTTTGCTAGCACCGTAGGACAGAAACGAAAGGCACAAAGACAAAGGGACCCGTAACGTGAGTAAGCAGGGTTAGCAGAAAAGGGAATGAAGGCTAATAGCAGGCAAGGAAGTGGGAGAGCTGTACACTAAAATTTTGGTGATGGCGTTTCTGGCGGCTTTGCAGGTGGCGCCCAGCATTACCTAAAGGTGACAGCCTCCCATTACTGGGCTGGCTCCTCAGGGCCCGCAACTCCGCCTCTCCTCAAGTCCCCGCCCCCGTCCTCCGCCCTGCGCCCTCCGCCCTCCAGAGGACCCGTTGTCAGGGCCACCCCGCAGCGCCGCCCCTAAGCACTGGGCCCCGCCCTCACGCCAGGTGCTGTCCGGCCGCCGGCACAGGTACGTTTCTCCGATCTCCACCGTGACTTCTGGCTCGCCCCGCGCTGGGGTCGGCGGAGAGACGCGGCCCGGGGATGGGGCTGTTCCCTCGACCGCCGCATTTTCCCCAGGGCCCAGCTCGCCCTCTCCCACGGCCCCCGAAGTCGCTGCTGCAACTGGCGCAGCTGCCCCCTGTGCCGCCATGGCGGTAGCGGAAGTGACGCTAGAGTCCCGCGCCGCACAGCCCTTTAGCTCCGGGTCGGAGAGGCGGGGCCTCAGGCTCTGGGTGGGTCTGTGACGTGGCAGGAGGTTATAGGTCCCGGGGCGGCCCGAGGCGCTGCCGCTTCTGGGAGGGGAATTTAGAAGTGTCCTGAATTCATTTTCGGAATGGTACTCGGCTGCTCCCGAGAGCAGAAGAGACAGACTTTCCTTATGTGACGACACACCTGATTTTTTTTTTTTTTTTTTTTTGGTACCGGGGATCGAACTCGGGACCTTGCGCTTGAGCGGCAGGCGCCAGAACCACTGACCTAAATCCCTGGCCTGGTTTTTTTTTGTTGTTTTTTTTTTGGTACTGGGGATCGAACTTGGGTCCTTGTGGACGTCCAAGCGCCGGAAGCACTGAGCTAAATCCCCGGCCCCACATCTGATTTTTTGAAAGGTCCGATGGTGTGGAAGCCAAGATGTGTCAATTTTCAGGGCCGCTGTCCTCTCTAACAGGCGGAATCAGCGTGTCCCCAGGGGCCTGGCGCAGGATTGAACCTGGAATGCTAATCCCCTTCTGCCCCGCTTTACCCACCGCGCCTGCTTAATACCTATTTCTAAGTTGAAGACTGCGCCTCTTGTTTATTTGGTACCAGGGATCGAACTCGGGACCTTGCAGTTGCAAGGCAGAACCACTGAGTTAAATCCCCGGCCCTACTGCGCCTCTTGTTGAGGGTGGGAAAAAAATACACCTGGGGTGGGGAAAGAACAGGTGTGTCCAGGAGTAGCCAATAAATTATCCTCAGAATAAGCTTTTCAGGATAAAGGTGTTGTTTAACAGTGCCTAGCAATGCAGTCTGGCTGGCTTCGAACTCCTCATCCCCCTAAGTGCTGGAATTACAAGTAGGAGTCACTAAACCTAGCAAAATAAGCATTAAAGAAAGGACGGGGCAGTGGATACAATAAAGAGCATCTTAGCAATGAGTGAGGTTTAGTTCTGATCCCACCCAGGGTAAGGTGGACACTAGTGTAAATTGCCGACAATCAGCAAAGGTTTTTTGTTTTTTGAGACAGGGTCTCACTCTGTAGTTCAGGCTGGCCTTGAACTCTATGTAGCCTAGGCTGTCCTCGAACATGCAGTGATCCTCCTGCCTCAGCCTCCTGAGTGCTGGGATTACAGCCATGAACCATCATGCCCAGCCTCAGCAAGGTTATATGTATATATGTGTATAATTAATTAATATGTATGTAAATTATATAGTTAGGAAGTATACAAGTATGTAAATCATATAACTACGAGAAACTTTTATTTGTATATAAACTGAGCAGTGAGACCAGATCTCAAGCCCAACTCCCTGGTTAATTTCACATGACCCTTGTCGTTCACAATAATCAGGTGAAGTATAATGATCTTTGTTCTTTTTTTTTTTTTTTATCTTTGTTCTTGAGATGTACAGAACTGGCAAACATCTCTTGACTGGGCATTAGGATTCTATGTGTCACCAACCCTTACCTGTGAAAGTGTGCATCAACCACCCATTTCCTATCCAAACTGTCCCTGAGTGAACATCCCAGTAAGACGGCTTTTCAGGGACAAGAATCACTGCTATCTTCTAATCAGCTCACTTGTAATAAGGTTCTTTCTCAGCCAGGGATGGTGGCACATGCCAGCATACCAAGTACTCTGGGAAGCTGAGACAGGAGGATCACAAGTTCTGGTCCAGACTGAGCAACATAGTGACTTAGGGAGACCCTGTCTCAAATAATAAAAAGGGCTGGAGAAGTCAGGTATGATGGTGCATTCCTGTAATCTCAGCCCTCAGGAGGCTGAGGCAGGAGGACTACCGAAAAGTCAAGGCCAGGCTGGGCTACATAGTGAGTTCAAGGCCAGCCTGAACTACACAGCAAGACCATCTCAAAAACGGCAAAAAAAAAAAAAAAAATGCTGGAGATGTAGCTCACTGTAAAGGTCCTGACTTCAAGCCCCAGTACCAAATAAGTAAAATAAAGTTCTTTCTTTCTCTAATACTGCCTTGCCTCTATACAAATGTGTGGCCTAGTGCCAGGCAGAGCATGTACTTAATTAAACATTTGCTTTAGCCCAAAGTTATTTATAATTTGGCTGTTGGGGTTCAAAACAGAAACAATTCTAAGAGGGATAGAATGCTCAGGGCCTGAAGATGGGGCTCAGACAGTTCAGGAAATATCCAAGTTAGCTATCTGTGAGGAATGCCAGTGGGAGGGGCTGGTTACCTAGTTTTGGGAATGAAGGACTTGGGGGTGGGGAGTGAATGCTAGATATTGTAGCATAAGAAGAAATAAGAGGTGGGCTGGGGATTGCTTGGCAACCATGAAGTCCTGAGTTCAATCCCCAGTACCAAAAAAAAGAAAAGGAAATAAATTTGTAATGCCTTCTCCCACTCCAACTGCCTATCTTCAGAATTCTTACTTCACTTACTTGGAGTTCTTCTGCTTCACTTTATTTCATCTGACATCTCCAATTACAGATGATGTCCAATCTAGGATTAGCCTAAACCTTATAAATCTCGGATCAGGCTCACTGCATTGGCCTATGCTCCCTCCAATCCAGTGGCCAGCAGTTCTAATGTGTGATCTGACTGGTCCTCCCAGAATTACACAGGGCTGGGGCCAGGCCCCTTTTTGTTGTTGCATGTGCCTAGATTACCTCTGATGTTCTTCCAAAGGGCTCCGAGGCATAGCTGAGCAGCTCTGGACTCTGGTGGTGTTTCTTTGGCAGTACTTCGGATTGAAGCTACCCTTCGCACAAGGCTTGGCAAGCGCTCTCTCAGCCACACCCTAGCCCTGGCTCCAGACTTTTACCTGAGATCACATCCTTCCTTGGCTTCTCCCCGACCCTTTCCTGCCTCCCATACAGCCATCTGGAAGCACTTTCTTTACCATCCTCTGTAAATTCTCCTATCAGAGTTGACTTCCAGGGAACCTGGCCTGAAACATCCCTTCCTAGCTTAAAACCCACCTGTGAATCCCTACTACCTCCAGGATAACACCATGCTTCAAGCGCTGTGCCTTCTAATTGCTGCTTAGCTTTCCAGTTGCACCTCTCCCAGCTGATTTCAGCACAGCAAAGCATCATGGCTCCCCACCAACTGCCATTTGCCCTCCAAAAATAATATCTCCCCTCAACCCCATCTCCATCACCTTGAAGAGCAAGAGGCCGTGTAGACATAGTGTCTTTCCAGTCCCACCAGGCAGCTCCTCAGGCCTTTGTCCCTGACGAGGTGGGTAGGGTGTTCCCCACTGAGATGTTCCCTGGAGTCCTCACTAGAAGTTCTACCTGGAGTCTAACCTCGAGCCCTTTCCTTTAACCCAAGTTCCCGGCTCTCCCTACCAGGGCCTACCTTCCTCTTGTGGAGCACTCAAGTCTGTGTGTTCCTTTTCTTGGCAGCTGGCAGGCAGTATTTTTAACCTTACTTAGGCTCAGGAGGTTCATCTCTAAAACCTGTCACTGCCTAAAGGGAAGAGTCAGAAATAGAGCTGGAAGCTAGGTCCACCTGGGCCTTCAATGCTGTCCGGGACCCAGAAACATCCATCAAATTGGATGAATATAAAAATAAAATAAATTGGATGCATAAAAGATCTTTGCATAAGCTACCAAAGTCACCTCCCTTCTGCCAAACAGGCAAGACTTGGAGCTCGTACTGTTCCTGTCCGCCAGGCAGTCAGGTCAGTTAGACTAGGACATGAACCTCTTAAACCCAAGGACCCAGGAAGCCTGAAAGGGCAGAAACTAAAGCTCCCCTGCCCTCCCCACAGACAGGGCCCAAGAGGACATTCAGAATGTGAACTTTAATAACAAACAGCAGGCCAAATAGGGGTTCCCCAGGAATGAGAATGACAGAGCTGGTGCTAGAGCCCCAGAGGTCCCCGCTTCCTCCCCTCCATGGCCAGGAGGTGAGGAGCCAGCGGGCTCTACTGAGGGGTGGCACTCAGCTCCGTGTAAGTCCATTTGGCTGGGGCCTAAAGACCCAAGGTGCAGCAGTGTGTGGAGCAGAGTGCCACTGTGCCCAGCCCAGAGGTCTTGGCAGCGTATGTGGCCCAGCCTAGGCAGGCAAGCAGGCCAGGGGTCAGATTCGGAAGCTTTCCTCCTGGCCATCGATGTGTCGGAGCCGCAGGTAGACGTCTGTGCCAATCCCCTGCAGGGACTGCAGCTGTAGGGAACCACCGAGGTACTCTGCGTAGGCCCTTGATGTGGGCAACCCAAAGCCAAAGCTGAGGGAAGACAGGGACAGCACAGGAGGCTTCAGAGGCCAGAGTCTCCTGGGCTCACCCCCACCCCGAGCCTGGCCAGGTGGGACCTCACCCATGCATGGGTCCTGACTGGCTGCCACTGTGCATGTCCAGATGCCCAAAGAGGGGGCTGATACGGGGATCCTGGGTGCTCGCCTCCGCTGTAGTGAAGTGGTAATCCATGACCCGATCCAAGTTTGTATGAGCAATTCCTCCACCCCGGTCTGAAATCCTGGCAGGGTGTTGACAGCATGGGCTTGGCTCAGGCTTACCAGGTCTGACTGCCTCCCAAGCAGACAGCACTAAGTCTCACATCCTGTGCCTTCCACCCAAGGCAGAACGTAGTCCATCTTGACACTGGGGCCTGGTGTGTTTAAGCTGCCTCTCTCCATCCCCCCTCCCCCTCCGCTTGGGCCACTGACTGCTTATACTATCTCACAGGATTTGCTGTTTATCCTCAGCCTAGCCGCAAAGACTGGTTTTCCAGGGCTGGGGATATAGCTCAGTAGTTCTGCCACCTGCCTCGAAAGCTCAGGGACCCAAGTTTGATCCCAGTACCAGAAAAAGAAAAAAATAAATAAAGACTGGTTTTCCAAGTCCAGGCCCCTCAGTTGCTGACAGAGGCAGGGTGCTGGGCCCACAGCTGGCCCAAAGCCATTATTGTCCGGGCCATGGCAATCTCAGGACCCGAGCCTTCTGACCAGGGCCCTCATTCCAGAGTGGGGAAGGTACTGGCTCAAGGTCCTAAGGCAACGCAGAAACAGTGCCTGGACCCACTGCCCTCTACCCCTGCCCACTTCCACTGCTCAGGCCAAACCTGATGATGAAGTCGATATCATTATTAGCGATGGTGATGACCACATCTGGAACATTGTAGGGAGTGTCTAGGTGACTCTCCATCGTGGCTCTATACAAGAGATAAAGACAGTAGGTGGTGGCACCTGGTTCCTGTCTGTCCCCACCCACATGCCTGGCCTGCCCACCTCATGGCATTCTTGAGCAGCTCAGGCAGGATGTAATCCAGTGGCATAGGGATGAAGGGAAAGCGGGCGGCCACATGCCCATTGATTCGGACTCGGGGGGCACCGCCATACTTGTGTTCACACAGGCGTCTGTGGACAGCAGAAGGGTTCAGACTGGTACCCTTAGGGTAGTGCTTCTCATCTGGTGGCAGTTCTGCTCCTCTTAGGCGCAGCTGGCACAGTATGGAGTGTGCTGCTTGGCACACCTGGGCGTTATTACTGATATGGAGTGAATAGGAGCCAGGGGTCTTACAGAACACCCTAACATGCACACTGCAAAGAATTATCTGGCTTAAAATGCTAATGGAGCCAGCCAGGTAGGGGGGCATATGTCTGTAATCCCAGTGGTTCAGGAGGCTGAGGCAGGATGTCAAGTTCAAGGCCAACCTGGGCAACTTGGTGAGTTCTGTCTCAAAAAATAAAAAGTACCGGGCCGGGGATTTAGCTCAGTGGTTTTGCCACCTGCTGCACAAGCGCAAGGACCCGAGTTCCATCCCCAGTACCAAATAAATAAATAAATAAAATAAAAAGTACTAGGGATACCACTCGGTGGGAAAGTCCTTGGTTCGATCCCCAGTACCAAAAAAAAGTACCGCCATGGTTGAGAAACACTGCCTTCCTCTGCACCCCAGACAAGGACTCAGACCTCAACCCTCCCTGTGCAAAGATCCACCCCCTTAGCCAGGAGAGCCTCACCTGGCAAAGTCCACCCACTTCTCAATAATCTTCTTTGGTGACAGACGAGTGCAGATGATGCCGACAAAGTCCAGCTGGCAGAAGAAAGAAGGTCAGGACTAGTAAGCCCCCCATCCGCACTCTGGCTGCCAAACGCTTGCAACTTCGGGAATGCCAGAGCAGCTTCGTGGGGCTTCCGCTGCGGCCCCTGAAGCGGGGACCCCTGGCCCAGCTTTCTCACCCAGAGCCCCACCTTGTCCTCATGCAGAGCCAGATGATGAGTGGCCAACATCCGGATCCCAAGTCTTGAGGTCAATGTCTTGTCCAGGAAGTAGCGGACAAGCTTTTCACCCTGTAAAGAGTGCGGCCTCAGTCACCCTGTGCCCTGCCCAGCCCCTACTTTTCCAGGCCCCTACTTCACTGCCCAGACCTCTATGTGTTTGCGGCACTCACGAAGGCCCTCAGCTAAGAGGGTCACCACATCCTTATGGTCATCTAGCAGCTGTCGCACCAGCTGGCAATACTGGGCTTCATCCGCTTGGTCCTTGATCTGCAGGTCACAGAGTCATGAGCACATGTGGTCCAACCCTGGCCTCTCGGCCCCTCACCCTGCTTACCCCAGCCTCACCGGAGGGAAGTCTGTCAGCTTCTGGAAAGCACGGATGTACAGCTCATGCTGCAAGAAACGAGTAGAAGCTTTCACGAGGCGGCCACGGGACTGGGTAGAGAACACCTACCCGGGCCTAGCTGGGGATCACCACCCAACCCAACTCCGAATGGTCTCAGCCCCACTGTGACCTTTCCACATCCATGAATATGTACCCTTGGCCTCCGAAGGCTTGGGGCTGAGTCCCATGTAGCCTGGCCCCACCCATCAGCAGCCCAGCCTCTGCCCCTTGGCCCGTGTCCTCTCTACCTTACCACATGCAGGATGGTGGGGTTGCAGCCGATGATGAAGGGTAGGCTACGGAAGCCCTTGACGCGGTGAGCGATCCTTACTGGCAGCTCTTGCTGCAGGTACCGGCCACTTTTCTGTGAGACACGGGCAGGCAGGGGCAGGGCCTGAGTGGCTGGCCATTGCTCCAGGAGCCCCGGGGAAAAGAGGGAACAGGAATCTTACCAGAAGGTGGCTGCCGTCTTGGGAGCGGCCGGAATAGAGCATCATGGTTGGAGTGAGGCGGACAGAGGGCTGGAGGGGTAGACAGACCTGGAGCCCTGGTCCTCAACACCCGCCCCCATCAGTCCCGCCCCTCCCGACACCCACTCCTGCCGGACCCCTCCGCGCACCTTCTCCGCCGCCACGTCTATGGCTGACTGGTTGTAGAAGGAAGTGACAGTCTTGGAGCGCTCCCGCGCCATCTCCATACGGTGGGTGTCGGTGGCCGAGGTGGAGCGGGCCCGCGGCGAGAGGACGGGCCCCAGGACGGGCCGAAGAGAGGACAGGCCCCGAGGGCCGCCACCCAGCACCGACGCCAGGGTCATCGCCCGCAGCGTCGCCGGCCTGGGCCGCCACCGGGGCTGAGAAACGCCGCAGAGTGCGGGCGGCCAGGGGCTTCTCCCGGACTTCAGGGGCGCGGGTCCGACGAGATGAGCCCCGGGAGAGCAGCTCCCATCTGCTGGGGCGGGGACCGCGGCTCATTAGGGTCCGGGCCCGGACGACCCGCGCCCTCTGCGCGTGGGCAGCAGGACCCATCCTCGGGCCCGGGCCGTCTCTGCCTCCGAACACCGTCCGCGCCCGCCCGCCTGGCTGCGCGCGCCGCAGCCCGGGGCGCCGTCCGAGGCCCGCGGCGGGCCCAGAGTCCGGCCCGGCCCCCGTACGGCAGGGACCTCGGTCCGAAGCTCTGCCCGGTGACTCTACTTACCGCGGGGCCGGCCGGGTCCGAGCGGAACCGCCCAGTTGACCGGCGGGGGTAGCCGGGACGCTGCGCCCTCTGCCGCCGTGACGCGGGCTGTGGCGCCCGGGGCCTCCTGGGAGCTGTAGTTCGGCGCTGAGGACTCGCGCCCCGGCTCCAGCCCGTCCTGGCTGTGTGCCCGCTCCGGGACCTCCCTCCCTGAGCTCCCGAAGTAACCCGCGGCCCGAGAGTCTGTCTTCTGCTCAATCAAATGAGAACCCTGGGAGCAAAATGCCAGATAGCAGGAAGGCCCTCGGGTGTAAAGCACACAGATCAAACTCTGCCTGATTCCTTCTCTGAGGTCCCACCCTTTTGCCAGCTCTAGGCTGGGGACCTAGACTGCCTCGTTCAAGCCCCAGCTTGGACCCTTAATACCTGAGGCAGGTTAAGGAACTGCTTGGTGCTTTCATCTTGGTACTGATGAGAATTCACAGTGTTAAATTTGGACCACAATGAATTGCATATGGAAACTGCCTGCAACCGTGCCAGGCACGGAAGTCGAATTGCTAGGTGTCAGGTGCCGGCCTGAGGTGAATTCCAGTCACCCTGAGCGGCTTAAGCCGGTGAGGGAGGGCGGATGGTGAAGCCCAAGCAGGCCACCTGCACCCTGAGGAGAAAGATGGTAGGTGTAATCAGCTGTGACAAGGCCTCAGGGCTGTGGCCCGGGAAGGCCTAGGAGCCTGGTGCCGCTGCAGCATGAGTAGGACTTGGGGCGGCAAGGGGGCTGGAGCAGGAGAGTGCGGCAAGCTGAAGAGCGGCCTGGATGCTCGGGATGCGGCTGGAATGGGTGAGAGGAGCTGTGTGGCCAGAAGCTCATAAAGGGCGAGTTCGGTAGGCTGTGGGCTCTGCTCCTTAGAACCCTCTGCTGTACTGATTGGCAGCACGGAGGACGGCGGAACAAAAGCAGGGACCAGTGGAAACGGCAGGCAGAATACAGCTCTTCCTCTTCTCTCTTCTGCTCCTTCTTTCTTCCTCCTCCGATTCTCTCTCCCTCTCCCTTCGTCCCTCTCTGCCGCCTTCCTTTCCTTCCTATACTGGATTTTCATTACACTAGTTACAGAGTTTTCCAAATACTTACATTTTTTAAAAGAAAAGTAAGCTGGATTTGGCAAAGAGAGGATCAATAGCCTAGCCTGAGCAATTTAGTAATTTAAGGAGACCCTGTCTTAAAAAAATAAAATAGGGGCTGGGATTGTAACTCAGTGAGAAAGTTCTGGATTCAGTCCCAGTACCATGAAGTAGGGGCATCTTTGGAGGCTGTCTTTATTTTTTGCTGTACCGGGAGTCGAACTCAGGACCTTGCACTTGCAAGGCAGGCTGGCACCACTGAGCTAAATCCCCGCCCTCCCCCCTTTTCTCTCTTTTTTTTAGACAAAGAACTCTATAGTTCAGGGTGGCCTTGAACTCGTGGTAATCCTCCTGCCTCAGCCTCCGGGGTGCTGGATTATAGGCGTGCACTACCACGCCCAGGCTTGGAGGCTGTTTGTAGACCGGTGGTGCCCGGTGGTAGGAGCCTGGCCGTCAGGGCTGGCCTGTCTGAAGAATCGGGGCAAGGTTCACACAGATGTTGGGAAAGGCACTCCCCAAATTCCGGGGTTTCTTCCTGGCACACCCGCACGTTCCTACCCCTTCTTCCCCAAGTTCCTGGGGGAAAGCCAGGACATCGCCGGCTCTGGGGGCAGGCACAGCTTCGGCACGAGCGGGAGACAAAGACCGGGGCTCCGGGAAGGAAGGGCAGCCTCCGCCAGGTGAGAGGACTCAGGGGGCTTGTTGTGCTGCAAAACTCTGCGCTCACGCGTGCGCGGCGTGGACAGAGCCGCGCGGGCAGGCGTCTGGTAAGGCCTCACCCGGGGTGACCCGGGCGGGCCCTTGCTCGGCCTGAACTCGCTGCTGCCCCCGGAGGCGGAGACGGGCCCTTCGGCACGCGCACCTGCGTTTAGAGCCCTGCGGATAGGGAGTTAGCGGTGGTCAGGCATTGTTCTAGGCGCATTGATTTGTCTGTATAATCACTCTCTGAGGTAGGCGCTATTTTTCTCTTCATTTTACAGATGCAAGAACGGAAGCCTAAGCAGCGGACGGTGGCGGACCTCTGTAATGCCAGTGCTCTGGGAGGCAGAGGCAGGAGGATCACAAATTTGAGCCCAAACTGGGCAATTGAGCGACTTAGCCAGACCCTGTTTCAAAATATATGGGAAAAGAGCTGCGGATGTAGCAATGGAAGAAAGGACAGAAGGAAGAAAGGACAGAAGGAAGAAAGGACAGATATAAATGATTGGACTGTATTGTAGAGCTATTGAAGTGGGATGCTATGTCCAGCGTGGTGGTACACATTTGTAAACCCAGCTACTCGGGAGCCTGAGTTGGAGGATTACAAGTTGGAGGCCAACCTGGACAATTTAATGAGACTCGGTCTCAAAAAATAAAAAAGGGGCCCAGGATTTAACTCAGTGGTTTCGCCGCCTGCTGCGCAAGCTCAAGGACCCGAGTTCGATCCCCGACACCAAAATAAATAAATAATAAATAAATAAAGGCAGCGTGACAAAAGCGCACTTTGGTGGGGGGGACGACACTGAGACCAAACCCAAGGCTTCATGCAAGCTAGGCAAGAACTATATTGGCACATCTTCATCACTCTGGCAGCTAGATGGAGAATGGGTCTCGAGGCTGCAGGACAAGTGTATTTGGGAGACCAGTGAGGAAGCTACTGCAGGTATTTAGGTGAGGAGTGATGAT
Organism: Heterocephalus glaber; assembly: GCF_000247695.1. The sequence continues at coordinate 14,147,342 of NW_004624782.1, read as the reverse complement.
GGCTTGACCACGGTAGTCTACGAAGCCTGAGTGGGAGTAGATAGTCCAGGCCAGGTGGCTTGTGGAGCCATGCCCACCCCTTTCTGAGATGCTGGGGATTGAATTCAGGTCTTTCACACTGAGGTATATCCCCAGCCTTTTTTATTTTGAGACAGGATCTTGCTAAATTGCACAGGTTGGGCTCAAACTTATGATTTTCTTTTTTTCTGGTACTGGGGATCGAACTTGGATCCTTGCGCTTGCGGGGGCAGGAGCTAAATCCCTGTCCCAGGTTATGTGTTTTTTTTTTCTTTTCTCTTTTTTAATGCACATGCACACGTGTCTCTGTGTGTGTGTGTGTGTGTGTGTGTGTGTGTGTGGTACTGAGACTGAACCCAAGGCCTTCACACTGATCTATATTTCCATCTGTGTTTATTTTATATTTTATTTTATTTTGAGACAAGGTCTCAGTGTCTCAGAGTAAAAGAGGAAGGAAGGAGGACTAAAGGTTGGGCAATTTCTATTCTGCTGCAGCCTCCGAGAGTGCTGGGATTACACATATGTACCACCGCACTAAGCTAAGGGTTCAGTTTTGAGTGTGTTGATCTAATAGGCCTTTGAGACATTCAGATGATGACATCCAGGAGGTGTTTCTAACAACAGTTGAGCCCAGGAGAGAGATCTGGACTTGGGTCAGAGCTTGGAAGTCATGACCTATAGGTAGTAAGAGGGGACAAAGGAAGAGATAATGTTGCCCCCTGAGGCAGTTTGTATTTTCCAAAGATGGTCCATCCCATGTGAACTTCTTACGATATAACTTTGATACTTCTTGCATTAAGACATGGGCATCAACCAGCTGAGTGGTACATGCCTTTAATCTCAGCAGTCATCAACACTGCAGGAAGTTGAGGCAGCAGGATTGCAAATTGGAGGTCAGCCTGAGGATTTTAGTGAGATCTAGTCTCAAAACAAAATAAAAGGAGGGTGGAGCAGTAGTTCAGTGGTAGAATGCCTGCCCACCATGTGTAAGCTCCTGGTTTCAATCTTCTGTATTGAAAAAAAAACTAAATAAAAATTATCTTCCAGGGCCAGGGATTTAGCTCAGTGGTTTCACTGCCTGCTGCGCAAAGGCAAGGACCTGAGAGTTGGATCCCCGGTACCAAAAAACAAAAAAAATTATCTTCCCAAATTCTTAATGCATAATGCATTCTTAGTGCTACAAAAGAGGGAGTACTATTGTTATTGTTCTAACCATTTATTTTGTGGTGATTAGTGATGTCATCAGTGGTCACTCATTTGTACTCTCTTCGAACACTGAACAGGGCTGACATGGCCCAATGGGATAAAGCAGAAAGGTTGAGTCAGAAAGGCACTGTGGCTTCTATTTTGTTCCCTGTGAGATCACTCATTCTAGGGGAAGCCAGCGATAGATGGAAGCTTCCTAGGAGACTGCAGAGAGAGAGATAGAGAGAGAGGACTAGAAACAGCTATGAATCCCAGTCCTCTGTATTAGTTTCCAGGTGCTGCTATATCAAATTACCACAAATGTAATGGGTTACAATTATACAAATTAATTTTCTTACAGTTCTATAGTAGTTCAAAGTCTGCTACAGGTTTCACTGGGCTAAAATAAAGATATCAGTAGTTCCTTTCTGGGGACTCTCAGGAAGCCATTTCCTTGCTGTTTCCTGCTTCTGGAGGCCCCCAACATCCCCTAGCTTGTGATTTCTTCTGTGTTTTTCTGTTTGTTTGGTTGGTTTTTTGGTACTGGGGGTTGAACTCAGGTCCTTGTGCTTTCGAGGCAGGCAGCAGAACCACTGAGCTAAATCCCCGGCCCTTCTATGTCTTTCTGCTGTAAAAGTAATCTCTCTCTTCTGCCACCCTCTCACTTTAAGGACTCTTGTGATTACATTGGATCAGCCATTAATTCAGGATAACTTTTTAAATCAGTAGATTAGCAATTTAAATTCCATCTGCGACTTTAAATCCCTAACAGTCACATGTTCCAGTTAATAAGACATGGATGTTTTGGGAGACCATTATTCCACCTACCACCTCCTGGAATAAGAGAAATAGATCTGAGAACAGCTATAGAGGGAGGGCCTGCAGGAGAGGGGAACATCACGGTGCCAGAGGAAAAGAGAGGTCACAGGAGAGAGTGTGCAACAATGACTAATGCTATTGGGAGGTCGAGCAAGCTGAGACTTGAAAATATCCACTGAGGGCTGGGGGTTTAGCTCAGTGGTTCCGCCGCCTGCCTCGAAACCACAAGGTCCAGAGTTTGATCTCCAGTACCAAAAAGAAAAAAACCCACTGGATTTAGCATCTTGGTAACCTCACCACTAATTGCCCAGGGAGGTGTCTGGAGGTAAAAGCTTGTTTATGAAATGGGCAGCAAGGGAGAAGTGAGGAAGCAGAGGACAGGAATGTAAATTTTACCTCACACCTTGGCTGGGAAGGAGGGATAAGGGTAATAGCAGGGAGCTGCCGAGGTCCTCTTAGCCAAAGGAGATTTGTTGCTGTTTCTGAAACAAGAAGAAGCAAGTTTCCATGCAGATGGGAAGGATGGAGAGTTTGAAGGTATGGAAGAGATGGGTCTTCAGTAGACGCAGTTGTCTGTAAAGGGGAGTGTGGAAAGGACGGACTGTTGGGTTGATGCAAACTCAAGTTTTTCCACGGGGCGCCACAACAGTACAAAGGTTGGGAAACTGTAAAAGGTGTGGCCACGGTGACCGAATTTTAGGGAGAGAAAACCTCGCCTACTGAAAGCACTGGTGAGGCGGGAAGAAATGGCTGAGTAACCCGGGGGATAGAAGGCTGGAGCCCCAGCCGTGTCTGAAACAGTCATTCAGGGCAAATGCTTGTCTCTTGAATCGGATCTAGGTCGTGGATGTGCCAATATTTAGAACAGGGCTGGCAGAGAAAGCGCTAACTGCTGTTGGTGACGTTAACCCTACTCCGTTTCCCTTGACGCCTCGCAGCCTCTCCGACTACAGTTCCCGTCAGGCCACAGCCGCTCTGTCTAAAATGACGCACCTACCGGGGTCGGTTCACAGCCCCACCATTCCCCGCTCGTTGCCTCCTCCCAGTGGCGTCGACTGAGTGCCGAGACTAGCCAATAGGATCAGGGAGTACGAACCTGGGCCGGCCAATCACCAAGCCGGGGAGGCGAGGAGGGCGGGGCCCACAAGACCCGGCCCGCCCGCGGCGGGTTCTCCGCCACCTGGCGCCTGGGCGGGGCCTGCAGAGATGGGCTCCACCTGGAGGAACCCCGGTTGGGTGCGGCTGGGCCTCTGCGTCGCGGGCCTGGTGCTATCTTTCTACGCGCTGCACGTGAAGGTGGCGCGCGCCCGAGACCCAGACTATCGCGCGCTCTGCGACGTGGGCACCGCCATCAGCTGTTCTCGCGTCTTCTCCTCCAGGTGCGCGCGGAAGTGGAAAGCATGGGGCTTTGGGGACCAGGTGTACAATGGCAGCCAGGTTGCCGGATGATTTTGGAGTCTGAGATCAAAGCCCTCGGGCAAGTACACTCTGAAGGTTGACTGCTCCAGACGGTGTGCGCAGAAGCTGGGCCACTCGGACATACTGGTGTTCAGATGCATGTCGGGCAGGGGGCAAGGATTCTGGGGAATCGCACGTGGACCCGAAAGCCGAGGAATAACGGTGGACAGGAACGGGGGAGGTAGGGTAAGCACAGAGACTGCTGATGGGGCCAGGACCGCGCGCGAGGGAGGGGGTGGTGGGTGTTGGAGAAGGCTGTGCCCGAGGACAAGGTAGCTATATCTGAGTGTGCTTGTGAGTCAGGGGCTTGGTGGTTAGTGGAATGAAGGAAAAGGAGGGGGTGGGTGGCCTAGGAGCTGGAGGTTTGTGGGTTCAGGGCAAGGAGAATGTGCCTCAGGTTTCCCAGTGTGGTTAACTGCAAAGCAGGGCCAACCATTAGGCCACCTTTGAGATCGCAAGAATTTTTGAGCGCTGGGTGGGGTGGCGCACGCCTGTAACTCTAGCACTCGGAAGGCTGAGGCAGGAGGATTACTGCAAGTTCGAGGCCATCCTGTACTACATAAATTCGAACTTCAAAGCCAGCCGGAACTATACAGTGAGACCTTGTCTCAAAAAAAAAAAGACAGAAAGAATGAAGGAATTTTTGAAGGTCTAGGGTGAAAAGAGGAGCCTGTGGAGGAGCCACACCCAGGCCTGGCCTGGAAATAGGGAAGAATGGGAGTGACATGGAATCCCGACACAAACAGGTTCAGAGGGCAGGAGTTCATGGCTCTTGGGCATCAGGGGTGGGCGGGGACGAAAAGGAGGACTGCGCTGGTGGCTTCTGGAGGTCACCCTTCCGGTTCACGCTGCTAACTCGGTTCCCATCACCACCACCAGGTGGGGCCGAGGCTTCGGGCTGGTGGAGCACGTGCTGGGAGCAGACAGCATCCTCAATCAATCCAACAGCGTATTCGGGTGCATTTTTTACTCGCTACAACTGTTGTTAGGTGAGTGGCTCCACCCTCCATAACCGTCCTGCTTCCTTTAGGCCAGCTCAGGCCCACCCCAAGGGGTATCTGCTACCCAGAAGCTGATAGCCTCAGCAACCAGCATCAGGCCCGGGGGCAGGGAGGGAACTAGTAGTCTTCCAGTTGGTCTGGGTACTGTCAAAGGACTTCTATGATCCAATGTTCCAGTTTTGAGGGAAGACTTAAAAATTACTTTTTAAAAAAAGGGGGGAGGGCTGGGGATGTAGCTCAGTGGTTCTGCTGCCTGCCTGCAAGCTCGAGGTCCCAAGTTCCATCCTCAGTACCAAAAAAAAAAAAATTACTTTTTTTTTTGACTGAGGACTGAACCCAGGGCCTTTGTGCTGGGCTACATCCCTGGCCCTTTTTTAAATGTTGAAGCAGGGTCTCCCTAAGTCACTAACTTGCCCAGGCTGGGTTCAAACTTGGGTCCTCCTGCTTCAGCCTCCCAAAGTGCTGGAATTACAGGTGCGAGGCACCTGACACAGCTCAGATGTTCCTTTTTTTTTTCAGACAAAGTCTTGCTGTGTAGTTCAGGCTGGCCTTGAACTTGCTATGTAACCTAGGCTGGCCTCAAATCACGGTGATCCTCCTGCCTCAGCCTCCTGAGTGCTAGAATTTCAGGCGTGCGCTGCCATGCCTATCAGAAACTCCTCTTTGAGTGAAATCTAAAGGTGACTTTTCATCTCATGTAGAGCTCGGCAGTCAATTTCACTATTTGGGGCCCCGGGATCACTGAGCAGATGGGGGAAGCAAGGCCTTAGAGTGGGCCTGCCAGCCTCTTATTTTAGGCACTTTCCCAGCAGTCCCTGTATCTGGGCAGCACAGGAAGTCATGGGATGTTCTAGAGATGGCCATTCCTGACCCCTTTTTTCTTTGCAGGTAGCCTTCGGGGACGCTGGGCCTCTGTCCTGCTGGTGCTGAGTTCCCTGGTGTCCCTTGCTGGTTCTATCTACTTAGCCTGGATCCTGTTCTTCGTGCTCTATGATTTCTGTGTTGTCTGCATCACCACCTATGCTGTCAATGTGGGCCTAATGTGGCTTAGCTTCCGGGAGTTCCGGGAGCCTCAGGCCAAGGCCAAGCAGCACTGAGCCCTCAGCCCAAACTAGGATGACCTCATTGGCTTATAGCCCATAGCCTTGCCCAAGCAGGCCGTGTCTGGATCCCTTGAAGGCCCTGCATTTTCCCCCAGCCATGCATAACCACACACAGGAAAGTGGACCAAATATGCCTCTCGATCTCTCCAAGGGCTGGTTTCTGCCCTGCCTTGGGAGGGAAGGTTCTAAGCAATAAAATTTCCTAAATAAGTTGGCTGAGTCTGAACCGACTGTCTGTCAGGGCCCTCGCTCATATTGGGTTTCTCCAGTGCTTCCTTCCCAGGAACTCTGAAGGATGTGAGTCAGAGGGAGAGTGGAGGGCCTGCCCAGGAAGGGTGTTTGTCTCACTGCAGTGTGTAGAGTCAGCAAGGCCTGGGGCGCTGCCAGCTCCCACCCCCAGAAAACAGGCTGGCGGCTTGTCCCAGACCTTCCCTGGGACAGTCGCAATGCACCTGCAAGGGCATGCTGCCCTCCTGGCTCCTGCACGCTGGCTGGGAACTTCTGGGAACTTAGCCCTCCAGCTGCCTCATCTGCCAATCCAGCCTGTCTTGGTAGCCCTGAAGGGCTAGGGCCAGGTTGTGTCTTTTTGTTTTGTTTTTCCTAATATGTACTGAGGACTTAGCCACATGCTAAGCACTGTTTTAAGAACTTAGGTTAACATGTGTAAATGAATTAATCTGTGTCATGATTATATGAGGTAAGAACTTTTAGTATCTCTGTATCAGTGAGGAAATCGAGGTACACAGAGGCTAATTTACCTAAGATCACATCGCTAGTGCTGGGAAGGAGTCCGGAGATCTGATCTTTTTTTTCTGTCAGTGTAGGGCCTTACGCATGCACTGAAAAAAAGGCAAGCACTCTGCCTCTGAGCTACCCCAGCCCCACCTGTCAGAATTTGAATTTGTGTGGTAACTTTTCACAGCTGCATCTGGGTTAGGATCAGCGTTCCTGAATAGTCTGAGCTGGCCTGGATTATGAATCAGAAAGAGAAAAAGGATTCTTTTTTTTTTTGGTACCAGGGATCGAACTTGGGTCCTTGCACTTCCCAGGCTAAATCCCCACCCCAGTCTTTCCCATTTTTAAGAAAGGTGGGTATCACTGTACCTGCTTTCTGGAGAGGCAGCAGGCCCAGAGAGATTTGGGGATTCACCCAAAGTTCACAGCCAGCAAGGAGCAGAGAGGCTCAGCCCAGCAAACAACTAGCCCTGCACACTGCCTTGGAAGCAGACATGGTGACAAGGTATGTGAGACCCACTCGGCCCGGCTGAGAGGCAGGGAAGCTGAAATGAAAAGTGGACCCAGGGGCCTGCCTCCTGCCCTTCACAGCTCCACAATAAAGTGCCCATGCTGGGAGCAAGTCTACTAGAAGCCATTTTTACATTTCAGAAGTAGTTTCTCAGACAAGACACAGACAGGCTCGCTGTCCAAGGGCACTTAAGTAATAAGGGAAGACTTGAACCAGGGCCGTCTGGCTCTGTGGTCAGGGTCCCAAGGTGGGTGATAATCAGCCCAGGGTCACATAGCCACAGCGCCAGAGCCTGGAGATACTGGCTCCCTCCACCCCAAGAAAGCAGTGACACCTGACTCCTGAGCCAGCTGGGGGTGGAGCAGAGGTGGAGCCCGGGAGACCAGGTGGCTCTCTGAGAGTCACAGCATAGGAGGCAGAGTGGCCTGGAGCAGCATGAAGCAGAGTTGGGGACCGGGGCTGCTCATGCTGGGAGCACTGGTCCTCCTAGAGGGTAAGTGTTCGTGTGCGAGGCGGGGGTTGTGGGGTTCTCAAGCCTCCCTCTGCCCCTCCAGCCCCTGCACTTCAGTGTGCGTATGGTCCTGTTGTGGCGATGCCTTCGTCTGGCTGTGTGGGGAGCACATGTGGCCACCTGAGGCAAAATAAGTGGGTACACTTTTCCCAGGCCAAGTCAGTGTCTGTAGGGACTGTCATTGTGCCTGTGTGTGTTCCTTGCACTGGCTGCCTCTGCTTCCAGGGTGACCTCAGGCACCCCTCTCCCCATCTTCCTGTTACATCTTGCCTCTCCTGTGGCGGATGTCCCAGGGGTCTATTGTGTGCGTGCCTCTGATGGGGAGGAAGGCGGGGACCCTTTGGCGGGATCTCTGGCAGCATGGGGGAAGATGGCAAGTCTGAGACATTAGGATGGGGTGGGGAAGCCACTTTCCCACCCGAACACGGAGAGGCCTCTAATCCTTCCACTTAGAGCCTCCATGCCTGAAGGGACAGTTAAACCAATGCTTTCCACACACATAGGCCAACTCCCTGACTCAGCGGTGGGGGTGGGAGTAGGGTGCTGAAGCCCGGGGGAGGGTTGGCCCGGTCCCAAGCTGAACCCCAGGCCCTGCTCCTCAGGCCCAAGAGTGCTGACCAAGCTGAGGGAGAAAAGTTAATTACTGAGCATGTGCTCTGAATGGGTTCCAGTAAAAGCTACTTCTCAACCTCATATATTTTCATTCTGGGAGGGGCTGGTGAGGTATGCAGTCACAGAACTCGGGGCTCACCGAAGCCCACCTCTCCATCAAACCTGTGCCTAGCAGGTCAAGTGTCCGATTCTCACTTGAGTCTCTCTCTTCCCAGGTCTTCAAGCAGCTCAGCGTGGTAAGCTGTGGGGAAAGCTCTGAGGATTTGGGCCTGGGTTAGGCCTGGGTGAAGCAGGACAGGGTCTGCTGTCGGGATGACCTATGCCTCTCCATAGCTTGTGGGCAGCGAGGACCTGGCCCTCCTGAGCCTCAGGACGGCAGGACAGAACCCAGCGAATGGCCCTGGCAAGTCAGCTTGCGGAGGCATGGACTCCACATCTGCAGCGGCTCCCTGGTAGCAGACACCTGGGTCCTCACTGCCGCCCACTGCTTTGAAAAGTGAGTCATGGTGGGGTCAGATGGGTCACCGGCTTTGGAGCAGACGATCCGTCCCTAACTCTCGCAAGACTGATCCCTAGCCCTAGAATAAAGTACCATTTATTAAAAATCTGCCCTGAGCCAGGGTATATATTATTGAGTTAACCCTCACCTTTCACGGTAGCTTCATGAATGAATAAACAGGTTGAGAAAAGGGAAGGACCGTGATTAAAGTGACAGATTACTGTCTGTCTGTCTCCCAGCTGCCAGAGCCGTCTGCTGGGGTGTACTGTCTCCCCTGCACCCAACAGTCCAGGCCTTTCCTTCCCATTCCAGGGCGGCCTCGACAGAACTGAGTACCTGGTCTGTTGTCCTGGGTTCCCTGCAGCGTGAAGGGCTGAGTCCAGGGGCCGAGCAGGTGGGGGTAGCTGCCCTGCAGTTGCCCAGGGCCTTTAACCACTACAGCCAGGGCTCCGACCTGGCCCTGTTGCGGCTTGCCCACCCCACAACCCGTACACCTCTCTGCCTGCCCCACCCTGCCCATCGCTTCCCCTTCGGAGCCTCTTGCTGGGCCACTGGTTGGGACCAAGACAACGGTGATGGTAAGTGCGGTCCTCGACTTAAGACCCGAGAGGTGCTCTGCTCAGCCAGGGCAGCCTCAGCTCCCAGCCATCCCAGCCCAAGGCCCCATGCCTATGAGAGCCAAGACTCCAGCCTCGGCCCCCATCCCTTCAGCAGCTCCCAGGACCCTCCGGAACCTGCGCCTGCGTCTCATCAGCCGCCCCACGTGTAACTGTCTGTACAATCGGCTGCACCAGCGGCTGCTGTCCAGCCCGGCCCGGCCCGGGATGCTGTGTGGGGGTGCCCAGCCTGGGGTGCAGGGACCCTGCCAGGTCTGGGCCGGGAGAGGGCCGGGAGAAGGGGAGGCCTAGCCTTAGGCTGGAGCTCAACTCTCAGAGGAGGGTGGAAGGGCTGCGGTCGGGGCACAGCCCAGCCTGGGGCTCAGGCGGCTTCTTAGCTGCACTGCCTGGCTGCAGGGAGACTCCGGAGGCCCTGTGCTGTGCCAGGAGCCCAGCGGGCACTGGGTCCAGGCTGGGGTCATCAGCTTCGCCTCAAGGTGTGCCCAGGAAGACGCTCCTGTACTGCTGACCGACACAGCGGCCCACAGCTCCTGGCTGCAGGCTCGAGCTCGGGGAGCAGCCTTTCTGGCCCAGAAGCCAGGGACCCTGGAGACCAGTGATGAGGACAGCTGTGTAGGTGCGAGCAGGCGTGTGGGGAACGGGCATGTGGGGTCGCCCAGGCCAAGGTGAGGACCTCTGGCAGCGGGAGGGGCCACAGGGAAGCAAACTTCAGTTCAGAAAAAAGAACTGAAACAGGGCACCCACACATTGCCAAGGGCTAAGGGGGCTTTTAAGTGCTGTCCTGGATTTCAGTTCAGAGAGGTACTCTGCCTGTCCAGGGCAGTCTAAGCTCCCAACCGGCCCGGCCCCTAGTCCCCCTTGCCTGCCAGAACCAAGACTCCAGCCTCAGCTCGCAGACCCCTCTGCCAGCGCAGTGCCACTGAGCTACATGCCTGGCCCTGCTTGTATCTTTTTTTTTTGGTACCGGGGATTGAACTCGGGTCCTTGTGCTTGCGAGGCAGGTGGCGGAACCACTGAGCTAAATGGCTGAAGGTTATCTAAACCAGCAGCAAGCCTCCAGACAGGGACCCAGCAAGATCAAACAGGCAGGACTCACTCAGAATCCCGGCATGAAGCAACCAACATGCAAACCATATGCAAACTTGTGCCTGGGAAGGAAGCAATGTCTTTTTTTTTTTTTTTTGGCACTGGGGATCGAACTCAGGACCTTGTGCTTTCGAGGCAGGCACCGGAACCACTGAGCTAAATCCCCAGTCCACAATGTCTTGATGTTAGGGAAAGCGCTAGTGGGCCAGGGATTCTGGATGCGTCCTGCTCCAGAGGGATGGTTTTTCCTGGAGGACTGGAACAGAGGACTTTCACACCACCAGGGTTAAACAGCTCAGGCTCTGGCTTTGGAATCCCAGGTCTGCTACTCCTTGCTTTTGGTACAGAGCTAGGAAGTCCTTGACCTCTCTGGAGCCTTTGGTAATGGAGGTAACACAGTGAACCTAAAGGGTACCGGGAGGATTTAGCAGCACTGCGAAGTTTGTGGCCCAGTGAGCACTTAACAAGTTGGGTGTTGTAATCCATCTGTTTCAGCCTGTGGATCCCTGAGGAGAGAGGGTCCCCAGGCAGGAGCTCCCTCTCCGGGGCCCTGGGATGCCAGGCTGAAGCACCAGGGGAAGCTGGCCTGCGCTGGAGCCTTGGTATCCGAGGAGGTGGTGCTGACAGCTGCCCACTGCTTCATCGGGTGAGCCTTGCAGCACCCCCACTGTTGTGCACCTTGTCCCAGCCCAGTCACTCAGTGCTGTGAATGCTGCCTCTGCACAGGCGCCAGACCCTGGAAGAATGGAGCGTAGGGCTGGGGGCTGGACCAGAGGAGCGGGGCCTGAAGCATCTCTTCCTACACGGGGCCTACACACACCCAGAAGGGGGCTATGATGTGGCCCTCTTGTTGCTGGCCCAGCCGGTGACCCTGGGCCCCAGCCTGCGACCACTTTGCCTGCCGTATACTGACCAGCACCTGCCTGATGGGGAGCGTGGCTGGGTCCTGGGGTTGGTCCAAGAAGCAGGTATGTAGGACTGGGGCCACCAGCAGGCATCCATCCAGCACCAAGGCCACTGGGGCAGCCTGCTCTTTTTCCTTACCGGACAGGCGTCAGCTTCCTGCAGACAGTGCCTGTGACCCTCCTGGGGTCTGGGGCCTGCAGCCGGCTGCACACAGCCCCTGGGGGTGACAGCACTCCCATTCTGCCAGAGATGGTGTGTGCCAGTGTTGTGGGTGAGCTGCCCCACTGTGAGGTGAGCCTAGTTCCAAACTTCAGCAAATATTCTTTCACTACATACATGAACAGACGAACTGCCAGGCTTGGCTTCCAGCCTGCCTCTCAGTAGAGCTAGTCCTTCCTGCCAACTAGGCCCCAAATAGCCCGAGCTTCAGCCCCTTCTGCCCTCCCACAGCTGCCTCGGTAGAGGAAATAACCCACGGCCACTGACCCGACAGGGCCTCTCAGGGGCACCGCTGCTGCGTGAGGTGAGAGGCACGTGGTTCCTGGCTGGGCTACACAGCTTTGGAGATGCCTGCCAAGGCCCTGTGAGGCCTGCTGTCTTCACAGCGCTGCCTGCCTATGAAGACTGGGTCAGCAGTTTAGACTGGCAGGTCTACTTTGCCGAGGAGCCAGAGCCCGAGGAACAGGCGCTGGGGCCTGAGGTGGAGGCTGGGAGCTGCCCAGCCAACTCACGTAAGTGTCCCTGGGGCTTTCCTGCTGAGCCTACCTGCTCCAGTCGTCTGTATCAATCTGGAGAAAGCACTCTTCTGAGCCACTCGCAGCTGCCTGTGTGGGGTGAAGCGGTGGACAGACCCATGTGGGTGCTAACTGTGGCTCTTTCTCATTTGCAACTGGAGTGTGGGTGCAGACAGACTCTACTCCTTTAAAGGAGGAACAAAATTGTGGGGATGAAGCCGACTGCACCCTCCTTCTTTCCTTCATAGGCCGATCAGCCAGCTGTTGACAGGTGACTGGGCCTTTCACAGGACGTGGGAAAAGTGAGATGACTCCCATGACAACGTGCCTGCTTCTCCCTGTGCCCCAAGTGTGTTCTAGGCCCTGGGGCAGGCCCGGCAGAGGCCCCTACTCCCTGGCCTGCAGGACAGGGATGTCGTCTGCAGATGCTCCCACAGCTCTGGTCTCCAGTGCACGTGTTCCTGCCATCTCTACCCTTTCATTCCTCAGACACAATCACATCAGCCACCTGCTTTGAAAATTTCTTTTTTGGGGGGAGCAATTTTTCTTTTTTAAAACTTAAATAAATTGTTACAAAATAGACTTTAGAAAATAAGTTACAAACTGTAGCAAAAGGCTCCCCTTTCACAGGCAACATTCCCAAGGAGGTGCTCTCTGAACCTGCCTTTCCCTGGTGTTGGAATCTGGCCCAGCATCTTGGCAGAATATGGTGACAAAGGTTGGGGAAGGAGATCCTTCAACAACAGGGACGTGAGAAACCCCCCGCTCCCTTCTCAGGAAGGAAGCCAGACCTGGGTACTGGTCACAGGGAGAGAGAAGAGCTGGGGATGCCCAAGCTACTCCTGAGCGAAACATGGAGATCAACCTGCTCTCCAATGTTCTGATCTTGGGAGACGAAGTTCAGAGGGAGAAGCTGAGGTCTGCAGGCCACTGGGGTGAAGGGTCTGGCAGTGGGGTTGTAGGGGTGGCTGGAGAGGGCAGTGACAAGTCCCCTCTGCTTGCCGCTGGTGCCACTGGGGATCCTGGGGGAGAGAGAGGGTCACTGAGGGGGCAGATGGCACAGCTCCCCAACCCGCAGGCCACCCCCCACCCCGTTCGTGGCCCCAGAGGAAAACCCAGGAACTCTGACTCCCAGTCACTTTCCCAGCCCTGGCTACCTGGCCCCTCACTTACTTCCCTTGAAATCCCAAGAAATCTTTCACCCCGAGAGCCCTGTTATCACATCCTTCTTCCCTGACAAGCTCTGTCCCAGGGCTCACTGTCTACGGGACACCCCCCCTTGAATGAGTTCTCCTCTACTGGGCTGGGTAGGGCAGACCCTGTCCCACCCCTCCCTGCACCCCTCATCCTGTGTAGGGCAGGCTGGGCGGGGAGTCTACTCAGATGCTGTCTGATAAGAGGCCGAGATGGGGCGAATGACTGCTGTGGCTATGGCCAGGCCTGCCTTCAAAAAAACAATTATGTGTGACTCAGCCTTCCAGCTAAAGGTGTGTGTGGGGGGGTGATATGTGTGTGCAAAAATGGTTTGGCTGGAATCTAAAAAGATCTACAGCTGGGTGTGGTGGTCCATGTCTGTAATCTCAGCACTCAGGAGGCTGAGGCAGGAGGATCACTGCCAGCCTGGGCTACAAAGTGAGTTGAAGGCCAGCCTGAGCTACACAGTGAGGCCCTGCCTCAAAAATAAATAAAATACTAAAAACAAAATCTACAGCAGCGAGAGAAGGACTGACTAAAGAGAAGAGACAATATTGGAACAATATTTATAGGAAAAAAAATTAGAAGTCTAGTCCCCAAGAAAAGAGGAGAACAGGGATAAGATGTGGGGAAAGAGATTCGAGTTGGATCCTGACCATCGGCCCAGTTTCCACTGCCAAGTCAGCAATGAAGCCATAAAGCAGTCCAGTCAGTGGAGGTCACTGGTCACTGACTGAGGGGCAGACCCCACATCTCCTGAAGCCCAAAAGGCCACGCCCCCACTGCCTGAATAGACCTAGGAATGCTGGGACTCCCAATTATTCCCTGCCCATGCTCCCTTGCTTGCTTCCTGGCTCCCTGCCTACTCTACAACAGAACAGACAAAATCAATGGCTTCATCTTTCTCTCTAGAAAATATTGCTGGCTGAATCAGGAGGGTTTCCAGACATAATAGCTAGGTGATACCCAGGTACCCAGCCCACGTCAAAAGAAAAAGGCCATTCCTCTTAGGCTATGACAGAGGAGCCCGCACAGCTGCCTCTACCTATGACCTCTCACCTTACACTGCCCCAACCCATCATGCCATCTGTTTATCTAACCCAGGGGTGCAGATCTCAGCTGCTCAAAAGGCAGCTCCCTCAAACCATTTTTCACTCCACCTGCAGTCCCCCCCACCCTGGGGTCCATGCAACTCTCTCCCTCTTTGCTTTCCCCCTCACCATGGTACCTAATTTGGCCCTCCACATGCCCCAACTGGCCCTCCTCCTGGGACTCTTCAATACCCTGCCCACGCCCATTCATTCCCTTACCAGAGCCAGCCACTGTGCACGGCTCCTGGTGCTGCTGCTCGTGCTGCAGGAAGCTGATTCGCCGGCGGAAGTGGCGGGGACAGTGGCGGCAGGTGAAAGGCCCCTCCTGGGGAGTGTGGATCCGCCCATGGCCCTCCAGCCGGGCCACTGTCCGGAAGGCCTTGCCACAGATGCTGCAGCGGTGGCGCCTGGGGTCTGTGTGGGTCCTGCCATGGTTCTTCAGAGACAGCAGGTTGGGCAGGAGCTTGGGGCACAGGGAGCAGGGGTACGGGCCAGTGGTGTGGGCCTTCTGGTGGTTCAGCAGGCTGCCGGCGTGGCGGTAGGCACGCCCACACTGGGCACAGCGGAAGGGCCGTTCCTTGTCGTCAGCCCCTGTGAAGTCTGCTCCTTGCCCACCACGAGCTCCCTTGGACTCCTTCCCTGAGGCTCTGAGGGGCTCTGATGGGGCCTCCTGACCTTTCCCTTGGCTAGCGATCCCCACCTTGTCCTCCACAGTCCCAGCTTCTTTTATCAGACTTGGCAACTGACTGTGGCCCATGGCATGAGTCTGCAGGTGAGTGGCCAATTCATGGTGGGACTCAAAGGCCATGCCACAGTCAGGGCAAGAAAAACTCTGGGCAGCTATATGGTTGTGGCTGTGGCTTTTAGTGGCCATGGGATTTAAGGACTCCTTAGAGCAGAGCAGGCAATAGTGGAGGTCTGTCTTGTGCCTGTTGTGGTTCATGAAGCCATCGGACTGACAGCAAATCTTGCCACACTGGCAGCAGGCGTAGGAGTGGCTCTCTGGCTGGAGCGGAGAGCTGCTGTCTCCATTATCCCAGCTATCCACGTGACTTAGACTAGGTCCATTGGGCTGGCTGTCAGCAAGCTGGCAAGGACTCCCGGGGGGATGGTCCTCTGACTGGTCTTCTGCCCTGGTCAATACGTGACCCTGAGGAACCCAACTTCCATTGTGATTTACCAGTCCTCTCTCTCCTTGCCATCCATCTGCTTTCCCCATGCCCCAGGACAGTGGTTCTGTGGCTTCTGAATCTGTTGTCCTAGTAGGGTTCTGACTATGCTCTCCTAACCTCATGGCTCCATCTTCCAGCTGGGGTACTGACTCAGTACCCCCTGATCTGCCCTCTGGTCCTTGGTTGTTGACCAGGTTCCCCTCACTGCCCTCTGTGCCATTTGAGCTTCTCTGGCCACTGGCCAACCCCCCTTTGGTCTCCTCCTCATGCTCCCGCAGGTGCCGCTCCAGAGATCCTCGGCCAGGAAAGCCACGGCCACAGAGGGCACAGCACACAGCTGCCCGGTGGGACCGCCCTGCCCGCCGCCGCCGAGTCTCAGAGTGTAGCCTCTGATGATCCTTCAGGGCCATGCGATTGGAGTAGGTCTTGGGGCAAGAAGGGCAGCTATACTGGCCTGTGTCATGGCTGCGCCGGTGGTTCAGGAGGCTGCCCGCATGGCGGTAGGTCCGACCACACTGCCCACACCCAAAGGGCCGGTCTTCCCGAATCAGCTTCCGGGTGCCCCCAGTGCCACGCCGTTCAATGTGGACCCGCTGGTGACTGGCCAGTTGCTTCCGCAGGCGAAAGGCTTTCCCACATTCACTGCAGCGGAAACGCCGAGGGTCTGCATGGATGCGCCGGTGGTTCTTGAGGGACATGAGGTTTGAGAAGCCCTTGGAGCAGGCCTGGCAGCCAAAGTGGCCAGTCTGGTGGCTTTGCCGGTGATTGATGAGGCTGCCAGCATGCTTGTATGAGCGGCCACACACCTCACAGCTGAAAGGCCGCTCAGAGCTGGCCTCCGTCTGACAACCCTTCTCTGCTGTCTCCAACCGTCGGTCTATCTCCTCCCCTTTCACAGTGGTCTCCTCCCACTTTTCCTCTTTCACCCTTGCCACCTTCTCCACTTTAAGTTCTTCTTGGAACTTCCCCATTTCTGCCTGCTCTGGCTTTCCCTCTGCCACATTCTGGGGCTCACTGCTGCACCCTACCTCTGGAACGGGCCTCACCTGGGGCTCAGAGCCTTTGCAGCGAGGGTGGTTCCTCAGATGGTTACGGTAGGCAGCCAGGTTGGGGTAGCAACGGGAGCAGACAGGGCAGATGAAGTCTCCAGTTTGGTGGATTTTGCGGTGGTTCACCAGGCTGCCCCCATGCCGATAGGTCTTGCCACACTGGTTGCAGCGGAAGGGACGGGGGTGAACCTCCAGAAAACTTTCACCAACCTGCATGCAAAGGCTATCTAGAACCGTGTCACTCAATCCCTCTTCAGACTTCGTGTCTTCACCCTCTCCAGAGACAAAGGGCACTGTGCCATCAAGGACAGTGTCTGCAGCTATCTCTGTGGCATCATCTGACGCTTCCAAATGGCTTGGAGCCTTATCTATGGTATTCTCCAAACTCTGACTTTGGTGGTGACGTTCCAGGCTCTTCAGGTCATCGTAGGTCTGACCGCAGCAGCCACAGATGTGCCCATAACCTGCTCCATCCAGTGCTTCCACCTCCCGCTGCAGCTGATTCAGCAGCTCTGCTTCTGAGAGCTGCAGTGAAGCACTACGAGTAGAGGCTACCTCTGCTGCCCCTTCCCCTTCTCCATCCTCCTCCGAGTCCTCAGTCATGCCAGAGGAGCTGTGAACCTGGCGCCAGTGAAGCCTGTAGCCAGCCCGCCCAGGAAAGATCATACCACAGAGGCAGCACAGGAAAGGCTGTGCTGAGGCTGCCTCCCCTGGCCCATGGTCCTGGAAGTGACTCCGTAGGCCAGGAAGAGAGTCAAACTCCTTTGGGCAGAGGGAGCACTGATAGATGCCTGGTGGGTGGCAAGGCCTATGGCTCAGCAGTCCAGTGGCATGGGGGAAAGAATGCCCACAATCAGAACATTTGTGAGTGACCTCAGTCTGCCAGCTGGTAACAGTTTCAGCAGAGTGGGAAGATGAGTTGGGCTCACCCGTGGTTGATTTCTGGTCTTCATCCACCCCAGTAAGGCCATCAGAGAAGCGAGTCCCATTGGTTTCATCACCTGGGATGTCCAAGTTGTCAAGGAAACAGGCCTCCTTTCTTTCCAGTCCTTCTTCAGTTCCTCTACTCTCCTCTTTATCACCCTGAAAACAGGCCTCATCCCTCTCAAGCCCACAATGGTCACCTTCAGATTCAGCCTGCAAACAGTCTACATCAGTTTCCAAGCTGACTTTAGTTCCACAAGGACTTTCCCCTGCAGGGTCTTGGGAAGAATCCAGGCCCTCACTGTCTTCCAACTCCTGGGCCCAGGGACCCTCTAGTGGGAACTTGGCTTCTCCCCCACCACCAGCCCGTTTCCGATGATGCCTACTCTGTCGCCGACTGTGCCGTCGCAAATGGCTCTTCATGGCAGCCATGGTGTGGAAGTGCTTGGTACAGGCCTCACAACTGAAGTCCCCTGTCTGATGAGTCTGCTTGTGGTTGATAAGGCTGCCAGAGTGTCGATAGCTCTTGCCACAGTCTCTGCATTCAAATGCCCTAGGAGGTGATACTGTGGACTCTGTTCTGCTACTTCCCTTTTCCCTATGGGTCAGGTCATGTTGTTCAAGGCTCTTATGATCTTCAAAGAGCATCCCACAGATGCTACATATTAGTGGTGATGTTGTATCTGCTGTTGGGGGGATACTGACAGTCCCTTCTTCACGTTGGCACCTGTGTCCCTCATCTGTGTATAAGGTTGGCTCTGCTCCCACTGAGTTAGGCAAAAGTTCTACCTTGAGGTGACTGGAAGGACCCTTGGTCCCTGGGTCTGTATTTCTTCGAGCAGCCTTGCAATGTACTCTCACATGGTTGCGCAGGGCCATAAGGTTGGGGTACTTGCGGGGACAGAGTGAGCACTGGTACTCTCCTGTGCGATGGCTATGCCGGTGGTTCACCAGGCTCCCCCGGTGGCGGTAAGCCCGACCACATTCGTTGCATTTATAAGGACGATAGTCCAGGGTGGCGGTGGGGGCTTCTTCCTCTTTGTGGGTGGTATCAGCTAAGACCAGGGGAGCTGGTGGCAATGATGACTGCCCATCTTCCCCGGCTCCTTGCTGGGGTCTGTGATGAGCCCGTACATGGTTTTTGAGGGCTGCAGCATTGAAAAGCTGCTTAGAACACATTGAACATGGGTAGACACCTGTCTGGTGGCTCTTTCGATGGTTGATGAGGCTCCCAGCATGGCGGTAAGTTCGGCCACAGTCTCCACAGCGGAAAGGCCGGTATTCCTCCAGGCCACTATCTTCCAGCTCCCCAGAAATGCTGAGCTCCAAGCCATTCAGCATCTGCGTCGTAGGTATCTGGTCCCGGGCACTCTCATCTGTGTGCCCATTGGCGGTGGGCATCCCATTATCTTCCCAGGGCTGCTCTTGCCTTTCGACCTCATGGGACTGCTGGTGTTCTAGCAGCTCCTGGGGCAGCCGGAAAGCACGAGGGCAGTGGGGGCAGTGGTAAGGCCGATACTGAGCATGGAGTCGGGAGTGGTTCTTCAGAGCCATGAGGTTAGAAAATTCCTTGAAGCAGATGGCACAAGGGTAAACACCCAGAGTGTGACTCTGGCGGTGGTTGGTGAGGCTCCCAGCATGCTTGTAGGTCTTGCCACATTGACTGCATTTATACCGCCGCTCCTCCTCAGCAGGAGGAGACTGGGTAGGCTCCTGGCCCCCTGTGAAGTTCACTACTGATTCAGCCAAATATTGTTCCAAATTACTAAGGAGGCTGCTGGCTGGAATGGGGAGAGGCGGGGCTCTGGGAGAGTGAGTGGTAGGACCCCAGCTCTCAGCACCCTCCTCAGAATCTGGCTGCCTTTCCCAGCCTTCTCTTTGTTTCCTGGGTATATTTTCCAAAGTGCCTGGAGTTGTTCTAGGGTCAGGCCCACATTCACAATCATGTGTCTCTTTTGTATGCTTTGTCTGGTTTTCCCAGCCTTCCCTAGGTCCAAGCTTCTGGCCCCTGTTATCAGCAGACACTGTCTCACTCTGGAGATGTGGAGTGGCTTCCTTAGGGCGAGGGGGCCTATGCCTGCGGCGGCCCTCAGGAGCATGTGTCCTCATGTGGCTCTTGAGGGCCATAGGATTGGTAAAGTCCTTGCCACAGGTGGTGCAGGGGAAAAGTCCAGTCTCATGGGTCCGACGGTGGTTGACTAGGCTCCCTGGGTGACGGTAGCCTCGCCCACACTGCTGACAGCGGTAGGGCCGAGGGATGCTGTCAGCCTCCTCACTGTCCTGATTGAGAGATGGATGGAGCAGTTCTCGATGCCGTGAAAGTTCTGGGAGGCTAGGAAAGTGGCGCTGACAGTCAGAGCAGCTGAGTGAGAGAGGTGTGTCCTCCATGGGGCAATGTGACAGAAATCTGGAGGTTCAGGAGAAGTAGACAGGTGGCAGTAGCATCTTCCTCTGGTGCAGGGGCCTAGGAAGAGGGGGCAGTGGTCAAAAGGAAGGCTTGAATTTACTTTGTCTTGTCTCTATGAGCAACAAATATACCAGAGGTCACTGATGAGGCTCCCCAACCATCAATGCCAAGGACTCGCTTTCTACTAGAGCTAATCTAGACGTACCATCATTTAAGATCTCCCCATGCACAGCTCTCCAAATATGGCAGCTCCTCTATGCTTAAGTTATCCTTAGAGGTACAGATAAGGATACAGTCTACAGAGATATGACCTGCTTCAGATCATAGTTCTATTATCATGCTTTTCAGACCATCCCAAATTTTATGTTCCTAACCCTCTGCTCTCTGCAATTCTGAAAATGTAAAACTTTTCTGTGACATCTTAAAAGGAAACTGGTCTTTTCAATAAGTCCAATCTTCTTTTACCCTTCAGCAACAGTAGCTTGGAAGCCTGAAAAAGCAGCTACTTTCTTCAGCTGACAGGTGAGGACCGAGAGAGGTTCCCTACAAAGAAAGACTGGCTTGTTTCCACACCTCGTCTAGTCCTTATAATAAGGTCTCTTTTCCAAGACTCTCTTGGCCAGCTCCTTTATGCAAACTACCATCCATCTTGAAAACGTTCCATCCCATTTCAAGTTGGGAATTTCATTTCATCCCCTTTTTCTATCCCGTGCCACCTTACATTATTCTTACTATTTCTCATTTTTTCTTCAATTTCCTCTTCTAATGCTGATAGTGACAGCAACTCATGCTAAGTATTACCATGTGCCAGGCACTGGGGTAAGCATAATCAATGTATCACCAAATCCTCACAACACTTAATGCTCCCGTTAACCTAGTTTACACATGAGCAAACCCAATGAATCTTCATTCCAAAGCCCTTGCTTTCTCAGTAGTAGTTCCTCATCCTCCTGTACCATCTTGGCCTCTTCTGACTCCCGTGGGACTCCAATACGACTATCTCCGACACTAGCCCCCTCGCTGAACTGCTCCCGGAATTCTCATCTCCCAAAGCGCCTTCTCTAAACGGTCCCCTTCCCAAATCAACCACCAATGAGGTACTCTCCCGTCACTCAACTCTTCTGGCAGTCTCCGCTCAGGACCCCTACCTCTCACCCCAACCCCTTCTTGTTCCCGCCGCAGGCGCGTCCGTTGGGGACTGCGCCTGCGCACTGAGACCCTTACCCTAACTGCAGCCGCGCGCCCCAAGGAGTGGCTGTGCAGGCTTCTCGCTCTCCCATACACGCACACTCATCCAGAGTTCCAGACAGGCTGGAGGGGAGAAGTCAGAAAGAATAAGGGAGAAGAGGAAGGAAGTAGAGGGAAGAAAGTGCAGCTGATAAGAACTGGACGTCCAGCCCCAGCTCCACGGACACTTCCTATTGTTACTAAGAAACAGGAAGTGTCCTACAGGCAAAAGCTTCCCCGCGAAACTTCCGCCTCAGGAACATTTCCTGTCCCGCCTCCAAGCAGCGGTTCCGCGCACACTTCCGGCGCTAAATTCTGGCTGGGTGCAACTGTCTCCGCCCATGTAGGTCGCGACGCTGCGTTTTTAGCTACTACCTTAGCCACACTTCCGTCCAGAGCTGCTAAAATCGTCCCGGAATATATTGAATGAGACGAAGAGAAAAAAAAGATTCTGCAGCCCTGGCAACAGTACTTTGGCGACACTTTTCAGGGGGCTCGCTGGAAGATTTCCTAAGACAGATGGGGAAACGCCATTAAAGTCACTCGCTATTGAAGGAAATGTGGAATATAAGCGGATTTAGGTTGAGAACGGCCTTTCCTCCCACCTTTTAGGTCTTGGAGACACTTCGGTGGCCTGGCCGATGTGTACGGTCAGTCGGCCCGGCGTCTCCTCCCCTTAGCACCCAGAGACCCTTTGCGAGCCGTTTCTCCGCCACCATAGGCGGTAGGAGCCGCTGTCAATTCCCTTCCTCCTCCGCGGGGCGCTCCCTTCACTTCCGCTTCCTGGCCCGTTGGCCCCGCCCCGCCCCCCGCTGGGTCCTAGCGCCGGCCCTTCACGGGCGGACTCCGGGCTTCTGTCGGTGTGAGGAGCTAATCCCGACGCCGCGGAGTCGGCCCCACTCGAGTCAGGTAAAAGACGCCGGCCAGAAGTCGCAAGGGCCCGGGGCGGCTCCCTGGCGGACGTGGTCCCAGCTGGCCTCGGTTTCTCTGTGGGCGCCGAGCGAGAACTGGTTTGGCCCGTTGCGGGCGGGGCGGGCGGTGAGCGGCCCAGGGCGGTCTCCGGGCCAGCAGGTCCTAGAACCCGCCGGCTGTCCCGCCCGCAGGCCGGCGGCTCGGGTCCCTACGCTCGGCCGAGGCGGCCGCCGGCCGTGCGCGGGGCGGGCCCGGGGGTCCTAGAGCCCGCCATGTTGCGGGCTTTTGTTCCCGCGGTGCGGCCGGCCGGCTCGGTCCTGGCGCCGGTGCCCCCTCCCCGCGAGGCCCCGCCGCCCTGCCGCGGTCCTAAAGAACGCCACCTTGCAGCGCCTTTGTCCCGCTTTCGGGCCTCCGTTCATTCATTTTTCATTCCCTCATTCTGTCGCGCTTGCCACGTTCGCTGAGGCCACGTTTTCCTAGGGTTTAGTCCCCAAACGAGTCAGCCTAGGGCCCTCCCTGCCCTGAGGAGCTGCCTGTCCTGCCGGAGCACCTACACACACGGTGGCAGAGAGGAAAGTAGGGCTTGTGCAGCCCTTGGCCCCTCCTCAGAGCGCCTGCTAAGCCCTAGCACCCTCCAGTCTCCCATACGCCTCAGGGACCCCATTTCTCTGAAGAAGAAATTGAGGCTCAGAGCACCGTGGATCCCTTACCTCTACTGTCCGTTAAGTACCCCCCATCTTATTGGTATATACATTTTGATCCTTTTCATTAAGTATGGAGTATTCGAAGGATGCAGAAGAGTTTTCTCTTGCAAGAAGGCAAGCAGAGGCTACTAGGCAGAGGGCATGGCATATAGAGGTGTCCAAATTTGAGGATTTGGGGGCCGGGATTTAGCTCAGTGGTTCCGCCACCTGCCTCGCAAGTGCAAGGACCCGAGTTCGATCCCCGGTACCAAAAAAATAAAAAACAAATTTGAGGATTTGGGCTGGGGCTTAGTTTTCTGACCAGAGGAGATTGCCACTGAAGCTGAGGCTGAAAAAGACCAGGTTTTAGGCCGAGAATATTAGTGTGCACCTCTGCACAGTTTTATCAACTCACCAGATCGCTTATGGCCTGTGAAGTTTATGTGATGACTACTTGTTTAAAGAGGGGGAGTATTAGGTGTCACCTTTTCACCTCATCCTTGCTCCCAGGACCTTAGCCTGAGCTTTTGGGGAGTTGAATCTCTGTATATAGTTGAGACAGCAGAACGTCATCCCCTACTAGGGGAGTGAGGCAAAGACACGACTTCATCACAATAGTGAACACACTGTGGAATAACCGAAGTGATATTTGGTCCTTGTGAACTTGGAAAGGACAACAAATTCAGTTCATAAATAGCAGTCTGACTGTTTTTCACAAACTCCTCCTATGGGAGAGGCAAAGCCTAAGACTGATTTGAATTCTATCTGAAGTTAATTCATGCTGTTTGCTTCAGGTGGCCAAACAGCTCTGGACATAGAGGATACACACAGTCAAGTTTCTGGGCTCTTCAGCCTGGACACCCAGTGTTGGAGGCAGATAATTAAGCCTTCAATGCCTAATGATTCAATTTTGGAACACCCATAACCATGTATCAGAGGTTTATCACTCTTCTGATTCCCTAGAAAAGGGGACTGCAAGGGCTAAAGAAAAAAAAAAACAATAGAGACTTGCATAGTTTCAAAGTACACGGGGTGGGGGTGGGGGTGGGGGTCAGTGCCTCGGAGCCGGCAAAGACAAAACACTCTGAGCTGGCCACTATTTATTGGGTGCACAGGGAGTATCAGATGTCTCAGAGGGTGGCAGTGATCCTACACCAATAAGGATCTTATGGTGATGAAGGTCTTAGGTCTATGAGGAGCTCATGTTGATTAGGATGATGAAATGAGCAAAGACTTCTTACAACAGTAGGTGGGATGAGCTGAGCTGATGAGGAACTTGTCTTTCTCCAGGTGAGATATCTTTCTTGTATTACTACTTGGTTCTCAAAGAACCTAGATGATTTCAGCTGATGTAATCCTGCCCTTGAGCCTCACAGCATCACGGGACTATTGAGGCCTCTGACAGCCCTAAATCATAATTTAATTGTGAAATGAGTTTTTCCCCAAAATTATGTAGAATGGCTCCCGACAACAGTGGATCATAATGAAATGTATTCTCTTCAAATTCTTGTTCCTTGAATTTTTCTAGATAATATATATATGAATTTCATGCAAAAATTTAAAAAATTTCAGTCTTCAGCATAAACGTGTTAACAACCAGAACATAAGAGGTATAAGTGCTATCAAAGCAATACTCATAAGAGAACAAAAGTTTGGGAGTCTGACCAGCTGGTTTTGAATACTGGCTGCTATTGCTAGTTACTTTGGTTCTCTGTGTTGGCACTTCTTTCAACTGTCAACTATCTTTTTTTTTTTTTTTTTTTTTTTTTGGTACCAGGGATCGAACTTGGGTCCTTGCGCTTGCAAGGCAGGCAGCAGAACCACTGAGGTAAATCCCCGCCCCCATAAAAAATTTTAAGAGGGGAAAGAGAATGATTAGCAGGATGCAGATAGCATTAAGAAAAGTAGTCAATGCCTCGCAAGCACAAGGTCCCGAGTTCAGTCCTTGGCACTGGGAAAAAAAAAGGTAATTAAGAAAGCCTTCTTTGAGGAAGTGGCAGGCAATTGAGACACAAAAGAACTCAGGAACACCTACACAAAGATCCTAGGGGAATAGTGGTTGTGACAGAGGAACTGCTAGTGCAAACACCCTAAGATAGGAAGGAATTGAGCTCTTTAATGAATAAAGGAGGTAGGTGGAACCTAGTGAGCTAGCTGGTGGAGAGGAGTTGGAGATTAGATGGACTGGGGCCTTGTTGATCATGGAAAAATATTGGTCTTTGTTCTGAGAATAGTGTTAAGATTTGGCTAAAGAAACCCCTCAAGTGAATAAAATTTGGTAGAGAAAGAGCCCAGCCCAGGGACCTGAAGACTTGAGTTTGAATATGGCCTCCTTGACTAGCTGGGTCCTTGTATATATTGTTTCCCATCTGGGGTCTTAATCTCCACATCTGAAAACAGATGTAGTAAAATGATTTGCTCCTAGGAGCATGTGAACACTGAAGGATGTGTCTTTGATTTTTATTTATTTTTTTGAGACAAGTTGTCATTATGTAGTTCAGGCTGGCCTTGAACTCACTGTATAGCCCAGTCTGGCCTCAAACTCACAGCAATGCTCCTGCCTCAGCCTCCCAAGTGCTCGGATTACAGGCATGTGCCACCAGGCCCGGCCAATTCTGTTTTTGTTTTTTGGGTTTTTTTCTTAAATGCTAGGGATCAAACCCAGAGCCTTGAATATGCTAGGCAAGCACTCTACCACTGAGGCTAGCCCATGTACCTGATTTTTTTTTTTTTTTTTTTAGACAGGGTCTTGCTATGTAGCCCAGGCTAACCTCAAACCTGCAGTGATCCTCCTGTCTCA
Organism: Heterocephalus glaber; assembly: GCF_000247695.1. Next base: position 14,122,088 of record NW_004624782.1, on the reverse strand, counting down.
GCCTCCTAGAGTGTACACCATCATTGATTCTTAAGTGTTGGGTGGAGTGATCCAGAAACTGTTTAAAATATAAATTCCTATGTCCTGCCTCAAGCTCCCTAGATGATTATTCTGGTACAAGAGACCTGCAGACTTCACTTGGAAAAATGTCATCCTAGGAAGAGTCCTCAGCAAAGTAAGGATTTGATAGTAGATTTGGACAGGCCTAGCTTACCCGGCCCTCCTCTCTTTATGGAATTGGGTGCCTGTTGGGACCAACCAGGTGTTCCCTTACCATTTCCCTGGGAGGTGCTTTAGCACGGTTTTATTCCTCCAGCAACCTAGTTTCTCTTTCACAGATACAGTATAAGACTGAGGCCTAGACCCGTCAAGGGCCAGAACAGAGGCCAAGCTCAGAACCAGCAGGCCCAGTCCCCTAAATGTGCTGGTTCTGATCTCAAGGCAGTTCTGTAGGGATAAGAGAAGATACAGGTGCAACTTGAGCTTAAGGTTCTGGTCACCATGGGGCAGGAAAAAGCTTGGGAGGTCTCAACACTGAGCAAGGGCCCAAAGACTTAGAACAAGTTACAACACCTGATTTCAAGTCCAACCAGTGTGACCAGGCAAGCCTTGTTACTCTTGGAACTTCAGTTTATTCATCTTTAAAACAGAGGCTGTAACTCCTATCTGAGGAGAATTAATAAGGTAGCATGCTCAATAAGGTTCAGGCTCTGAAAACTCTAATTGAGGGCAGTAATTACTCTTGTCTCATTCAAACCTCACCCAGCCCTCTGAGGTAAGTACTATTTTTACCTTCATTTTTCAGATGAGAAAACTGAGGTCCTAAGACATGCAATAAATTGCACAAGGTTACAACTGGAAAGTGATGGAGGCAAGATTTGAACCTGGGTGTTCTGGCTTCAAAGGCTGTGCGCTTAACCACAGTCCTGTACTGTTGGTCTGGACCTCAGTTCTATCTATGAAAAGAACTTTTCTCATGATGCTGACATGAAGGGTAAGTGAGTCAGTACACATAAAGAGCATGGGATACAACCTGGAATTTCGTAAGTGCTTAGTACACGTAAGCTATCCTTTTTTTTTCTTTTCTCTCTTTTCGTTTCTTTTTTTTCGAGTGTTGGGTCAGGGACTCACTTGTGCTAAGCAGACACTCTGCCACTAACCTGTAACCCCAGCCTGCTACCCTTAATTTTCACAAGGAGAAACTTTATCAAGCAGACTGTCTGGAGTTAGCCTGGTAGGAGATAGTCTCTCGTCCAGAGATAGGGCTGGATCCCTTAGGCACTGTAAGAGAAATTTATGCTGTTGAAACCAAGCCCTTTAACTCAGCTTCAAGCCCCAGGATTTAGTGGGAAAAGTGAAATAACCAAGTGGAGGGCAGAATGGAGTTATATGGGATTGGGGCCAAAACAAAGAGGATGTGCAGGAAGAGCCTAGGGAAAGTGGGGCTCAAACGAAGCATTGGTAGGATTTGGAATGACCAGGATGGATAATGGGATGGAAGCCTTGGAAAGTTTGTGAACAGGGGATGGAGCATCACATGTGCTTTATGGAGATGACTCTGGCTGCATGGGGTGAGGGGCGGGATAGTGGGTAGGACTGAGGACCTGCAGGCAAAAGGGTGCTGACTTGAAGCCTTTGCCACTCACTGGAGGGGCTTCTGGGTCCAGGAGGTAAGCTGTGCCCTTTCCTTGTGTAAAGGCCCCCAAGCCTGGCTCCACATTTCCCTCTGCACCCTGCTGTCTTAGCTCCGCTCCATCCTCCGCCTTACCCTGTGCCATGACTTAGAAACCTCCCACCGCACAGGTATACAGACAAAGAAACCAGGCCTAAAACAACTACTGATTTCACTAAGGCCTTACAGTAAGTCATCCAAAGGGCTGGCAGCAGAGCAGAGTACAGGCCTCCTAGCCCTGGGCACACCTGGCTCTTCTACCCTCTCCCACCTTACTCTCCAAACTGCAGCTGCTGCTCTCCTTAAGTGGATCTGCTGTAATCCTCTTCTCTTCATCCCCTGGGAGGATGAGCTGCTCCTAAGGCTAATGCAGCTGTTAATCCTATTTCCTCCCAGTCATGATCCTAGGAGCAGCTGTGTGGCTGTATCTGAGCTCCAGACAGAAAGTAGGGACCTCGGCTAGAGCTGGTGTCCCAGGAGGCCTCACTAGATCAGATACATAGGTTATGATAGAGAAAGAGGTTTCTGGCTGCTAGTGGCTCAGGCTGAGAGTGTGCTCCTAATACCAGAGTTGTGGGAGCAGGAGCCCAGCAGAGATTCCACTGCAGAAGAGGGTGGACTAGGATTCCTGCCTGGGTTGGAGTCCCTTATGGTGTACAAGGCCAGACTCGGAACAGCTGCATCTCTGAGAGCTGACCAAGCAGAGAGGGGTACAGCACATACATGTGAGGGGCTTGTCACTCCCACACAGCACCACCCACTCCATGTAGCCATCCTCCGCACTTAGGCCTGTCTGCCGGCCCCACAGCTGGTCACCCTCTGCTCTGTCACCTTGCACACGACCCTGAGCTGAGAGTAGGACAGATGGAACCGAGGCATTGTGGGGTGCCATGGAGTTGGGAAGCCCAGAGGTTGGGGAGAGCCGTACAAGGAGACCTTTTGTGACGCTAGACCCTCTCTTAGCCTGAGACCCTCACCAGGTTCATTCCTCCCTCAGTGAGCAGAACACAGAGGAGACTTAAGCTCAGGGTCAGAGCTGGGAGTGTTGGCAGGGACCTTGTGGGAGTCCCTGATTTGTGCTGAGCATACCAGGTGGGCAGTGCGGTGAGATAAGTTCGCTCTGAGGCCCTCAGAGGCCTGGAGACTAGCCAAGGGATTTGGCTTTGGCCTAACTTTGATTGTCTTGCAGAGAAGCCCCACCCACTACGCCCATGGAGGTGGAGGCCACGTCCCCAGCCCCTGGGTACCAGCGCTGTGGCCGCCGCTATAAGTGCCTGGCCTGCACCAAGACCTTTCCCAACGCGCCCAGGGCCGCGCGCCACGCTGCCACGCATGTGCCTGTGCACCGCGCAGAGGAGGTGGCAGAGGTGCAGCCAAAGCAGGACACTGACGCCAAGGGGGAAGAGGCCAGTGGCGACAAAGGCTCGGGCTCAGGGGCGAAGCCCCGGCCCTACGCGTGCCCGCTGTGCCCCAAGGCCTACAAGACGGCGCCTGAGCTCCGCAGCCACGGGCGCAGCCACACGGGCGAGAAGCCCTTCCCGTGTCCCGAGTGTGGTCGCCGCTTCATGCAGCCCGTGTGCCTGCGCGTGCACCTGGCGTCGCACGCGGGCGAGCTGCCTTTCCGGTGCGCGCACTGCCCCAAGGCCTACGGCGCGCTCTCCAAGCTCAAGATCCACCAGCGAGGCCACACCGGGGAGCGGCCCTACGCCTGCACTGACTGCGGCAAGAGCTTCGCAGATCCCTCGGTGTTTCGCAAGCACCGGCGCACGCACGCGGGGCTGCGGCCCTACGGCTGCGAGCGCTGCGGCAAGGCGTATGCGGAGCTCAAGGACCTGCGGAACCACGAGCGGTGAGCGCACCTCCCTCCGCTTGTGCACTTCGGCAGCTGCTGGGGCGGAGCCGGGGGGCGGGGCGGCGGGGCGGGGGGCGGTGCCCAGGCACGGCTAAGCCCTGGCCCGCACAGGTCTGGATGCGCTGCGCGGAGGTCCGACCTGGCGGTTTCTAACTCTCGGGCACAGCCCTGTGGCCCTTGGCGGACCGGGCCCAGGAACCCGGGGGTGCTCAGGGCCCCACAGTGGTCAGCAAGGCGCTACCACCCTCACGGACACCCCTCCCTGCGCCACAGGTCCCACACTGGGGAGCGCCCCTTCCTCTGCTCCGAGTGCGGGAAGAGCTTCTCCCGCTCCTCGTCCCTCACCTGCCACCAGCGCATCCACGCCGCGCAGAAGCCCTACCGCTGCCCCGCCTGCGGCAAGGGCTTCACGCAGCTCAGCTCCTACCAGAGCCACGAGCGCACGCACTCCGGGGAGAAGCCCTTCCTGTGCCCGCGCTGCGGCCGCATGTTCTCCGACCCGTCCAGCTTCCGGCGCCACCAACGCGCACACGAGGGCGTGAAGCCGTACCGCTGCGACAAGTGCGGCAAAGACTTCCGGCAGCCGGCCGACCTGGCCATGCACCGACGCGTGCACACGGGCGATCGGCCCTTCAAGTGCCTGCAGTGCGACAAGACCTTCGTGGCGTCCTGGGACCTCAAGCGGCATGCTCTGGTGCACTCGGGCCAGCGGCCTTTCCGCTGCGAGGAGTGCGGGCGTGCCTTCGCCGAGCGGGCCAGCCTGACCAAGCACAGCCGCGTGCACTCGGGCGAGCGCCCCTTCCACTGTGGCGCCTGCGGAAAGTCCTTCGTGGTGTCCTCCAGCCTCCGGAAGCACGAGCGGACCCACCGCAGCAGTGAGGCCGCCCCGCCAGAGCTGGTGGTCGGGTTGGCACTGCCGGTTGGTGTGACAGGCGAGAGCCCCGCCACCCCCGGCGCAGCCACGGGCCTCGGGGACCCTCCGGCGGGGCTGCTAGGGCTGCCCCCTGAGTCCAGCACTGTAATGGCCACGCAGTGGCAAGTGGTGGGCATGACGGTGGAGCACGTGGAGTGCCAGGGTCCAGGCGTTGGGGAGGCTCCGGGCCCCGTAGGATTGGCAGGGGTTGAGGAGGCCGATAAGAAGCCCCCACAGTTTACTTGTCGCGAGTGCAAAGAGACCTTCCCCACGCTGACCTTACTGCGGCGGCATGAGCGGTCACACCCTGAGCTGCGGCCCTTCCCCTGTTCCCAGTGTGGCAAGAGTTTCTCAGATAGGGCGGGGCTGCGCAAGCACAGCCGCACTCACAGCTCGGTGCGCCCCCACGCCTGCTCCCACTGCCCCAAGGCTTTCTTAAGTGCCAGTGACCTGCGCAAGCATGAACGCACTCACCCTGTGTCGGTGGGGACCCCCATACCGCTGGAGCCGCTCGTGGCTTTGCTAGGAATGCCTGAAGAGGGGCCGTCCTGAGGCCCGGTCCCCTTCACCACAGTCCCTGTTGGAGGGCCCTGCCCCCACAGGGACCGCTTGAACTGCTTTGTGCTCCTCCAGCTCTTTAGACTCCAGGTTCCTGGCCCTTGGGCAACTAGTTCACCTGCCACAAAATGGAGAGCTGGGGACAGTAGAGGCAGGCAGCGGCTGAGAGGGTTCTTTGTGGACACTTACTGAAGCATCCGCTTTGACCTTGGGCTACCTTCTGTGTCTGGCTGAGGGTGAGTAGATGGACCCGGACAAGAGAAGAGGTTCTGTGGAGACCCCCAGACTGACGGGTCGTTAGATGTATTGTTTCCCAAGGTGTTTTGGGATCTCTTGTGACAAAGGACTTCAAGGCCAAGTAAGTAGAAAGTTCCCCATCCTCTTCTTGGAAAATTTTAGTAAAGGCATCAAACCAGGTATGATGCACACACCTGTAATCCCAGCTACCTGGGAGGTTGAGGCAGGAAGACCACAAGTTTGAGGCCAGACTGGGCAATTTAGCAAGATCCTGTCTCACAATTTTTTTTAAAAGGGCTAAGGATGTAACTTGGTGCCCTCTGGGTTTGATCCTCAGTTCCAGAAAAAGCTGGATGTGGTGGTGCATGCCAATAGTCCCGGCACTCGAGGCTGAGGCAGGAGGATTGCTGTGAGTTCAATCCTGGGCTGCATAGTGAGCTCAAGGCCACCTGAATTACATAATGAGACCCTGTCATCAAAAAAAAGTCCTGCAATGAACAAATCTGTGTAGCTTTGTTTAGCCCATACTTGTATGACCATAGAAACCTCTTACTGAGTAGTTTTTTGCTTTGTTTTTGTTTTGAGAGAGGGTCTTGCTACAGTTCAGGCTGGCCTCAAACTCACAGCGATTCTCCTGCCTCAGCCCTGAGTAGTTTATAGATAACCTGAGGCCAAAATTTCCTCCTGTCCATTATAGTAATAAATTAGAAAATATGCTTGGATGAAAGGGTTCCTATAACAACAACAGAAAGATGTAAACTAAAAAATACAACTCACAAGAAATGTGCAAAATCTCTATAAAGAAAATGATGGATCTGGCCTAAAGTATAAAACCTAAGTACTTGAGGGCTGGGGATTTGTCTCAGTGGCACCGTCCCTGCCTCCCAAGTGCAAGGTCCTGAGTTTGATCCCTGGTACTGCAAAAAAAACCCTAAGTACTTGGGAACATGGAAAGTTGTTTCTAAAAGATGTTGATATTCCTACCCCAGTTTAGTCTTTGAATTTGTTAGCATTCTAAAATCTTTTTTTAAACAAAAATCAAAAGCAGTACCTTTTTGTGTGTGTGTTGGGGAATGAACCCAGAGCCTTGTGCATGCTAAGGGACAAGCCCTACTGCTAATCTAAACTCCCTACCCGACAATACAATTTCCAAAAACAGTAGAGGCAGTGTATTTGACATACTGGATAATCAAACATCAAAGCACTGAAATAAAAATAGTATATCATTAGCATAAAATAAATTAATCAAAGGAGGGGGGATTCAGAAACAGCCTGAATGTTTCTATGAATTTATAATAAATGATTGTTCAAATAAATGGGAAAAGGACAATATTAAGTACCTTTCCTTGAAAGTTAGTGTGAGGCTCCGAGTTCAGTCCCTAGCACCATTTAAAAAAAAAAATTTCAAAAAGTATGTCAAATGGAAAAAACAAGGTGCAGCTAAGATTTGGGAGGGGAAAAAGAACAAGGTATAAAGTTATGTAGTTAGTATGCTCCTCTCTGGGCCAAATTACATGTAAGTGCTCCAATTCTCAGAGTATTTCTAGGATACTCAAGAACTGATTCTAGGTTATAAATTCTAGCCACTAGGGCCTTCTCCATTACCAAGACAGCCGAAGGTCAGCATGAAGGCGAACATACTTCCTGTGCTCCTATCTCAATATTTGGGTTCCACCGTGTCGCAGTGTTGGGGAGTAACATCTCCAGGCGTGGGTGCCAGGCAGGACATTGTAGCAGTTGACTGTGGCTCAGAACAGGTACACAGGTGGCAAGGACAAGGAGCAGAATAGCCAGTGCCCCTCTGATGGCCAGGGCCCCCCGTTTCAGGCCCAGACCCTCAGACACCAGGTTTCAAAGGGCCTTCAAGTGTGGGGCAGAGCTCAAGGATAGAGTGCTGGCCTAGCATGCTCAGGGCCTTAGGTTGATCCTCAGCACTGCAAAACAAATAATAACATTTGTAAATTGATAAAGAGGTGCTGTATATATGCTGGTCCACAGGTAGCCTTGGGTGCCCATCAGCAGTGAGGGATGAAATGAGTTCCATGAATGTTCTTGATCACTAGCCCTTTCTCAGCCAGAAATCCCTCCCTGGGCCTCTGCCCTTCTGACACTCCAGGTGTTTGATCCCTTGGCCTGAGTCCCCTGAGGGCACACACATGTGACTTAAAATGTCGTTCACATACCATAAAATTAACCTGCTTGAAGTGTACAACTCTTGTCTTCAGTTTATTCACAGGGTTTTGCAGCCATCACAGTATAATTCTAGAGTATTTTTATACCCCTAAAAAAGAACATCTGCAGACCAGTTGTCACACTCCTCCCTCACTACCAGAAGCCCTCATCCCTAATGAATCCCTGATCCAGTTTGTCTATGGATTTGTCTATTCCAGACATTTCAAGTAAATGGAATCATACAATATGTGGTCTTTTGTGACTGACTTCTTTTCACTTAACAGTGTGGTTTCATTCATTATATAGCTTATATCCATACCTTACCCCTTTTGTCAAGTAATATTCTGTGATACGAATCTATCACTGTGTGTCTCTTTTACTTGGAACTGATCGCAAGGCCTTTGAACTGAAGTACATCCCCACATTTATTTGTTTGTTTGGTTTTGGTTTTTTGAGATAAGTTCTCACTAAGTTCATGGTGATCCTCCTGTGTTAACCTCCCAAGTGCTGGGATTGCAGATGGGTACCACACACCTGGGTTCATCTAAGTTTTTTTTTTGGTACCAGGGATCAAACTCGGGTCCTTGCGCTTGCGCAGCAGGCGGCGAAACCACTGAGCTAAATCCCTGGCCCTCATCTAAGTTTTATAGCTAAAAGTTGTTTAAACATTTATTATAAACTAGTCACAACTGGGTGTGGTGGTCCATGCCTGTAATCCCAGCACTCAGGAGGCTGAGGCAGGAGGATTGCTGTGCGTTCGAGGCCAGCTTGGGCTGCATAGTGGGTTCAAGGCCAGCCTGAACTACAGAGCAAGGACCTGTCTTAAAAAAAAACTAATTACAAAGTTATAAAGGTTTTATAACTATAGCAGCTTTTACAGCTAAAGGTTCTCACATTTAGATACCCATTTTGAGGTAATTTGTGCATATAGTTTGAGGTAAAGGGTCTATCTTCATTCTTTTGTGTGTATTTCTACAATTGTCCTAGCATTATTTGGGTTTTTATTAGTTATTGTTAATTTTGGTAGGTTTTTTTTAAAAAGCAGTATTTGTTGAAAAGACTCTTTATTGAATTGTCTTCATATCCTTGTTGAAAACAAACTGTAGGGCCGGGGATTTAGCTCAGTGACACCGTGCCTGCCTCACAAGCACAAGGTCCTGAGTTCAATCCCTGGTACCGAAAAAAAAAACAAACTATAAATGAGGGGTTTCCTCCCATAATCTCAACTTTCTTCACTGTATGAGAGGCATAAAGAGATTTGGGGGCCAAATTTTAAAAGTACACACTTAAGTAGAGTTTGGGCCCCCCAGAGATAACCCCATACTTTCAACTTTATTCCATTGGTCAGTGTAGCTAGCTGTCTATGCCAGTACTGCGCGCACGCGCGTGTTTGTGTGTGACAGGTCTCACTATGTAGCCCAGGCTGTTCTCCAATTCACAGTGATCTGCCTGCCTCAGCCTCCCAAGTGCTGGGATTACAAGTGTGTGCCACCACACCTAGCTATAGCTTTCTTGTAAATTTTGAAATTAGGACCTATGAGTCTCCAACTTGTTCTTCTGTTTCAAGATTATTTTTCTTTGAATCCCTTGCACTTCCATTTGAATTTTACTACCAGCTTATCGAGTTTTGCCATGGGAGAAATAAAAGCTAGACAGGACTTTGGTATGGATTGGTTAGATTAATTGATCCATTTCAGGGATGTTGACATCCTAACAATATTAAATCTTCTGACCCAGAAGCATGGGATGTTTTTCATTTAGTTAGATCTTTAACAGAGGTAAAGTTTTATTAAAGGTAGGAAAAGAAACAGGCTCTGCGGAGTGAGTTTGGGCTAAGTAAAAGTGGGAAAGGAAGTGCAACCTACAGCATGAAGCGGGCCACCATGCAAGAGCACACAGCGGCCTGTATCTTTGCCACTGAGCTAAATTTCTAGTCCCTGTATATCATTCTTGTATTTTACAACCTTGCTGAACTTGTTTTAGCTCTAACAGTTGTATGTGTGTTTGTTGTATATCCCTGAGGATTTTCTATATACAAGAACATGCTGTCTGGTAGTTCACTTCCTTTCCAATCAGGGCAGCTTTTATTTCTTTTCATGCCTTATTTACCAGGCTGGAACTTTGAGCACAGGTTATACAGGCGTGAGCAGCCTTTAGCTGGGCGTGGTGGCACACACCTGTAATCCCAACACTCAAGGCAGGATTGCTGGGAGTTTGAGCTCAGTTAGGTTTCCATAGTGAGTTTAGGGCCAGCCTGAACTACATAATGAGACCCTGTCTCAAAAATAACCAAAAACATGGGCTGAGGATTTAGCTCAGTGGTTCCACTGGCTCCCTCACAAACGCAAGGACCCAAGTTCGATCCCTGGTACCAAAAAAAAATATATGGCAGATGTGGTGCATGCCCATAATCCCAGCACTCTGGAGACTGAGGTAGGAGGATTGCTGAGATTTTTGTTTTGGTTTTTGAGACCATCTCCCTGTATCGCTCAGGCTGGCCTTGAATTCACTTTGTAGCCCAGGCTGGCGTCAGACTCACAGCAATCCTCCTGCCTCAGCCTCCTGAATGCTGGGATCACAGGCATGCATCACCACGTCCGGCCTGATTGCTGAGATTTTGAGGCCAGCCTGGGCTACATAGTTCAAAGCCAGCCTAAATGAATTACATAGTGAGACCCTGTCTTAACCGCCCCCCAAACAACCCCAACCTGGGCATTTAGCCAGACCCTGTCTCACACACAGACACAAAAAAGCTGGAGATGTAGCTCAGTGTAAAGGCCCTGAGTTCAATCCCCAGTACTTAAAAAATATTTCCTGCATTTATATAAATGCTCATATGGCTTAATCTGTATTAAATTAATTGATTTTGGGGTTTTCAGTCATCCCTGTATTCCTGGAATCAATCCCACTAGGCCATACTGTATAATATTTTTTAATACATTGCTGGGTTTACTTTGCTACTGTGTTGGTGATGTTTGTGTCTGTATTCATAAGGATATTCTGTTGTTTTCTTGTGACGCCTTTGCCTAGTAAGACAGTCTGCTGCTGTACCTCACTTGTCCTCTGTCCCACATCCCTTACTTCCCCAGTTCCCTTGCAGGTCTTCCCAGGTCGTTGCATCTGGGAAACGCAGAATCATAAGCCCTGGCCTCAGCTTCTAGCCCGTATGGTGCACTGTGGGCATGCGCATCCCCTTGCAAGTGACCAGATGAGTCTGGGTCACCCCAGACCCTGAACTCAATCCCTAGCACAGAACAGAAGATAGAGAGGGAGGGGAAAATGAAAGAAAAGGACAGGTCTGGGGGAGAAAGAATGGAAGAAATGAGGCTTCTCAGAGGAGCATGCGCTAGGATGCGCTGAGGCTGAGGTGGCAGGATCTGCTGGTAGAGCGTTTATTTTGGATTCACCTGAGGAGGCTTGGAGACCAATTCAGGACTGCCATGGCCCACTCACAATTGCAGTCTCTCCTCCTGGAGGCTGCCTTCGTTTCAGTCTCCACCCCAGCCAGAACCTCACCTCTCACCTACTTGGGCAACAGGACCCAGCCCAAGCAACCTTCTGATTTGTTTGTTCCCAGCTTTGGGACTTATGCCTGTGCTGTTCCCTGGGGATGGGTGGAACCCACTGCTGTAGATTAGCCCATGATGTCTGTCTCAGTTGAGTGTCACTAGATTAAAAAAAAATTATTTTGACACAGTTTCGTGCTATGTAGTGCAGGTTGGCCTTGAACTCACAGTGATCGATCCTCCTGCCTCAGCCTCCCGAGTGCTGGGATTACAGTAGATTAAATTTTTTTCTCCTCCTCTTCTTGCTGTTTTTGGGGGTGGAGGGGTCAGGATCTTGCTAAATTGCCTAGGCTGATCAAGCTTGTGATCCTTCTGTCTCAACGTCCCAAGTAGTTGGGACTACAGTCAGGCACTATCATGCCTTGCAACTACATCATTTCTCTTGTTGCACAATAAATTACTACACATTTAGCATCTTAAAACAGTACCCATTTATTTCCTCATAGTTCTGTAGGCCAGAAGAACTTGGCTGAGTTCTCCATTTAGGTCTCAGGAAACTAAGCCAAGGTGGTGGACAGCTTGGGCTCTTACTAGGGGTTCTGGTGTAGAATTCACTTCTAGACTCATCCCAGTTATAAAAGAATTCAGTTCCATTTGGCTTTAGGATTGAGATCCCTATACAAAGGTCCCTGCCACACACCTGTAATCCTACAGGCAGGAGGCTCACTGCAAGTTCAAGGCCACCCTGGAGTACGTAGACTATCTAGAAAAACAAAAAGGTCGCTGAGGTTTCTTTGCCAGCTGTCTGTCATCCAGAGGTGGTTTTCAGCTTCTAGAAGCTGTCTGCATCCCTCGGCTGCAGCCCCTCCACTTAGTAGTGACCAAAGGCACATGGAATCCTCCTGCTTGTTTCCTCTGATTCATTCTGCCTTCCTTTTTCTGTTGCTGGCTGAAGAAATTTCTCTGCTTTTAACCACTCATGTGACTACACTGGCTTGTCTATAAATAATGCAAAATAATCTCCCTAGTTTAACTTCAGTTAGCCGTAGTTAACAACCTTAATTACATCTAAGTATCTTTGTCATGTGAGGTAACATACTCATGGAGATGAGTCCATGAAATATGAAGGGTCATTATTTTACCTGCCACATTCCACCCTGAAACTCAGAGTCAAGTCTGAGCCTGGCACTCTAAAAGGGCGAGGGAGGATTGAAAACTCCAGCCAAGCCCAGGCAACTTAGCAACTTTAGACCCTCTCACAAAATAAAAAGTGAAAACAGGTGGGAATGCAGTGCCATGCGATGACCTTGGATTCAGTTGTCAGTGCCACAAACGAAAAAGGTTCTGTCCTACATGTAAAACACATTCCTAAAATTCTCATTCTCTTACAGCAAGTCAAAGTAAACAAATATATTTATCTCCTATCAAAAGCCCTAAATCTCATCATCTAAGTCGGATACAGATGAGGCTTCAGGCAGTCCATCCTGGAGCACACGGCCCCATCTGGGACCCAAGAACAGGAGGCCTGTGCTCCCGGGACACAGCAGCAGTGTGACCGCAGGATAGTAGGACGAGCCTGCTCAAAAGGGGCACAGACAGAAAGTGAAAAGGAGTCACAATACAAAGCAGTTAAAAAATCCAGCCGGGAAAATTCTCTTAGGTTATCAGGCCTAGAAATAATCTTCAGGCTTTGTTCTGCCCTCTGAGCTCTCAGTTCCACCCTCTAGATTAGTCCAACTCCTTATCATTTTTTTGTTATGTCACAGTACTTACTTTTTTTGTTTTTGTTTTTTGAGACGGTCTCACTATGTAGTTCAGACTGGCCTTAAACTCACCATGTAGCCTAGGCTGACATTGAATTCAAAGTGATCCCCCTGCCTCGGCCTCCCAAGTGCTGGGATTACAGGTGTGAGCCATCACACTTAGATTCTACTTGCTTTTTAAAATAGCATGTGTTAGGGCTGGGGATTTAGCTCAGTGGTTTCACTGCCTGCCTTGCAAGAGCAAGGTCCTGAGTTTGATCACTGGTACCAAAAAAATTTAAAAAGTATGTGTTGGATTTTTAATATCTTAGCAATTTATTCACTTGAGCTCTCCACTAGAATATAAATTCCATGGAAACAGAGACCTTGTCTTTTTTTTAATTTCTGTTTTTCAGATACCTGCTATAATGCCTGAAATGTAGGTCTTTAAATATTTTATAAATATTTTATGAGTCAGATGGAGTGTTGCATGCCTATAACCCTAGCTACTCAGTAGGCTGAGACAGAAGGATCATGAGTTCGAGGCCAGCTTGAGCAATGTAGCAAGACCCTGTATCAAAAAAGGGTCAGGGACCTGCTGTGCAAGCGCAAGGACCCAGGTTTGATACCCGGTACCAAAAAAAAAAAAAGGGTCAGGGAGGGGCCGGGGATTTAGCTCAGTGGTTCCGCTGCCTGCTTCAAAAGCCCAAGGTCTCGTGTTTGATCCCCGGTACCAAAACAAAACAAAAAAAGGGGCCAGGGTACTAGAGTAAAGCTCAGCATTCTCTGGGTTCAATCCCCAGTATCTACATACACACACACACACATACATATTTTATGAATAGATGAACAAATGAGGGGCCGGGGATTTAGCTCAGTGGTTCTACCGTCTGCCTCACAAGCGGAAGGACCTGAGTTTGATCCCCGGTACCAAAAAAAAAAAAAAAAAAAGTAACAAATGAGGTAAATGTGGAATAGGATGGAATGGCCAGGCAGAGAAGCGCTAAATTATGGCCCCCAAATATGCCTACACCCTAATCTGAGGAATCTTTGTTACCTTATATAGCAAAAGAAACTTTATAAAGATGGGGTTAAATGAAGGAGCTTGAGATGGGGAGGTTGTCTTAGATTATCTGGGTAGGCCCCGTATAATCACAAGGGCCCTTACAAGGGGACACGGGTAGCTGAGTGTGGAGCTGCCCACCTATGATCCCAGCACTTTGGAGGCTGAGGCAGGAGGACTGCCATGAGTTCAAGGCCAGCCTAAACTACATAGTGAGACCGTGTCTCAAAAAAAAGTCGGGAGAGGACACAGGAGAAGTACGTTAGCAGAGAAGGTGGTACGGTGATGGAAGCAGATGCTAGATTAACATGCCTTCAAGTACAGGATGGGGCTACCAGCCATGGAATAAGAAGCTGAAAGGGCAAGGGGCTGGATTTCCCTTTGGTGCCAGCAGGAGGAATCATCCCGCCAGCACTGACTAGTTTGGTGAAACTGATTTTGGACTTCTGGTCTCCAGCACTGCGAGAGAATAAATGGTATTGTTTTAAACCACCAAGTTGGTGGTGACTGGTCATCAGATTGCACTCACTGGTGTTGACTGCAACTACTGGTGGCCCCCTGAGACCCTCTCCACTCCTTCCAGAGCCACAGAACTCACCTGGGCAAAAAGCTGCTCAAGGTAAAAATCGAATTTCTTACATTCTGTGGTCATGTGACTTATATTCTGTCTACTGACAATATAGAAGAATATGACAGAATATAGAAGAAAAATGACCCTACCTTAAGAACAGTCTTTTTGCTGGGCATGGTGGTGCACGCCTGTAATCCCAGCACTTGGGAGGCTGAGGCAGGAGGATCACCGTGAGTTTGAGGGCAGCCTGAACTGCATAGTGAGACCCTGTCTCAAAAACAAAAAAACAGAAAGAACAATGTTTTGGGGGGGTTTTTGGTGCCAGGGATCGAACTGGGGTCCTTGTGGTTTTGAGGCAGGTGGCAGAACCACTGAGCTAAATCGTTGGCCCCAAAGAACAACCTTGATTTCTAGAGCTGAGCATGGTAGTGCCACACCTGTAATTCCACCACTCTGGACAGCTGAGACAGGAGAATCACATTGAGACCCAACCTGGAAACGTAGTCACTTAGTGAAAACTTGTCTCAAAAAATAAAAGGACAGGGGCTGGGGATTCAGCTCAGTGGTTCTGGTGCCTGCCTAGAAAGTGGTAGGTCCTGAGTTCAATCCCCAGTACCAAAAAATAAAATAAAAGGACGGGATTTAGCTCAGTGCAAAGGACCTGGGTTCAATCTCCAATACCATCCACATAGCAAGGAAAGAAGGGAGCGGGAGAGGAGGGAGGGGCCAGCCATCCCTTCACCTTCCTCCTTCACAAAGGTGGAAGTGGTGGGCCATCGGGGGCCGCTGGGTGAAAACGGCGCCCTGGGGATCTAACAGCAACAAGTTGAAAAGAACATGGGTCCTGATGACTTCATGGGAAGATCCACCATACTAACTTGGACTTTTACATGAGAGAAATAAATTTCTGTTTTGAAGCCGCAGTTAATTTGGGTGTCTTTCATACAGCTAAAGAAATGAGTCCTCTATACAAACAGAATTCCTACTTACTATCCATTATAAAGACACTGCTTTGAAGAATGGGAATCCATGGAATTAGCCACATTTAGGTTTTACTTTTTCCTTTTTTCCCTTTGGAGTGCTCTTTTGCTATTGTGGCCTTAGGCTGTGTATGAGGTTGACATTTACTGAGTACCAAGTTGACGCTGGGAGCTCTCCACCTCATCTATCTCCCCTGGACGATTTTGGAGCCACTCCATCTGCCAGGATGTTTTTCTCATTCCCATGAGCAGCTGCCTCTGCCAAGAACTAGCGTGAACCAAAATGGCTCCCTGGACAGGACCTGCAAACGAACATCTGTGAACAGACGGCAAAAGCTCAGACTTCATGATGTCACCATGGCTTCATGACACACCACCAGTCAGCTGATGGGAAGTGAGGGCTGAACAGAGAAGCCTTTGAAATGAGTGGGGAACATTTATTGGTCAGCTAGGATCAAGTTTTGCTGCAGTGGCTCACAAAAACAAATGTTGATGTCCTGTACTCCACATCCTTCATGGGATAGCTGTGGCTCTGTTCTGTATCACTGTGGTGGTGGTGGGGTGTGTGTGGCTGGGGATCGATCCCAGAGCCTCACACACGCTAGGCAAGTTCCACCACTGAGCTGCACCCCAGGCCTGTGCCATCTGTACTCTAGAACCCAGTCTGAAGGAACAGCTCCAATCTGGAATGTCCAATCTCAAAATAGAGGAAAGGCAGCAGACCCCAGATGGCTGTTAAACTTCTTGGAAGTCTATGTGTTATTTCCACTCAAGGTCCATTAAGCCACACACCCAAATATGATATGAAAGCGGGGGTGGTCTCCACGTGATAGGGCTCCCTGGGGAAAGGCCAGTGAGAATTTTTGAATAAGTATAAAATCTCCATCTTCCTTCATCAGAATCACTGCCTTTTAAGTTTTTTCTACATACAGTACAAAACAATCTGCTCCTCAAATCTAATCGTGGCATGAAGCACAAATCTAAGACTTCTAGTAGTCTTTATGTCATGTGTAGATGTGACTTCCCTTGACCCAGTGACCTATGAGAGAGAGAGAGAGAGAGAGAGAGAGAGAGAAAGAGAGAGAGAGGCACAGGGCACAGAGAGAGAACCGGTGGAACATGCCTGTAATCTCAGCTATTAGGCTGAGGCAGGAGGGAGAATTACAAGTTTGAAGCCAGTCTGGAAAAGTGAGCAAGAACCTGTCTCAAAAAAATTTTTTTTCAGGGCTTAGGATTTAGCTCAAGCTCAAGGACCCGAGTTCGATCCCCAGTACCAAAAAAACTTTTTTTTTCAAGAGCTGGGGATGTTGCTCAGTGGTAGAGCATTTGTGTTTGAGGTCCTGGGTTCGATCCTCAGTACCAAAAAAAAAGTTATCTGCATCCACCTCCCAAACATATACATATACATCCAACATATAAAGTAGAGCAAGGACAGGAGCACACTCCTGTTCAGAGGAAAGAATGAAAGAAACACAGCCAGTTACTGCTCTGTAATAATTCTAAGCTGTTGGGGAGATGCTGAGAAAGGCCCATAGTTCCTTAGTCCATTCTTCTCTGCGTCCTTGGTTCTGTCCTGTCCCGTTTATCCTCCTTCACCACCCTCAGAGGACGGCTTAGGTTCCTTCATGGCCGTAGAATTGTGGAGGCCCAGAGGTTATGTTAAGCCTTGAACACCCACAGTCAAGATTCAAGCAGGGAGCCGGGGATTTAGCTCAGTGGTTCTGCCGCCTGACTCGCAAGCAGAAGGACCCGGGTTGGATCCCCAGTACCAAAAAGAAAAGATACAAGCAGGGCCAGGCATGTAGCTCAGTGGCACTGCGCCTGCCTCACAAGGTCGAGTTTGGTCCCCGTACCAAAAAAAAGATACGAGCTGGTGGCTCTTTTTTGGGGGGTGTGATCCTCTTCAAATACTAGCTTATTTATTTGATTGTAGTCAGTTCCATAGGGCAACAGCCATAACCATAACTTTCCAGATCTCCCCTCTCCCTCTCCTCCTCTCTCCCCCTCCCCTCCCCCTCTCCCTCAGATTTTGCTAGGTTGCCAAGTTGCCCAGGGTGGGTTGAATTTGTGGTCCTCCTCCCTCAACTTCCTAGAGTGCTGGGATCACAGGCATGCATCACCAAACCCAGCTCAGACATACCTGTCTCTTTAGACTTAATTGTAAGCAGATTAAACCTACTAATTCCCTGGGGAGAACTAAACTGTTTATCTCTTTCCTCTAAATCATCTGGACTAATTGAAAGGCTTTGTTGGGAACCAATTTGATCTGCTCAAAAGATTTTTACAAAAGGCATAATTGTCACCAACTTGATATGGCCCTTGGCACAAAGATGAGTTTTAATCAAATTTTGTCACTTAAGGTCACTTTTGGGGGGGGTTGAGACAGGGTCTTGCTATGTAGCCCAGACTGGCCTTGAACTCAAAGTGATCCTCCTGCCTCAGCCTCCCAAGTGCTAGGATAACACTGGCTCTTGAGGATCTTCTCTGTCATATCCTTTACTACTTAAAAATGTAGATCACAGGCTGGAATTTAGCTCAGTGGTTCCGATGCCTGCCCCACAAATTCAAGGACTGAGTCTGATCCCCAGTACCCGAAAAAAAAATCAATTATTTTGCCTAAAGCCCTAGCCTCATTTGGTCATTATTATACAGTATTCTTAGTTATTCCCAGCTTACAGTTTAACCGGAGGCATAGTATGAGTCATCATATTCACCTCTTCCAATAATAGTTTTCTTACCAGCCACTGTTCAGTTCAAGGCCAATGCCACCTGTTTTAGGCTTTTTTTTTCAAGCATCCAATTTTGGGTATTAATTCTGTGATAGTTTTAAAAACCGTAGTGTGGTAACAAACAACCTCAGTCTATCAGTGGCCTACAGCAAGTAAGATATATTTCTCACATCATACATCACTTAACAGGTAAAGTACAACCCAGCTTTATGCCATTTTTATGCCTAAGCTATCTCAGAGGCGGGTTGGGGTTTTTTTGCTATCAGGGATCGAACTCATGACTCTGTACTTTCGAGGCAGGTGTGGTGTCCCTGAGCTAAATCCCTGACCCCAGTGTTTTATATTTCTACTCAGATTCCATTTGCCATAGCCAAGGCACAGAGCCAAGCTTCTATCATCAGGGTATGAATGTACAGTCTTCCTATAGCAGACACCCAGTGGAGAAAAACAGTGAATATTTGGAACAATAGTTCAATCAAGGGCCAGGGAGTTAGATCAGTGGTTCTGCTGCCTGCCTTTTTTTTTTTTTTGGTATTGGGGATCGAACTCGGGTCCTTGCACTTGCAAGACAAGCGGCAGAGCCACTGAACTAAATCCCCAGGTGTCCGCCGCCTGCCTTGTAAGCACAAGGTCCCAAGTTCAATCCTCAGTATATATAAAAAAAAAAATTTTTCAATGAACCCTGAGTTCAATCCCCTGTACCGGGAAAAAAAAAAAAAAAAGTTCAGTCAACCACAGGGGCATACCAGAAAAGCTAACATGTTCACGATGGAGCCATAATTCATATGTCTCGGTGCTGGGCAGCTGAGCCACAGTGGTACATGCATAGCTGTGCCATTGGGTGGCATAGAACAAGCTGCCTGATGGTGGCACATGCTGGGGGGAATATGTTAAACCCCAGCTCATTCACTCCTCCCTCTAAAACACACACACACACACACACGCACACGCACACGCACACACACGTGCTGCAGGGATTTATTTCTACCACGTGACACCCACGTACATCTTAGCACAGGGTAAAGTCCTGACACGAGGGCAGACAATAGCTCCTAGGCAGGTCAGTGTAGCTAGACCTCCAACATGAACTATGCCAATTCCTTTTCTTGGGAATTTAAACTACAAGGTAACAGTTAGGGCTGGAAATTTAGCTCAGTGGTTTGACCGCCTGTCTCACAAGCGCAAGGACCCAAGTTCGATCCCCAGTACCAAAAAAAAAAAAAAAAAAAAAAAATACTGAGTGACTGAGCTGCAGCTGACAGGTTGTAGCACAAGGTGGATATGGAAAAGCCACAGCTAGTCGATACCTGTCCAGGAAAGTGGAGCTGACAGCAGCCAAGCCAGGATTTCAGGGCAAAAATCCTCCTGCCTGAGGTCCTCAGTGAGGTGTTTCCCGCAGGGAAGAGTGTGCACAGGGGATGATGCTCCAGTGCACGGCTCCACTTGTTCCCCAGCCTGACAGGTCTGCTCTGAACTTGTCACTCACCTGTCCAGTCTTCCATGAGTCCCCAGAGGTTATAGGGGACTGCAAACTATTGAGCCCACTGGTGGTCCAAAGCCTCACTAACTGACCATCCAGCTACCTCTTCCTGGGGGACAGGGGAGCTCCGTGTCAGGGAGGCGCTGTCCGGCACGGCCGGAAGAAGGCACGCGTTGTACTTGGACATCCAGCTGTACAGATGGGGCACAGTGGATTTCCCCGAGTCCGCTTCAGATCCCATAGGTGCCTGGATTTTGCATTTCACTGTGAAAGCAGAGAGATGAGAAAGAGGACAGAGGAAGCCAACAGAGCTCCGTTGAGATGCAAGCTGCAGGGTAAGAAATGGAGAATCAGGGGCACCCAGAGCCCCAAGTCCAAATCAGTCTAGACTGGTGCTGAGGCGGGACTCTCCCAGCCCCACGCTTCCCCACAGGGTGGTCATCTGGACTGTGTGTGTACACTCCTGCAAATGAAGAGAGCTTTCCTTAAAGTGTCCAGCTCACTGCCCTGCCAGTCCCCCCATAAGCCCTTTACCCTCCCCGCCTCCTTTGGAAGTGTGATCTTGCCCGGGCGCCCTGGGATCCAACCACTTTCGGGTGCACGAGGAGGGACTTCTGGTGGCTCCGCATTAGCAGCTTCCTCTAAGGTCCGTTTAACACTGAGTGGGAGGATGGGCGGGAATAACTCCCCTGTGGCCCAATCCCGATGTTCCTCAGGAACAACCTAGGTCCGCTGGCCAATCCCGTTCCAGCTGCTGCCGTGACCACGCCCATCCTCTCCACCCAGCTGCTGGCGACCTCACCAGGCGCAGGCGGGTTAGCTGTCTTCCAGGCCAGGGGGCCACCCAGGGATGCGCCCCAGCGGGCCAGGGTGGGCTAGGCCTGGCCAGGGACCTGATCCCGCTCTCTTGCCACTTCCCAGCCCAGGTCCAGGAATGCACAAACCAGCCGAGTGGCATAGGCCTAGGCGGCTTGAATGCATCTCCCAGCCTCGGGGACCAGAGCGAAGCACCGCCCCCTGCAAGCAGGCCCGGAGCTGGCTCCTCTGAAGCCTGGCATCCTGGGGCAGCACCACGCTCCTCTCCAGAAAGTAGGCATCTGGACTGGCTCTTCCAATGCGGTGACAGCTACAACCCCAGGGCTGCGGATGCAGGCCGCGCTCCTCTACCGGCTCTCAGCCCGGAAGCTCCAAGGAGCCGGGGATGCTGCAGGGCGACTGCTCTAAGCAGAATGCTCACATCAAAGGCAGGGCCCCTGTCTGGTCACAGGGCCCGGCCTGCTGTTCCCTCTGCGCAGGCTCTTCTGGGGCCTCCTTGCATAACTGGCTCCTCCTCGTTTAACATTTCCAGTGAACACTGTCTCCTCTGAGACGAGACGTTCCCATCGCTGTGTGGCCCCGTTGCTTAGCGTCTTCCTCATGATGCCTCTTGCTCTTCGCCTCAGGAATGCCACTGACCTCAGGCGCAGACCCCGCCGTGTTCAGGGATGCATACTCACAGTGGCGGGACAGTGCTGAGCTGGGTGCCAGATGCCCCTGTCCCTCTCCACACCCCCATGGGACAGCGGAAAGGCAGGATGAGCCGCCTGTAGTCCTGCTGCTGAGAGCAGTCTGGACTGAGCTGGGGATGGGCGGGAACCTCGAGGCCCTTCGCCAGCCCCTCCAGGAACACACATGCACAGGGGTGCAAGCCTTTTCTTTAATTTTTTACAAAACCATGTGTCCCAACCAAATAGGACACTGCAGGCCCTCCCCCGGCAGTGGCCTGATGGGGAAGACCCCCATGAATGAGCAGCTGCCAACTCCAGAAGAGCCATTGGCCCCTGCACAGGGCCGGTGTGGGGACTGGGTCTGCTGGAGGCTCTGCCTGCCCCACAGCTGCTGGGAGGAAAGGCCAGGCCCTGGGGCACTGGTGCTCTCAGTACCTGCACAGGAAGGAGGAAGAGGAGGGTGTGAGGGAGCGAGAGGGCATGTAGGCGCAGGTGGGTGGGCCCATGCCTCACCGAGAACGTGTGCCGTCACCCAATTGCTGTGGTGATGCCAATGATGACTGCCAGGATGAGGACCGTGATGGAGACACAGATGATGATCATGACTTTCTTCTGCGGGAGAGGAGGGGTCAGGGGGATCACAGTGGTGCCAGGGGCCAGGGCCAGGGCCGGGGCTCACCTTCCTCGCCTTCTTCTGGTTCTCCAGGGCTAGCTTGACATGCTCCTGCCCGCGCTCCACGTAGTCTGCTGAGCTCAGGATGTTCTTCTCAATCCGGTTGATCATTTCCCCCTGCTCAGAGAATGGGTGGGGTTCAGGGAGGCCAGGGTGACCAGCCATGGAGGAAAAGCATCTTTGTCCGCGCCAGCCCACAAGACCGAAGGGCACTCCTGGTAGGAAAACCCACAGCAAGATCTGACAGGACCAGGTGGGACATAGGCTCCGACTCCTAGTGATGGCTTCTAGGCCCATTCAATCACATGGCCCCTGCTCCTCTTTCCTTTGCTCCATACAACCTGCATGTGCAGTGGCAGCCTTGAGCCAAGGGCCTCACATGGATGAGCCGTGTGCGTGTGCGTGTGTACTTGAGACAGGTCTCACTGTGTACCTCCGCCTCAGTCTCCCGAGGGCTGAGATTGCAGGCGTGCACACCCATGCCCAGAAGCTCACATCTTTTTCACAGATGAACTCTTGTCCCTCACAAATCTGTCTGAATTCACCCATTCTTCTAGGCTGGTCTCCAGCTGCTATGAAGCCCTGTCTGTCCCTGCCCCTGCTGGCAGTACCAGCCTTCAGTCCTGGCATTCCCACTGAAAGAGAGCCCTTTCCCAGGACTCCAGCTGCAAAGGGCACAGGCTGTAGAACTACAGAGATCAGCGCCTCCAGGATGGCCAGAAGTTTACCTCAGCCCCTCACCAGGGTTAGGAAAATGCCCCAGAGCCCCAATCATGGGCAGATTTTAGGACGCAGATTGATCCTAGGGAGCACTGTGCTAGGTCCCTGGCCCTTTCCGTCTTATTCTGAGACAGGGCCTTGCTAAGTTTCTCAAGACGCCTCAGATTTGTAATCCCCCTGCCTCAGCCTCCCAAGTAGCTGAGATCACAGGCATGTGCAATCACGCTTGGCTCTAGGGGACAGCTCTGACTGAAGTTCTTAGAAGCATAATGGTGGGTTCTGTCTGTAGAAGAGGAGCCAGGGTTGAGGCTGTGCCTGGGGTGGGCACAAGTTAGAGGCCACATGGAATGCTGTGTACGTGTCTAGGAGTGATTCTCTGGGCAGCTGTAGAGGGAGGCACAATACTGGGGACTGGGCTAAGCTGGAGTCAGGGCCACCTGGGGGCATGGCCAAGGGTGAAGGAGAGTTTGAGAGGGGAGGTCAGCCCCAGGTCATAGCTGAGGCTTCCGACTGCACAGCCTCCTCTCTGGGGGCTTCCTGGGGCACCCACCTGCATCTCCACCTCAGTGGCCAGAAAAGTGAAGATCTCATGAAGCTCACGGATGCTGCGTTCCAGCTGCTGGATCTCACTATGCCGAGCTGAGATCTCATTGAGGGCCTGTCGAGTCACCTGTGTGTCCTTCAGTATCTGGAGGTGTACAGGAGTGGGGGAACAGGTTGCAGGGAGGCTAGCAACAGGCTACAGTCCCTGTTGGGCTTCTTGGGGCAGCCCCCAGCCTAGGAGCGAGGTATGAGCCTGACGGTGACTCCAGGCATGCTCCTCAATCCCCTTCGGGGCCTCACTCTGCCCTCCACCAAGAGGCAAGAGGAAACCCAGGAGAGGGTGGTGGGCCTGGCCACTCACATTGGACACGAACACCTCGCTCTGCCCACTGTCCAGCATCTGCTCCAGTTCCTCATCTGACACCATTCCAGCATTGGCTGTGAAGGAAAAGGGAAGCTCGGAGCTGGCTCTGCACTACCTGGCCCATCCCAGAGGCTGGGGCTCCACTCACTGATCTTCAGCTGCCTGCGAATGCGCTCCACATTCTTCTCCCGGTACTCAGACTGCATGGAGTTGCACTTGTTGATGAGCTCCACAAACTGCTGGGACAGGACGCCGTGCTGGGGATGGAGAACATGGCATGGGCACCACAGGAGGACCCTTGCCCCTCTGGGCCTCAGCACCCCCAGGGTACAGGAAGCAAACGCTGGAGTTGTCAGGAGGTGCCTGCAGCCTCAGCCAGCTGGCAATTACCTTGTCGCGCTCCCTCACTTCTCGGAGTGGAAGCCAAAGCCTCCACAGGGTGTACATGGCCCTCCCTACATGGTCTGCTCTTGCCCTGTTACCACTCTGACCTTTCCTCTTCCCACTGTCCCTCCATCCAGTGGTCTCCTTATCCCTCCTGAACAAAGCCCGTGCCTACTGCAGGCCTCCAAACCCACTGCTTTTGCTGTCTAGAATACTCCATTCCCCACACACCTTCAAGTCTGTTCACCTCCTGAATGAAGCTTTCTCTCGCATATGTCTGTGTGTGTTTCTGTAGTACTGAGGATTAAACCTGGGGCCTTCACCCTGGCCTTCACAGTGGCTGAACTGCCCAGACTGGACTCAAACTTGGGACCCTCTTGGCTCAGTCTCTCAGGTGTGCACCGCCCTGCTTGGCTTATTCGTTTTCTGTGGTACTGAGGAATGGACCTTGTGCAAACTAAGGGAACATTCTACTGAGCTACACCCAGCCCCTCCCCCTTATTTAAATTGCAACCCTACCTTCTCTACCGCTTTTCTACTCCTTTATGTTCCTTAATAGTTACTGTGCTCTAAAATTAGTAACTCCTTTATTATGGTGATTGTCTCATCCCACTTGAATGGAAGTGCCTCAAGGATAGGGATATTTTCATCCAAAAAGGCTCTGGCATACAGTAGGCACTCAATGTATGTCTGCCAAACACCAGACTCGATGCCTGAATGGAGGTGTGCTCCTGTGCTGGAGGTCCCCCTGCTGCCCATGTGGAAGAGGACAACCGAGGTTCCCCCTGAAACACCCTCTCTAGGTCATTTTGTCTTAAGAGTTCCTTCTTTTCCCTGGTATTGGGGGGTGGATGCAGTCCTTTGCACTGAGCCAGCCCCTTTATTATTTTGAGAGAAGATCTTAATCAATTTCTAAGTTGCCCAGGCTGAATTTGAACTCATGATCCTCCTGCCTCAGACTCCCAGAGTGCTTGGATTACAGGCATGTGCCACCACGCCCACATTAGAGTATCTTATTTTTATTATTTTTTTTTATTAGTACATGTTTACAGGACATGATTACATTCTTCATGGGGAGATGGTACATGGACATAACACAACTTAATTTGCTTTACTTCTTCCTGTCCCTTCCCTGCCCCCTTAGAGTATCTTTTTTTTGAGTCAGGGTCTCACTCTGTTATCCCTCACTTTTTTTTTTTGGTACTGGGGATTGAACTCGGGACCTAGTGCTTGCGAGACAGGTGGAAGAACCACTGAGCTAAATCCCCGGCCCTCACTCTGTAATCCAGGCTGGCTTTGAATTCACTATGTAGCCCAGGCTGTCCTCGAACTCACAGCAATTCTCTTGTCTCAGCCTCCTGAGTGCTGGGTTAGAGTACCTTTCTAAGAGACATATCTCCTTTCCTGGGCTCAGCAGCATCCTCTCGAGAAGACCAAACCTCTCCATCTTCAGTCTGGGCTGTTTGCTGAGCTCTGGGCCCACCTTCTCCAACCCCAACCTCCAAGAACCCCAAACTACTCCTCAGTGGGCACCTGAGGGAGGGGGACAGGCAGATCACTTCAAACCTCCTTACTAAGATGTCACCCGGGGAAGTTTCTCTTCCTGATCTCTTGGATTCTGTGCCTAAGGCCAAAACACAGGCAGAAACCTGCCAAGACGTTTCTGACCTCTCTCTCCTTTCCTGGGCAGAGCCATTAGGCACCAAATCCCACGTAAGTAATGTCTTTGTCTCCTGCCCAAATTCCCCATCTCATCTCTTGGAAAGCACGTCTCCCACTGCCAAACTTAGGTCATGTCTGCAGACACAGCGGCTTCTCATTGAAAAGAGGAAAAGAAAGCAGGGTGTTACAGCGCAGTGCTCAATCAGAAGACCTGGGTTCTCCACCGTGAGCGAGTTCTTTCTTTTTCTGGCACTCAGCTTCCTCATTTGGAAAATCATCGGGTTGGAGTTGAGGATCTCATCAGACATCTACCATTTAATGACTTATGAAACACTTGCTGAAATTTCCCAGTTCTGGGAAAAACAGACCAACCTGGGTTTTTCTCATTCTCGTGTTGACAGAGTTATAATTTTCATCAGCTTCCTCCTTCTGAGGCTCTATGGCTGTGGGAAGACACAAGGGAAGTGGAGAAGAGGGCCTTGATCTCAGGCTTCTGAAAACAGGGCACGGGGCCAGGGGCACATCCCAGCTACAAAATAGGGAAGTTCTTGTCTCCATAAGATCTTCTGGGGAAATATAATTATAGAACGACTAAGGCTGCGGATGTAGCTCAGTGGTAAAGTGTGTGCTTGGTATGCACAAGGCCCTGGGTTTGATCCCCAATACCCCAATAAACAAATAAATGGACTAATGCTAAATCTCTGACAGGAGAAAATTTATTTTTCTTTGCATTCCATCAGTGGGTTCCCACGAGTATGAAGAGGTCTCCTAACACAAACCCCCATCTGTTTGCCCAAAGAATGCACATTGGGCAGCAAGAATTATGTAATTTGTTTCATTGTAAATAAAGGAACCTGAGAGGCAGCCTTGTGCTACGGAAAGTACCGTGCACTGGATGCCAGGGGACGGAGATTCTAGACACAGGCCTGCTGTGCGACCTGGATGTATTACTGGCCTCTCTGGGAAACGCACTCCACAGACAGAGCAGGTACAGGCCGGGACCCTAGGGAAGGATCTGTCCGAGGTCCTAGGAGCTCACCCTTCAGCTGGGCTCGGATCTCCCTCCCCAGCTGTTTGATCTCATCGCGCAGGTTCTGCAGGTCCTGCTTCATGCCTACACAAACAAGACTATGACTTCCACCAAAATCACAGCCCCAGGCTCAAGGAATCCACCCTGGCCACCACCTGCACAGAACTACGACCCCCGCAACCCAGCGGACTGAGCATGCGCGTGCCCAGGGTTCGGCTTACTCTCCTCGGGAAGGGGCGTGGCCAGGATGGTGACCTGCTGCTTCTCTAACTCCCGGACTTTGCTCTCCAACTTGACCATAGTCTGCCGAACTGTCTGGACCTAAGGAGGACGACCGAGAGGGCTGAGGGAGGGATGGGCTGCTCCAGAGCGCGCTGCTCCTTAGTCCTCCTGCCCCTCCAGAAGCCAGGCCAAGACCCCAGGCCCTTACCTTCTGGAAGAACTCATCGTCCGGGCTCCCCAGACGGGCCGTGCCCGGGTGCACCACCAGCGCGACTCGCTCCTTGTCCTCCTCGTCCGAGCTGTTGTCCCCCTGCCAGGCCCGGAGTCACTGGCACCACTTCCTTGCTGGGGCTCCCGCCTCGCAAGACCCACAGGCTTCCGGGATTTTCCTTACGCCTTCGGCCGCCCCTCCCTGCCCCAAGCCAGGAGTCCGGCTTCCAGCCCGTCCGCCCGCCCCAGACCTGCTCCCCCGGCCTCTCACCTGCCTCAGCTCGTGGGTCCTGTCCCGCATGGCGGCCCAAGCACCCTCTCGCCGGAGCCCGAGCCCCGAGGGCTGCCGATTCTAAGTTCGGACTCCCCGGACCCCACTCACACTGACATTGCCTTCCCTCATCCACCCTGCGGACCCCAACAACCCCGCGAGCCGCCAGAGGCCCCGCGCCTTGCAGTCAATGGGCAGGAGCCGACCTCGGCCCCTCGAAGCTCCACAGGTTGGAATTCCCTCTTCGGGCCCCCTCCCGCTCCCGCAGCCTCTGTACAGCCCCTCCGGCACGGTTCCGAGCATGCGCAGGAGAGCGCGTCTCTTCCTCGCCCGAGGGAAAGGCAGGGCCGGAAGCTGCGACGCCCCGAGCGGAAGCAAAGCTGCTGGGACGCAAGAGCCCGCCCTCTTCACCGAAACCGTCGCGTCCCGGGACGGAAATCTGACAGTTGCCAAAGGGGTGGGACTGCGTCATTCGGACGTAATCCACGAGGACGAAGTCTCACATCACCCCAGGCCGCCCCCGCGTCACGTGACCGCCGGGCCCCCTCCCGGCGGCACAGGAGGTGACTGTCACGTGCCCGGCTCTGTCGGCGCCTTGCGCGCAACACTGTCCCAGGCGCCCAGGCACCCCGACGTACCAGCTACGCCCCTGCGGTGCCGGCGAGGTGGGGCGCAGGGTGCTGACTACCCAGGGACCTGCGAGGCCGAGGATGGTGGACCCTTGCTGAATTCGCCTTCATTTCTTTTGGGTACGGGAGCGTGGGCAGACTGATGACTTAGAATTTGGGGCTGTCAGCTTTATGGGACTCTGAAAGCAGAAAATAATAAGAGCAAGTCTTCAGTGTTAGAATTGCAGGGTTTTGTGGGCACAGAATCTGGGGGAGGGAGGTGACCTCACCGAGGCCGAACTCCTCCTCCCGCACACTCCGGGCGCAGGCTCTGACAGGCAGCCAGCGTCCCGCGTGAGCGCCGCAGTCCCGCTGACTGCCCACCTTCGGCAGCTCCGGCTGAGGAGTGTTTGTATTATGCAGTGCGGATTGCTTCCCAGCCGTTTATGCCACCAGCCCCTACCTTGCACCTGGGTCTGGTTCTGAGTTAATCAAGTTCAGTACCCATCACATGATGGACCCTCACAAAATATTTGTGAACCTTAGTTTAGCCCTTTCATGTATCTGAGATAAAGCCCCTGGTTCCTTGGTCGGTCTTTAGACTTCAGGCTTTTTCTGTGCCATTTCCCTAACCCTTCCTCTCTAGACATTCACTTGTCTGATATTTATTGGGTACATAGAATGGGCCAGACAATGGCCCAGGGGCTGAAGGCACATCAGGGACTAACAGATGAAAATCCCCGCACTTGAGGAACTTAAATGAGTTCCCAAGTCACTCAGCAAGTCTCCGCATAGCCAAGAAGGAATATTAGTTCAGGATCCCAGGGCTTTTCCCCAGAGAACTCCTGTGAAGGTTCAAGCAAGGGAAGGAATGCCCCCTCTCTGGTATCCCCTGGTCAGGAGACCTGGATGCCTGTGCCTGAGTTGCTCTGGACTTCTGGAGAGCCACTTCCTGTCTCTGGACTTCAGTCTCCCATCTGTACAATGGGTGAGAGTAAGTGGGCAGAAAGACCACCCTTATCTATATGCCCTGCTCTAAAGTTGAGTGACAGCCAGGCATGGAGGTGCATGGCTGTAATCCCAGTACTCAGGAAGCTGACACAGGAGGATTGCTACAAGGCTAGCCTGGGCTACATAGCGAGACCTAGTCTCCAAAAGGAAATAAAGTTTAGTGATTGTGCAGCTGGAGACTGTCCCATGCTGTCTGATTCTCTGTGTGAGGCCTGGGTCCTTCTTTTCCCTTTACAACCCAGCTTGCCTGGGCTTTGGAAGGAGGGGTGAGGATGGTGCTCCCTGGTCAACGCACAGAGGGAATGCAGGTTGGAGGGCTTTTCAGGAGGCCAAGGTCTGCCGGGTCCCCTGACGACCATAGTTGTTCCATATTAGCTTCTGTCTCTCTAACTGCTGCTTCCCTCCTGCCTGCCTGTCTCTCTCATACCTGTCTCCGAGGGATACAGTGCAAGGGCTCTTGGAGACCTGACTCCTAGTCCTGCCTGTGATCTTGAGTAATTCATTGCTTTTCTATGGGAGTCAATTTCCCCATCTGAGAACATGGTCTGGCAATTTTTGCCTTTCCAAAGGTAAGATTTGGGCGATATCAAGAGAGATTGGAAAGCTGAATGTAGTAGCACACCTGTAATTTTAGCACTCTGGGAAGCTGAGGCAGGAAGATAGTAAGTTTGACCCCAGCCTGGGCAACTTCTAGAGAACCTGTTTAAAAATAAAAAGTAAAAAGGGCTGGGGATGAAGACCCAGTTCAGTCCCAGTATGGTGGAGGTGGTGATGGCAGGAGCCCTGGTGAGGGAGGACTGCTGAGGGTCCCCCTCTTGGCTTTTACTCCTGTGGGCTGAACTCTCTGGCCTCACCTGTGCCATCTGCCTCAGCCTCTCCACACGTTGCCTTCAAGGTTCCCAGTTGCAGTGTGGAGTTATTGACGCCTCTGTTAGCATCTCAGGACCTGGCTCGGGTGGGGCCCTCCACAACTGAGCCCTTTGTGCTGCCCAGGCTGTCTGAGCAGCCAGGAAGTCTGTGTTGAGTACAGTGGGTCTTGGGTGTGGAGGTTCTGGGTGTGTATACCCCTTCCAGTCTGCCTGGAGCTCAGACTCTGCCTGGTCCTGAGGCTTAGTGATCCATCCTGTCCCCTCCTTGCAGGTCTGATCTACCAGCACAGGAGCTAGATGACTGTGGCTGGGTCCCAGCTCTTTCCCGTATTAACTCTATGCAGCAGGCTACTTAACTATGCCAGAGCTCCCACGGGAAGAACAATAGTACCAAACTCAAGGGTTACTCTAAAAATTAGATGAGATGATACAAGTGAATGGAGCAGTGTCTGCTATGCAGTAGTGCTGTGCACATGTTTGCTGTTGTATGATAGTGATGGTGGTGATGACCAGTGGCTGGATCTCCGTGTTCCACCCGCACCTGGGGACTCGCCTCCATCTAGTGATGCCTGCTTCAGGCTCTCTGGGGAGGGCAGCCTACACGCCTGACCCGGCCTTCCTCCCTGTCGAGGGCCTCCCACACCTGGGGCTTGGGACTGCCTGCCGGCCTGTTGTTGTTCCTCTTCCCTGTCCCTGTTTTCTTTGTCCCCAGAAGCCAAAGATGTCCACACATGTCTCGTGCAAGGGCCTGCATTCACCCTATGGACAGCTCCGAGGCCATCTCTGTGGCGAGCCCCGTGGGCCATGGAGACGGCACCTGGTGGGCCTCATCTCATGAGCATGTGTTTTGGTTTGGTTTGGTTTTGGCAGGGTCTTGCTCTGTAATCCAGGATAGCCATGAACTCAATATGTAGCCCAGGCTGGCCTCAAACTCATAACGATCCTCCTGCCTCAGCCTCCTGAGAACTGGGACTACAGGTGTGCGCCACCATGCCCAACTCATGAGCATGTTTGAGCCCTGAATTTGACCATTCCCTAGAGTTCTGAGACTTTCCCCTCTTCAAACTCTACACACATACTCACACTTTTTCTTTTAGATCTAACTCATGGGGTTCCCACTTAGCTACATCCCACCCCTTTTTATTTTTATTTTTTCCCCCTTTTTATTTTTTATTTTGAGACAAGGTCTCCCTAGACTGGGCTTGAACTTGCAGTCCTCCTCCTTCAGCCTCCTAGAGTACTGGGATTAAAGACATGCCACCATGCCTGCGTTCTACACACAGTCTTGTGACTGATGTCCCTATGGTGGTCTCCGAGTCTGTGTCTTCACCCCAGACTTTCTCCTGAGCTCAGACCTCCAACTCTGTTGGCTTCTGAGAGGTCATGCAGACATCTTGAGCTCACCAGGTACCAAACAGCTCCACCACCTTTCCTCAGAAACCTCCTACACTAGCTTTTCTTCCTCCTGTGCTTCTTCCCCACATGGGTGACACTGGGTCACTCACACCAGTATTTTGACTTTGAATGTTCGAAGTGAAAGGGGTTGGGGTGTAGTAGCCCAGCTACACCTAGTGTGTTGCCTGGCATGGGCAAGACTTTGGGTTCAATCCCAGCCTGCAAAAAGAAAAGATAACAGACATGAAGTTTGTCAGGGTACATACCTCAAGAAAATAAGGAGAAAATCTTTCATGGCTCTTGGAGTGAGGAAGGCTATAAGAGAAAAGATTAATACATTTGTCTCAACTAGACATAGTGGTGCAAGGCCAGGGATTTAGCTCAGTGGTTTTGCCACCTGCTGTGCAAGCGCAAGGACCTGAGTTCGATCCCTGGTACCGCAAAAAAAAAAAAAAAAAAGACATAGTGGTGCATGCCTGTAATCTCAACACTCTGGGAGGCTGAGGCAGAAGGATTAAAAGTCAGACCCCAGTTTGGACAACTTAGTGATTTAGCAAAACCCTGTCACAAAATTTTAAAAATGTAAAAAAGACTAGGGATATAGCACATTGGGAAGGCCTGAGTTCAATCTCCAGTAGCCCCCCCCCCGCCCCGAGTACATTTGTCTGTAAAACGTTCTGTGTATCCAAAACATCATAAGCAAAATCAAAAGGGCCGGGGATTTAGCTCAGTGGTTCTGCCACCTGCCTCTCAAGCACAAGGTCCGGAGTTTGATCCCCGGTACCAAAAAAAAAAAAATCAAAAGACAAACTAGGAAAGATATTTGCAATTCTTTTTTTTTTTTGATGTTTGCAATTCTTATCATATACAAACACCTAATCTCCCTACCAGTTAGATTTTCCATATATTGATAAGAGAGACCAGCAGTGTACAGGCAAAGAACATGGCGGGTCCGGCATGGTGGCTAACACCTAATCCCAGGACTCTGGGAGGCCGAGGCAAGAAGGCCGCAAGTTTGAGCTCAGCACGAGCGATTTGCCGACAGAGCAAGGCCCTGGTGAAAATTTAAAAATAAAAAGGGCAGGAGGAGGGGCCGGGGATGTAGCACAGTGGTTCCGGCACCTGCCTCATAAGCACAAGGTCCCGAGTTGGATGCCCTGTACCAAACAAAAAAGGGCTGGGAGGTGGCAGAGAAGGGCTGGGGGTGCTGCTCAGCATGAAGGGCCTGAGTTAAATCCCCAGTACTACAAAACAAAAAACAAACCATGAGGCCTTAAACATAGGCAGATGTCTTTTTTTCAGTACCAGGAATCAAACTCAGGACCTTGAGCATGCCAGGCAGGTGTGGTGCCACTGAGCTACATCCCCGGCCCTCAACTACTATTTTTTATTGATCATATTAGTTTAAGTCTGTAAGTTTGAAAGACACTTTTTGTGGTAAAGCAGGTACTTTCACACATTGCTGGTGGAATAGCAAAATGATACAACCCGGAAGATCATGCACGTGTGCTTGAACCAACAGTCCCACTTCTGAAACCCTAGAAGATCTTCCTGCTGGGTTAGTTAGTTACTGCTGCGTAAGAAATCACCCCCCAGATTTGGAGTGAATTACTGGACTAAAACTACCATTTACTGTTATTCCAGATTCTGAGGATGGCTGTGTTTTCCTGCTGGTCTGGCCTTGATTATGCAAGTGGCTCTAGTCAGCTGATGGCTCTGCTGGGGCTGGATGACCCATCACGGGCCCAGGAACACTCATGTGTGGGCTCTTGGCTAAGCTGGCGGGGTGGCTGACCCACTCTGTCCATGTGATCTTTTATCCTGGGCTTATTCACAGGACAGTGACCTCAGGGTTCCCCAAGGGCAGAGGAGGAAGCTGCAGTACCCTTGAGACCCTGCTCGGAGTCTACACATTACCTCCAATGTACTGCATTCAAAGAAGTCACAAGTCTATGCCAACTTCAAGGGGTGGGGAAATAGAATTTTAACTCACTACATCTATTTGTTTGTTTGTTTGATTGGTTGGTTTTTTGAGACAGGGTCTCCCTGTGTAGTTCAGGCTGAACTTGAACTCACCCTGACCCAGGCTAGCTTCAAACTCATACTGATCCTGTCTCAGCCTCCTGAGTGCTAGGATTACAGGCATGTGCCACCATGCCCAGCTTTACTACATCAGTATTTTTTATATTGTTTGCAATACCAGAAACTTGTCCATCAGTAGATACAAAGATTTGTCAAAAAGAATTAGGGTTGGATATAGTGATCCATGCCTGTAATCCTAGCTACTCAGGAGACTGAGTCAGGAGGATCACAAGTTCCAGTCTGGCTTGGACAACTTAGCAAGTGTTGTCTCAAAATAAAATAAATAAAAAGAGATGTGGGCCGGGGATTTAGCTCAGTGGTTCCTCTGCCTGCCTGGAAAGCACAAAGTCCCGAGTCCAATCCCTGGTACCAAAAAACCAAAAACAACCAAACTAAACCAAACAAAAAAGAGATGTAACTCAGTGCTCCCTCGGTTAACTCCCCAGTGCCCTCCCCTCCCAAAAGAATGAGAAACCTCACTAGGTAAAGGGCCAGGTGTGGTGGCACACACTAGGTATAAACATGAAATATTTGCTAAATATGAAGGTGCAGAATAAGTATATCATGTCTAGTGTGGCAAGGGAGAAAAGCTGTGTGCTCTATGCAGGGGAGCAGGTCAGGCTGGGGGCAGGCGCTCCCAGGAGGGCGGCTTTTCTCCTTGTTCCGGGCCTGCACTGTCCTATCCTCAAGACTAGAAGATGCGTTCTGACATGAATGTGCAAAGAAGGTGATGAAGACTCATGGGCACTGTAGCAGGTGAGGAGAAGCTGCCTGGTTTGAACACACACTAGCAGGCCAGAATATACCCCCAAGATAGGGCACTTTTGCATATGATATTGAAGGCAATTGCCAAGAAGCAGTTACAAGGAAAGCTGTCTGCCTTCCTGCTGTTTGCCAAAAAGCATGGCGTGTTTACACAGGTCCTCCTCCCTTCTCTACCGGAAGGACAAGTGGCGGGGAGAGCCTGCAGCTAGATTGCCTTGCACCCCAGTAATCACTGCACGGTGCTCCAGCCATCCTTGGGTCCCCGCTGCCTCGAGGACAGACTTATTAAGAATTGAGCTAATAGAGTACAGTTCAGTTTTGCTTTAATTAATAGATCTTTTTTTTGAACTGGTTTCAGGTTTACAGAAAAACTGAGCTGAAGGCATAGAGTCCTCATGATACCCCATCCAGCTTCTCCTGTTATTAACGTCTCGCATTAGTGTACTACATTTGTTTTTTTGTTGTTGTTGTTGTTTTTTTGGTACCAGGGATCGAACTCGGGTCCTTGCGCTTGCGAGGCAGGCGACGGAACCACTGGGCTAAATCCCCGGCCCTACATTTGTTACAATTGAGCAATCAGAAGTAATACATTACTAAAAAAAAAAAAAAAGAAGTAATACATTACTACTGGCTAAAGTCCATAGTTTATATTAGGTTTCATTCTTTGTGTTGTACGTTCTGTGGGTTTTGACAAATATATAAGGACTTGTATCCAACATAGTATCACACAGAATATCTGTACTGCCCTAAAAATCCCAATACTTCATTTTTTCATTCCTCTCCCAAGCCCTGGAGACCTTGTCTCCATAGTTTTGCCTTCTCCAGAATGTCATATACTTGAAATCACCCAGTATGCGGTCTTGGCAGATTGGCTTTCACATGACGATATGCACTTAACTTTCCTCCACGTCCTTTCATGGCTCGATAGTTCTTTGCAGTGCTGATTAGTATTCCATTATCTGGATGTATCACAGTTATTCATTCACCTACGGAAGCACATCTTGGTTGCTTCCAAGTTTGGGCAATTATTTAAAAAGTTGCAGGGCCAGGGATTTAGCTCAGTGGTTTCGCTGCCTGCTGTGCAAGTGCAAGGACTGGAATTTGATCCCCGGTACCAAAAAAAAAGGTTGCTATAAACTTTTCTTGGGGGGGTACTGGGGATTGAACTCAGGAACTTGTGCTTGTGAGGCAGGTGCGGGCAACACTGAGCTACATCCCTGGCCTGCTACAAACTTTTAAAAAGAGAAAAAAGGTGCATGTGTGTTTGCTTATATCCTCATGAAATCTTGAAAAGTTACATAAGAAACTAATATAACTTCCCTAGGGGTGGTTTGTGGGAACAAAATGGTTAGTACAGTTGTTAGAGTAAGAATTTTACTGCACACCTCTTACATTATTTCACTGTTTGAACCATATAAAAATATGGCCTAATTAAAGAAGGCCCGGTGTGATGCTGTGTACTCATAATCCTGCTTCTTGGGAGGCTGAGGCAAGAGCATTGTGAGTGCAAAGCCAGCTCGACAACTTAGCGAGACCCCATTGGGGAAAAAATAAAAGTAAAGGAGGGGGGGAGAGAAACCCTAGTGAAAGAATGGTAAGGAGAGCCTACAGGTGTAGTTCAGGGGCAAAAGCACAGGTGAGACATGGGTGTGATCCCTACCACTACCACCAAACACAAAAGCAAAAATGAAGTGGTACTCGGAGTAATTGTAAGTCAAGGGATATGTTTCATTCAGCTTGAGCGCTCCTCTAACAAAATCCCATGCACTGGAGAGGTCCACCATACACCACAGATGCTGTCTCTACCAACTCTAGAGACTGGTAAGTCCAAGATCAAGACCAAGGCGACGGCAGATTCACTTCCTGCAGAGGCCTCACTTCCTGGGTTCCAGAGGCCACCTTTCTGTTGTGTCAGCACAGGCGGACAGGAAGCTCTGGCCCCACTCTTTCTTGTAAGGACACTAATCTCATCATGGACACTCCACCTTCACATCTAAACCTAATTCCCTCCCAAAGGCTGAAGCTCCTAATATCCTCACGACTATTCGACTGTCAACATATAGATGGGGGGCCGGGGTTGTGAGCATTCCATCCATGACAGAATATCATCCTCAGGCCTTCCTTTTACAAAACTCCTGCCAGTGGCCACGTGCTGGGTCATCACAGATGTCTGTGGTGGCGTGTGCTGCATGGAGCACACATCGGAGGACACCATTCATGACCTGCGCATTGTGCATTTGAAGATGTGTTAGTTACAACTGTCAGGCCGAGCAGAGCATTGTGAGGAAGGGAGACCTTGGCTAGTTGGCAGAAAAGTGTGCTTCAGGACATGCAGTAGCTCCAGCTCTGTGAGGAATCACAGTGGGAGATCAGTGAGGAGTGGCCCCAGGCCAAAAATAACTAGGCTTACGAGGATGCCTGGAGGAGGAGATGAAACATTTACAGAGGAGATAGGATATAGAAGCTGGACGTGGAGGCACACACCTGAAATCCCAGCACTCTGGGAGGATGAGGCAGGGTAATCACAAGTTCTGAACCCAGCCTGGGCAATTCAGCAACTTAGCAAGACCCTGTCTCAAAATAAAAATAAAACGGGCTGGGGATGTAGCTCAGTGCGAAGGTTCTGGGTTCAATCCTCAGAGGAGGGGAGGGGCATGAAGAGATGGAATCTATCAGACAGGGATGCAGGCTGAAGGTATGAGGAGCAGTCAGGCCTAGGTCACCCTGGGTCTCCGGCTCAGTCTGTGTGTGCAGTTACGTTTGCTCCAATCTAGAAAGATTTTAGATAAGTTTCCTTTATAAGCCATGGCAACAAATTATCAGGAAATGTAAAAGAAAACACACCAATTGTGAATGTATAGCACCTAGAATACATCTAAAAGGACTGGGTTTTATTTGTTTTATTTTTTTATTTTTTTTTTGGTACCGGGGATTGAACTTGGGACCTTGCGCTTGAGAGGCAGGCGCTGGAACCACTGAGCTGAATCCCCGGCCCAGGACTGGGTTTTATTACACTGCCTCAGTCTCTCACGTAGCTGGGACTCATGTATGGCAATGTACCTGGCTGACATTTTTCTACTTTATTGAGAAACTGTAAGGAAAGTTCCAAGTTAGTGGATACACCATGTAAGTGGACAGGAAACTCAGTGTGGTGGGGCATCAGTTCCCTAATTATACCGCAGCAGCAGCACAGTCATCCGGTCTGCTGCGTGATGCTGACTCTGGCTCTGGTGGAGAATCGGCCTGGGTGAGCCCTCAGGGGAGCAGAAGCCAGTTAGCCAGGTCATGGTAGTTTTGGGATTTCTCTTTGGATTGATGGCAGCCTGTGCATCGAGCGTATCACTCACTCTTTGTCCCTTGGTTTCTTCGTTTGTCAGTGGAGGTAATGATTGCAGTAGGCTGAGGTAGTCATTGCGATGGAAAATGGGTCTGTACCAATAAAACCCCAAGGCAAAGCTTGGCATACAAAATTAGCTGTCTTCAGCCTGGTACAGTGGCTCACAACTGTAATCTTGGTTGAGAGGCTGAGGCAGGAGGATTGCAAGTTTTGCTACTGAGGGCACCCTGGGCAATTTAGCAAGACCTTGTCTAAAAATTTAAAAAAGAAAAAGGTTGAAGAATGTAGCTCAGTGGTTGAAAATTAGTTGTTGTTAATGCTATTCACATTATTAACATTATTTTCACTTTACAGGTTCTTGATGATTAGACTAGGCAGTGCGAATACTGAGGGGGGGGATATTCCCAGGGCTTAATGAGATCAAACCTGAATCCTGGATGGGACAGGAAGGGCCACGCACCAGAATATCAGCGCTCATTGAATCCTCCCTCCATGCCTGAGTAGTGGGTTTTAGGGCCATTTTACAGATTTGGAAACTAGGTCACTGGCCCCATGAGGACAGCACTTATGTTTGCTTTGTACACCACATCTCCAGCACCAGAGCATGGTCCTAGCATGGAGTCGTGCCTCAAGAAACACTGGCTAATGGAGAGGTTTTCACTTATTTGTCCCTGGACACAGCAGGTACAATGGGTCCTGTGGCATGGAGGAAGCAGAGATGAACTAGCTGGGTCCTTAAGCATAAGAAGCCAAGCATCCAGCATGTTGGATTTCTGCTTAAATTTCAAAACTAGGAGTAGAGAGTCTTCCTTAAGAACAGGTCCTCTGGGAAGCAAGACAACTGACTACAAAAATAAATCTCTGTTATATTAAATTGCTGATATTTGGGAGATGTGCATTACAATGAGAGCAAAAACTGTTCCCCAGTGTAAAAATGAACAACTGTCAGTTAAATGTGTAACTGTGCTTGCTGAGAAAGATACATTGTAACTGTAGTCAGTACTGTAATGCAAACTCACTAGAGAAAGGCCTCTCAGAAAGCCCTGTCAAACCTCCTGCTCCCCCTTCACTGCCCCTTTGCTTATGTAATTATGTTTAGATTGATGGCTGTTTCCCCGCTGATTACGGCTGCTGTTTCCCCCTCCCATGGAAACATAAAGATATAAAAATGAGAGTAAACTTCTGTTTGACGCTTTCAAGGTGATTCGAATCCCTGGAAGCCGCTGGCAATAAAGCTGATTTTTTTTTTTTGGTACCAGAGTTCGAACTCGGGACCTTGCGCTTACAAGGCAGGTAGCGGAACCACTGAGCTAAATCCCCAGCCCTAAAGCTGATTTTTGCTCCTACTCATGTGGTCAGTGGTCTGTCCAGAGACCCAAGTGGTCACGCTTCATTTGGTGAGCCAGCCAGGAGGTTTTGGGTCCATACAGCCACCCATGGCTGACTGCCTCCCCCCAGGCAAAGCAGTCCTACCAGCAGATGGCAAGCCCACAGACTTCTGAATCAAGGTAAGGTTGAGGGACCCCACTTTGAAGAGGAGATCCAAGGAGGAGTCTCCAAAAGAGGACTGATCACCCCGTGTGTTCCCAGAGTAACTGCCAGGGATCAGTGAACCGGAACACTTTAGGCTACTGGAAGCCGGGTTTGGCCACTGCTGTTGGTGGGTGGGAGTATTTGTTTGGTTAAGTCTGTGAGTGCTTATGTGTGAATGAGATGGACATCGCATTCCTGACTCCAGTCAGGGTGCACAGTGTCGGGCCAAGTGCAGAGTCCTAAACCGCAGTTCCAGGGCTACCTCACATGGCTTACGGCAGCACTGCAGTGATAGCCAGGCTCACTGGCTGCCAGTGCTAAGACAGCCTGAGATATCTCTGAGAGGAGACAGGCCAGGGATGGATGAAGGGCTTGGTGTCCTGTTTGTCATTCATTTCTGTGGGAGAAAACCTATGGGTGGGAACCATAGCAAAAACACTTTAAAAAGAGATTTACTGGAGATTATGGTCAAAAACTTACTCCAGGGAAACTCAAAACCCTTTATGAGATAAAATGACCATCCTTTCAGGTTGGATGGCCCCCATAAGAATCACTAAAAAAACCGACAAAAACCTTAGTCCAAAAAATGTGACTTATCAGGTTATTATAAAAACCCCCAGACACCCAGATCAGTTCTCTTATGTGGACTCAGAGTTACAACTAGTTGTTTGTCCACCTCCTTGGGTGAGGGAACCCCTCTCCTGAGTTCGGGTCGCCACAACAGCCCTCCCAACAGGCAAAGACCTGCCAAAGTTCCGTTCATTTTTGAGGGTGATCCAGATGATTTGGCCTGCGATGTATTGAGCGTCCTGCTCCTGGACCAACTTCCCCCTTACGGGCAGCAGATACCAGCCCCAGCTTCAGGACCCTCGGCACCTCCAGTGTCAGGCCCTTCAGTTCCAGGATGGCCCTGTGCCAGCTGTGTCCTCAGAGCCCCCTCTCCATTCTGACTCGCCTGCATATCTGGTCTGACCTCTGGTTTGGCCCCAAATTCCTGGTCCCTACTGCGACCCCGCTTCTTCCACAAGGCTTCATCGTGCTGAAACTCCCCAGACCTAATCGATACGAGAACGAACCACTCGATTATGACAGTCTCCACTGGGCCTCAGCCATAAGACAACTGACATCAAGGGGGCCTCAGGACAAACTAAGGCATAAGTCTTTTTCCAGGCATGGATTTGGGAAATCGGGGGCCACAAAGTGGTCCATCAGTTCTTGTATATGCCTGACTGTCCAGTTCCCCTCTTAGGGCCGAAATTGATTTTTTGGACAGAAAAATCCATTTTGAACTGCCACTTCCATGGTTGATCCTGGCCCTGACTGTCCCCAGAAAAAATAAAGGCTCCATGACCGGCCAATTCAGATGGCCCCCAAGGGGGATTGGGACTCCATCCAAAACTGGCCCTGGATGTGAACAAAAGACAATTTTGAGAGTTCTTAAGAACATCAGGTGGGGCAATCCAGTTTCCAGTCCCCCTTCTGTCTTTCTTAGGCAGAAGCTTTCTTTCTCCCAATAAATTTTTCCTACTCTAAAGAAAAAAAGAACATCAGGCTTTTGGGTCAGGGATTTAGCCCAGTGGCACCATGCCTGCCTCGCAAGCACAAGGTCCTGAGTTTGATCACTGGTACCAAAAAAAGAGAACATCAGGCTTTTATAAGATACGGATTCTTAACTATGCCATCCTAGCTAAGACCCTCTATAAAGCCACAAAGTGGGGAGAAATAAAACAGCCCCTCAGAAAGCTTCAGCACTCGGTCTCTCTGGCCTAAACAAACCTTTCACCTTAAGCCCTCAAATCAGGATGAAGTCTCTAACAACCTAAGCCCAGCTACCCTCCTTCCCCAGCTAAAAGGGCCCATACATGATTGTGAGGAGGCCATAGAACAGGTTTACTCCAGCCGGCAAAATCTGTGAGACCAACCTCTCCACTGGCCTTAATTGGAGTTCTTTGTGGACAGGAGTAGCCACATAGATGAGACTGGGAAACAGAGGGCTGGCTACGCAGCCCTAGAAGGGATTGTAGAGTCCCGATCACTACCCCAAGGGACTTCAGCTCAGAGGGCTGAGCTTATTGCCCTAACTCATGCATTAGAGTTAGGAAAAGGAAAGAAACTAAATGTCTACCCAGACTCCATGTTCACATTCCTGTGTGTGGTTTTTGGGGTTTATTTGGTACCAGGGATCAAACTCTGGACCTTGCGCTTGCGAGGCAGGCGGCGAAACCACTGAGCTAAATCCCCGGCCCAACGTTCACATTCTAACTCTACATGTACATGGGGCCCACCAAGAAAGAGTTACTTACAACAGAAAAAAAAAAAATATTCACAGGACATACTGTGACTCCTATAAGCAGTCTGGGCTCCTAAGAAAGTTACAGTAATCCACTACTGAGGACATCAAAAAGAAGGGTTCAAGGAACAGCTGGACAATGACAGGGCAGACCAAGAGGCCAAGGCCACAAGTTTATGGCCAGATGCCATGCTTTTTCCCTCGGTACCCTGGGGGGAAACAACGAGAAACCAGCGCACACCTCAGAGGAGATCCAATAGATATCTCAAGAGGGGGAAATTAAGAAAAAAGACAGATGGCCAGGGATTTAGCTCAGTGGTTCCGGCATCTGCCTTGCAAGCACAAGGTCCCAAGTTCGATCCCCAGTACCCCCCCCCCAAAAAAGAAGGAAAAAGACAGATGGTGCCAGCTTCCAGATGGCCAATTTGTGGTACCTTACATGTGGGGCCTCGATCAGTACAAGCTACACGTAAGACCACCCACCCAGGAAAAAAAATTAGAGGCTCTGTTCGACCGTTACTTCTACATCCCCCAATTGACATCCCTGACCAAACTGTCCGTGTATGACTTATGCTCAACATAATCCAAAGATAACATCAGGTGTCCCAGAGGGAGTCCAAAGGAGAGGGCCAGTGCCTTTTAAAGATATCCGAGTCAACTTCACAGAACTGCCCAAATGTAAAAGACTTCATTGCCCCTTGGTCATGGTCTGTACTTACTCCAACTGGGTAGAGACGTTCCCTTGTTGGACAGAAAAAGCCCAAGAAGTGACACGGAAACTGCTACAAAAAATCATCCCCTGCCATGGGCCTGCACTGAACATAGAGTCAGACAAGGGTCCTGCATTTGTGGCAGTAGCAGTCTAAGGGGTGGCAAAGGCATTGGGGAGTAATTGGAATTTACATGCGGCCTGTCGGCCCCAGAGCTCAGGAAAGGTAGAGGATAAATAGAACCCTAAAAGTGGGGTTAGAAAAACTCTGCCAAGAGGCTGGCCTAACCTGTGTCCAGGCCTTACCTATTGTGCTTCTCCACACACATTGCACTCCCCACAAGAGCACAGGCTGTTCACCCTCTGAGCTTCTGTTTGCCAGGGCACCCCTGTCCTGAGAGGACCAGAACACAGTATAGGGACAGTAGGAGAAGCTACCTTAGGAAGACAATTGATTGAGCTAGGAAAGCTCTCCCAAAAGATAACCTCTTGGGCCTTAGAAAGGGCCCCTGTTAGCATTTCTAGTCCACTCCACCCCTTCTCTCCAGGAGATTCAGTTTGGGTAAAGGACTGGAGACAAGGCAGCCTTAACCCCAAATGGAAGGGTCCATTAAGTCATTCTGACTACTCCCACAGCAGTCCAAGTAGAAGGAGTCCCCAGGTGGGTCCACCATAGTTGGGTGAAGAAGGCTGCGACACCAGAGTGGAGGTGTTTGCTCCAGAGACCCTCATCATGGCACCAAGATCATCCTGACTTGGAGGGAAACCAAGAAAAAGCCAGCAGAGGACATCAGCCCTGCTCCAGTCCCTCCGGGGCTGAGTAGGCTACGCACACAGAAGCCTGGGGACCCCGCCAAAGCCAGGACTGCATACCTTTGTTCCTAACTGACATGAGCTGTCATGCCTTGCTTTAAACTGTGTTAGGATTTCTTTCCCTGCTTTTTGCCATAGACTTTGCTGACACTACCCCAGCTGACGGAAATTGGGACAAAAAAAATGTCTGATAGTCCTCACCTTCCTTTTGTGGGTAGGATGTTTTACTGATATTAGTTGCTTTTATTAAGGGTCTTATCTCCTCCACTCCAGGAGTGACATCCGGGGGAGTAATTCCTACAGGGGAACCAGCAGCTGTGACCCCTGCCTGCATGTCACTCGGACAGGAGCTTCTGTTAGACTATTTTGCTTTTCCATACTTACTATGTTTATAAAGAGAGGTCATAAAAACCTGCACCCTAATTTGACTACGGATAAGATCTGTAAGCCTAAAGATGGTACCCCACCCATTTGCTTTAACCCAAAAATAAGAACTGCTTGAGAGTTTAAAATCCCAAGTGTGGGCCGGGGATTTAGCTCAGTGGTTTCGCCACCTGCTGTGCAAGCGCAAGGACCCAAGTTTGATCCCCGGTACCAAAAAAAAAAAAAAAAAAAAATCCCAAGTGTGTCTCACACCAGAGACAAATTGAGATCCTTGATAAATAAAACCACAAAATTAAGGCCTGGAGAGCTAATTTTTTTTGATGCCTCGGCAGCTATCAATTTCACCTTTAAAGCTAATCAAATGGGGCCAGGGATTTAGCTCAGTGGTTTCGGCGCCTGCCTCACAAGTGCAAGGTCCTGAGTTCGATCTCCGGTGCCAAAAACAAAAGCTAATCAAATGTTTCCCCCTAGGTATGGAATGATCCACTTTCCTTTCATGTCATGCGGGGGCACACACTGGGAAAAAAGTATAGCAATAATGACAAGCATATATGTGTCTGGAAAAATAACCTATGGGATTGGTGTAGATCCACCACCAGCCAGTGGTTGCTCCTATTATCTTATGTGAAATGGGGCACCTGGCGGACAGTTTTCTCCTTCAAAGAAACAGAGACCCTCAGCCCCTTGTGGCCCCAGGGTCTGTAATCCAGTCACTGTCAACATCAGAGACCCCAGGACCCAAAGTAGGAGGAGGACAAAGACTTTAGACTACAGATAAACGGGTGAGGTTATGACCCTGAGACACTGACCCACATCAGGAGGTGTGCTTTTGCCCTAGCCAACCTCCAGTTTCAGACTCTTTCATTCCTTCTATAGAGATGGTCCAACCTCTGCCACAGGTTCCTATGGTGACCCAAAACCTGTTCATGGGTCTAACAAAAAACATGGCCCACTCACTAAATGTCACCTCATGCTATGTGTGTGGAGGAACTCTGATGGGGGATCAATGGCCATGGGA
This sequence comes from Heterocephalus glaber, assembly GCF_000247695.1. Next base: position 14,078,233 of record NW_004624782.1, on the reverse strand, counting down.
GACAAAAACATGGGATCCCACCAAAAAGAACACAGAGTGGTGGGAAAATAAAACATTAACCCCTTGGCTCAATTTCTTAATCTGAGCCTAGGATAGAAAAACCTATCTGCCTCCATCCACTAGTCAGCCCCTAAAAGATTATATTGCATATGCAGAAACAGGGCATATGCCAACTTCCCTATAATTGGGAAAAAGCAGAAAAACGCAAGAGGTAGCCCATGTACCAGTCCAGGCCTGGAAAGGGTGGGATGCCAGAGAAGTGTTTAAAAGATGGTTCTCAGCTCTAGGGGCTTTAGGACAATGATAGAAAGGTTTATCGCTGTTACTGGAATCTGCTCACTTATCCCTTGCTTGATACCCATAGTGATCAGGGCTCTGCACACCATGACAGAGACCACTGTAGAACGGAAAACACCCTCCAAGGTCTTATGGGCTAAAGGATATCAGTCTATAAAAAGTTTATGCAGACAGATTTTGATAATAAAAGTTGATATAAAAAGTGAGGCTCTTCAATCAGAGCCTCAAAGGGGGAAACGAGCAAAAACTGTCCCCCAGTGTAAAAATGGACAACTATGGGTTAACTGTGTAACTGTGCTTGCTGAGAAAGATACATTGTAACTGTAGTCACTACTGTAATGCAAACTCACTAGAGCAAGGCATCTCAGAAAGCCCTGCCAAACCTCCTGCTCCCCCTTCATTTTTTTTCTTTTTCTTTTTTGGTACCGGAGATCGAACTCGGGACCTCGCGCTTGCGAGGCAGGCGCTGGAACCACTGAGCTAAATCCCTGGCCCTCCTGCTCCCCTTCACTGCCCCTTTGCTTATGTAATTATGTTTAGATTGATGGCTGTTTCCCCAGTGATTACAGCTGCTGTTTCCCACTCCCATAGAAACTCAAGGATATAAAAATGAGAGTAAACTTAAGGATATAAAAATGAGAGTAAACTTCTGTTTGACGCTTTCAAGGTGATTCGAATCCCTGGAAGCTGCCGGCAATAAAGCTGATTTTGCTCCTACTTGTGTGGTTGGTGGTCTGTCCGGAGACCACCAAGTGGTCACATTCCAACACAGCATAAGCCAGCCTAGCCTACCTAATATGCTATGATTCCCCAATATGAAAACAAGAATTGTGAGAGGTATTTCCTAAAAACCCAGATTCCAGGCTGAATCTACTGAATCAGAATTTGTGGTAAAGAGGCCCAGTAATCTGTATATTTAAGAGGCTTTCCCTCCATCTTCAGGAGTGAAGAAATCTGCAGCAGCTCAACTTGAAAAGACATGAAGGGGAAGAAGGTCCCAGAGGACAGGAGCAACAGGAGGAAAGGCATGGAGGTGAGAAAATGCAAGGAACGCCGGGCTGGGTGGGCACACCTGTGATCCCAGCACTCAGTAGGCTGAGGCAGGAAGATCGCTGCAAGTTCAAGGCCAGCCTGGGCTACAAAGCAAGACCCTGTCTCAAAAAAATAGAAAATGCAGAGAATGATTTGGGAGTAGAATCGCAGGGTGCATGAGAAACAGTGGCCCGTGCTAAAGTAGAAAGCCATGTTAGGAAGTCTGGGCTTTGTCTACAGGGACTGCCTCAATTTTACATTTTTGTTTTGTTTTGTTTGGTCCCGGGGATCAAACTCAGAACCTTGCACCTTCGACGCAGGGGGTAGAACCACTGAGCTAAATCCCCGGCCTCAGTTTGATACTTGAGAATGCGTAGGAAACCGCTGCATGATTCAGGCTCACCTTGCAAGGTTGTCTGTGAGATCTGAAGCGATAGGTCAAAGTCATGGGGTACAGGTTTTGCCTGCCATATTCGAAGCCTTGGGTTCCATGGCCAGCACTACGAAAACAACAAACCAGCATTAAGATCACTGGACAACAATGGAAATCACCCTTGTCCTGACACCACACGGTCTGTGTCCATCTTCAGAGCCACAGCCAGGTCTGAGTTGTGCACCTTTCACTCATTCATTCATTCACCAAATACTGAGCACCTGCTATGTTCCACAGAGGCTGCCACTGGAGAACTGGCAATGAACAAAACAGATGACAGTCTCCGCCTTCAGAGAGTTTCTTTTCTTTCTTTCTTTTTTTTTAGACAGAATCTCGTTAAGTAGCCCAGGCTCCTGGTGATCCTGCCTCGGCCTCTCGAATGCTGGGACTACAGGCATGCGCCACAGTGCCTGGCCCGTGGAGTTAATTTTCATTGTCTTTATGCCTGGGTAAAGGTGTAAAGAGATACACCATTCATTCATTCATTCATTCATTCAGATTCTTAGCCAACGGGCCGAGGATTTAGCTGAGTGGTTTCGCTGCCTGCTGTGCAAGCGCAAGGACCTGAGTTCGATCCCCAGTACCAAAAAAAAAAAAAAGCAGATTCTTAGCCAGCAACTACTTTGTGCAAGCAGACACTAGTCAGCCCACCTTAGGCTGGTGGGGAAGCAGGCTCAGCCTGCTTGTAGCGAGGCTGTCTGGTGTCTGCCTGCCCAGACTGTGGGCCTTGAAGGATGAAAAGTCTGTCACAAAGCTCAGCCGTATTCCAGGCAGAGCAAAGCGGTAGTGAGGTGTCTGGAGGTGCCTGGAGTCCGTGGTTCGTCGCCATGATTAAGGACAAGGTCCATGGTATGGGGACAGCGGAGGAGAGAAGAGGCGACAGTGGGAGTCAAAGTCAGAGCAGGCGGTCAAGGGTCGGGGCGGTGATAGCAAAGGGTGTTAAATCTATCATGTTTATTTGGGGACAGTGACCCTAGGGGTCAGGAAGGAGGGTGGATATGAAGGAAAGGAGCCTCAAGTTGGGAGACCAGGGAGGAAACTGTCCTGGACGGCACGGCCCCAGGAGCCAGCTCTGGATGTGGCAGCTGAGAGAGGAGCTCTAGCTGTGGTTTTAGGAGTGGACTCCGCGATCAAAAGCTGCAGACGAGAGTCTTCCTGTGAACACCTGGACACGTTACCTAACCACCCAAGGTCCCTGATCTGTACCTTGGGATAATAACAGCAGTCGCTGCTGTGAGCTCAGAGGGTTTACAGGAGCTACCAGTGTCTTGGGTGACACATGGAGGCTGCTCTGAACATGGGAGCGGTATTATGATGGGGAAGAAGTCAACGACAGCCTTGCGTTGGCAGTGAGTGGCTGAGCGGACAGAGCACAGAGGAGCAGCACCGTAGGGAGGCCCGGCCAGCATGGTGTTGGGGCCCCAGAAGGGGCCCGGCCTTGTTCACCACAGGTATGGATCTGCTTGCGTCTCTGACAGCGTGCCTTGTCTCTGTGTTCCTGGTGTCCAGCTCAGACACAGTAGAAGCTTTCTTCTCGTTTTTTCTCTTTTTAAGGACTTTCTCAGAGGGGAGGAATATGAATTGCAGAGACAGATGTGGATACTGAAGGCATGCAGGTGCAGAAAGGTGCATGTAGAGAAAGTGGAGACCCTGGGAGAGAGTACAGGGGCACTGAGGTTGAAGGGTTCTAGGAGAAAGGAGTGGCCTGGAAAGAGGATGGAAGACAAGAGCCAGAGTTTGGGGGCAGCAGGCAGGCAGGGAGTCAAGGAGGGGACGGTTTCGGACAACAGAGGTCATTGGGGTCAAGTGCTGCTGAAAGGTCAAAGAGGAGAGGGGCTGAGCAGTGGGTGATGAATCTGGTATCAAGCAGCTGGCTGGGTACTTAGCAAAAGCACAGTCCCCCATCAGGGGCCAGAGGCCCATTGCTGGGGCAGGGAGAGGATGAGGAGATGGGAGGAAAGGGAAGAGCATGCAGGGTAACTCGGACCTTCCAGGGCTCCCGATTTGCTCTCCCAAACATTTTTCTTTCCTTCTGCCTACTAGGGATAGAACCCAGGGCCTGGCATGGGCTAAGCAAGTGCTCTATCACTTCGCTACCTCCCTGGCCCCAGACAAATTTCATTTTTAACCGTCAGAGCCACCTCAAGACGGCCAGCGGTCCTGTCGGGGCACCTTGTCCCTGGAGGGGCAGGCAGAACTCCCAGACCCAGCACTGCCGGGCTCGCGCGTAGGTTGAGGAAGGCCGTGCCAATAAGCCCTACATCCTTCTCAGCAAGCGACTGGCTGGTTCCTCTCATCAAAAAGCCGCGCGGAGGGTCAGTCTGTATCCCCAGTGTCCAGAGAGCCAGCCTCCTTCAGGGACACTCGCACGGCGGTGGTCGCGCGGCTCCTACCGAGGCGGGCGCGAAACAATCTGTGCGCATCTCTGGGTGTAAGGGACCGCACGCCCTCCCTGGCCCCCGCCTCTGCCCGCCTCCCGCGCGCCCCTCGCGGACTACAAGCCCCAGGCGCCCCCGGCCCGGCTGCGCATGCCCCCTGCCTCCGCCGCGCTCCCGCCCCCCCCCACGCGCGCCCGCGCCCGCGCCCGCGCCCGCATCCCTCATCCCGCGGGTGCCGCAGCCGCATCGCCACCGCAGCCCGGCGGAGCGGATCGGAGCGGAGCGGCCTCTGCCCGGCCCCGCCTCGCCCACAGGACCCCTCGTGACCCGGCCGCCCCGGGCGCCCCAGACCCGGCCTGCAGCACCGCGGTGGGAAGCAGGGAGCAGCGGCGGAGGCCGAGGCCGAGGAGGGGGAGGAGCCGTCGCAGGATGAAGGATCGGACTCAGGAGCTGCGGAGTGTGAGCCTCCGGGGGAGGTGGGGCGGGACCCAGGAGGTGGGGAGCGCGCGGGGGCGCGGAGCACGAGGCGGCGGGAGTCGGCGGGACCGAGCGGCGTCTCCCCCTCTCCGGGCGAGCGCTCCCGGGAGGAGGGGCGGGCTGCCGACGGGAGGGTGCGGCGCTGACCGGCCAGGCCGCGTCTCGGGACCCAGGTTCGGGTGCTGCGGGAGGGCACAGCTGAGACTGAGCCAGCGCCGGGCAGTGAATGAAAGTGTGCGTGTGTCCGTGTGTGCACTCGCATGTCGGCCCCACGGGAGGGAAGCGGCGGCCCCGGAGACCGGCGGGGGGCCGAGGCCCGGGTGGGTGACCCCGGTGGGAGGAGAGGGGGACCACGCTCCCCGGGAACTGGGGCCCCGAGCGCCCGGCAGGCCCGGGCCGCAGGCCGAGGGGGAGGCCGAGGAGGAGGCGGGCAGCTGGGTGTCGGGAGGGGGGCGGCCCGCGGTGCACGGGCAGCTGTCTTCGGAGGGGCTGGGGAAGGGACTCGGGCGGGAATGGCTGGGGAGGCGGGGAGGATGCTGGAGCATTGCAGAAGCGAGGGAGGAGGCAGAGCTGGCCACTTGCTGTGTGTGTAATCGCCCTGTGCTGTTTCTCCACCAAAGTACCGGCCGCGGCCAGCGGCCAGTGTCCTCGCACCGGGTCTCTACCAGCAGCCTGCTGGGTGTTACCCCACTTGACGGGTAGGGAAACTGAGGTTCAGAGATGAGAAGGGACTTGCCCAAGGTCATCAAGCAAATGGGGGAACAGGCTGGAATCTGAGTCTCCCATCTGCTGAATCAGTGTGGGTCTGCTTTTCTTGCCTTAACTAGAAGTCTTGACACTAGAGGTAAAGAGCAATCTTTGGAGAGACCCCTGTATTTGGGGGTGGGGACACAACCTGGAGCCAAGTGATAGCCGTCTCTGCCTTCTCTGGGGAGACAAGCTAGCAAGTAAGAAAGAAAGGAAGGTAGAAGGAGGGAATTGGAAGGTTTATTTTCATTTGTTTGTTTTTTATGGTACTAGACATTGAACCCGGGGTCTTGGTACTGAGCTACATCCCCACCCAGTGTTTTTCTTTTCTTTTTTTTTCGTTTTCGTTTTGAAACAGGGTTTTGCTAAGTTGCGTGGGGTAGCCCTGAACTCATAATTCTCTTGGCTCCCAGAATGCACCTGGGATCCCAGGCATGCATCTGATTAGATTTATTTCTTAACTTTTACTGCATATATACTCAGGCAAAAAGGAAATAATAACCAACACTATTTTGAGCATTTTATACATGTAAATCATTGACTTGGGTGTGGTGGTGCACACCTGTGATCCCAGCGCTCAGGAGACTGAGGCAGGAGGATCGCTGTAAGTGCAAGGCCAGCCTGGGGTACACAGTGAGACACCGTCTCAGAACAAACAAAATCAGTCAGTCATTTTGATCCTCTCAAGTATGAGGCTGGTGCTAGTATTCTCTCTCTCTCTCTCTCTCTCTCTCTCTCTCTCTCTCTCTCTCTCTCTCTCTTTGGTACTGGGAGTTGAACTCAGGGCCTCGTGCTTGCCAGGCAGACGCTGTGCCCCTGAGCTACGTCCCCCGCCCAGTATTAGCTCATTTTATAGATAAGGAAACCAGAAAGGTTAAGTAACTTGACCAAAGTCACACAGCAGAAAAAGGGAGGGGAGGGGTGCCAAGGGTGGGAGCTCCCTGAGGGGCCAGGGTGCCTGTCCAGAGGTTTGGGCACTGCTGGCAGGGCTGCCGGGGATTGGGGGGGGAGAGGCCGGAGGGGGCTGAACGCTGCTGGCTTTGGTGTTAGTCACAGACAGCTCAGGGAGGGTGGAAATTTGGGAGGGGGCAGAAAGAAGCTGCCAGATGCAAGAAGCAAGTAAGGGTCTCCCTGCCAGGGCTCAGGGTGGGGGCTGGGGGCCGGTGTGGGGAGCCCAGAGGAGCTCTCTGAGATGGAAAGAAGCCTGCTGGGCCTGTTTGTCTTTCCAGCAGGGCCCCCATCCCAGTGGTGGCTACGTCTGCTGACCACACAGTTATGGCGGGCACAGATTTGGGACCCAGACCGTCTGGGCTCAAACCCTCACTGTGCTCCTTCCTGTGTGACCTGGGGCAGGCACCTTACCCTGGTCTGGCCCAGCCTTCCTTCCTGTGTGTGCTGGGAGCAATGTGAGGACCTGATCCGAGCTGTCCTGAGTGGGATTAAGAGTAGTCCGAGCACAGAGTGCCGGCTCCCTGCAGCTGGCTCTTCGAGGACTCCATGTTGCTCTTGAGCCTCGCTTAGGCCCCTGAGGTGGGCAGGATGTGACCCCTGATTTATTTTGGGGTTAACTGAAGACCAGTGGGAAAAAGAAAGCTGACTTGCTGAAGGTGACACAGCTCTTACTGGCAGAGCTGGGGTCCAACCAGGGTTTCTGTCTCCAGCTCACCAAGTGTCCTGAGCTGGAAACTGGGAGGCCCTGGGCTGGTCCTGCTGGGGAGTTGGAGTAAGCAAGCCTGGGCTGGAGAGCAGAGGGGAGTGAATGGGCCAGAGGAAGCAGAGCGGGAGCGAGGCCAGGAGAGGACACAGGGACAGGCAGGGGAAAGCAGGAGGGGTGGGGTTTCAGCTGCACGGAGCTTCTGTCTGCCTCTCAAGCATATCAGACACATTATACCCTTCTTCAGAGTCTTTGCCCTTGTTTCCTTTGCTCAGAACACTGTTCCTTCCCCCCTAGAATGCTGTTCCCTCTGCCTCATATTCAGTTCCCTCCACACTGTAGTGCAGTGACTCTTCAGGACTCAGCGCAAATGTCAGAAAGGCCTTCCCTAACCCGCCATGTGGCCTGGCATGCTGGTGCACACCCTGGAATCCCAGCACTTGGGAGGCTGAGACAGGATGATTGCTGTGAGTGTGAGGTCAGCAGACAGTACACAGCGAGTCTGGTCTCAAAAACAAAACAACAGAAAACCCAAACTAACCACCCATGGGAAGCCTCCCCACACCTGCTTCTGGTCTCTGCTTCCTGTCCCTCCTGCCATCGGCACCTTGGGGCTCTCTCTCCCATCTCACTGCCAGTCCTGTTCGCCACTACATTCCTGGCTCACCGGGAGGGTGGTGCAGAAGGCAAGGAGAGGCGACAGATGGACTAGGCGGCTGCTGCCTGCACCCAGGAGCGAGGGTGAGTGTGTGTCAGTGTGCCCGGGCACTCGTGTGCTCACACACGCCCCCTGTGACTTCCCCACCGCCCAGTTCCATCTTGGTCGCCATCTGTCTCTCTGGTCACTCACTCGCTGGCTCCGGTTGGCTCTCTCCTCTTCCCATTTGGGAATCTGCCCTTGTCCTCTACACACGCACACGCACAGGAGGGATGTGTCTCCAGGTGCCAGCCTGGCCTGTGAGGGGCCTGCAAGGCGGCTCCAGGAGGTGTTTGCTGCTACCACCTGCAGCCCTCATAAGCATGTGAGCAGCCGTGGGCAGCCAGGAGCAGAGGGCTGGGTCCAGCCCTAGGCATAGCCACCCCCTGGCCCGTGGCTGGGCCCTCCTGGGCAGGTTACTCACTTGCGGCAAACCTCATCTGTCAAACGGGGTGAGAGCAGAACCTGCCGCGGGAGGCCCTGAGGATCCTAGCAGACACAAAGCCCGGGTGCCTGTCTCTACCTCCCCACCCTTCATGGTGGGACAGACAGATCATCCGCCATAGCCCAGTGGGCACATTTGATCCTCTTCCTGGGGTCTCCTTTGCCCACGCCTGCCCGCCTGCTTGCTCTGTCTCTCGCCATCGGTCTCTCTCGCTCTTTCTCTCTCTCTCTCTGGTACTGGAGAGTGAACACGGAGCTGCAGTTCCAGTCCTTTTTTTTTTTTTTTTTTTGGTACTGGAGATCGAACTCAGGTCCTTGCACTTGCAAGGCAGGCAGCGAAACCACTGAGCTAAATCCTCGGCCCTCCCAGTCCTTTTTTAAAAGAAATTTTTAGCCAAGTGTGGTGGCACATGCCTGCGATCCCAGCACTCGGTGGGCTGAGGCAGGAGGCCAGCCTGGGTTACATGGCGATGTTTTTGTTCATTTTGGAGCCGGGGTCTCAGTGGATCCTCGCAATCGTCCTGCCTTGGCCTGCCAGGGTTCTGTTACAAGGCTGTGCCTGACTTCTCTCAGGCTGTCCGACTTCTTCCAGGAATGGGGGCTGTGCTCATGTCAAACCCACGCACCTCAGAGCAGGAAGGGTGTGTGCCGAACGCTTGCCTTGGGCCTGCGAACCTCCCACAGGAGGGTCCAGCGCCCAGAGTGCTGCCTCCAGTCAGAGCAAGGCCGGCAGAGGCAGGAGGCCTGGCTTCCTGTCTGGGCCCTGGGCTCTTCCTACAGCCTTGGCCCCTCTGACAGCTCTCTGCCCTGGCTGTGGAGCGCAGAAGCACTGAGTACACCACAGGGTGGGCCCTTTGGGACCAGGCAGGGACAGAGGGACTCCCATCCAGCAGCAGGATGGGTGGAAAAGCCTGGGATTCAGCAGTCCTGGGTTCAAATTCCACCTCTGCCTTTATTTTCTGTGGCGCCGTAGGCAGGTCAGGCAAGCCTTCTGAGCTCTCCTCGTGTGTACCCTGGGATGGGCAGGAGGTGACAGCCCCACTGAGCGTGTTCTTTGCAGCATGAGGCACTTCCCCTGGTCTCTGCATTATGTCCTCTTGCCCTCCACATGGGTTGGACATTACTGCCACAGCAAATGCACAGACCGACGCCCAGAGAGGAGTCAAATTGTCTGAAACTGCTCATCCGAGGCTGATTTTCTTTTTCTTTCTTTCTTTTTTTTTTTGAGACAGGGTCTCACTGTGTAGCCCAGGCTGACCTCAGACTTACCAGGATCCTCCTGCCTCAGCCCCCTGAGTGCTGGGGTCACAGGCATGTGCCACCACACCCGGCCATGGTCTTGTTCTTTTACCTCTGTCTGTCTCAGTTTCCCTGTCTACAAAAGGGTTTATAAGCTGGGCGTGATGACACAGCCTGTAATCCCATCACTGGGGGGGCTGAAGCAGGAGGATCTCAGTGAGTTCAAGGCCAGCCTGGGCCACATAGCAAGACCGTGTCTCAAACACCAAACCAAAAAATAGATGGGGCTTATAATAATCCCTACCTCACGGCTGTAAGCATGAAATGGATAAATATATATGCAGAGTCCATAAAGCAGCTCATGGCACATTGTAAAACATATTTAAATGTTTGCCATAATTGCCATTAGGTTGGCCAGTGGCCCTTACAGAGTCTTAATGAAGCTTAAAAGAGATAGCAAGAGGGCAGGCGCACTGAGTGATGGCAGTTTGCTCGGTTTCGGGGCTCAGGCCTCTCTCTCCCTGACTCCCTGAGCGGGCTGGGCAGGAGCCAGCCTGGAGGAAGTGGGCAGGGGGCCGACAGTCCTGGGTGCCCAGTGTCCCTGCCCTGCCCCCCGCCTGTGACATGGGGTGATGGTGTTTGCTCATTTTCTCATGGGGCTGTGGTGGAGGATAAAAGGGGTCATGGGTATAAGAGTGCAAATGAAGAGGATTATTAGTCCTCAGCTCTCTTAATAATTATGACACTAAAAGCGACCTTAGGCCCTCTGCCTTCTCTCTCAAGGGCAGGTGAACAGGTAGCCTGGGGTGCTCTGGGGTCGAATCCAAGGGGATAGCTCTGGGAACCGCAGGAGAAGTGAAGAGAGGCTTGGAGAGGACTCCTAAAGTCGGCCTGGGGAAGGGGAGAGGCAGAGCAGGGAGTTCCCAGGTGCCCGGCCACGCGTGTTGAGGCGGTGAGTGGGCGAAGGGAGAAGCGGGGCAGAGGAAGGCTGTGGGCTTGCTCGGGCTCGGCGGTGGGAGGTCCCAGGGCGGCTGGGGTTTGTGACCGGGAAGTAGAGCCACTGTGGGAGGCTGCAGTGCTCACAGATGAGCCCGAATCTCAGAGAAAGCAGCTATGCCCTCCGGGTCCCCAGCACTCACCTGTGCCACCCTCCTGTGTGGGCGGCATGGGTGAAACAGCCACCCTTTCCTGGCAGAGATGGGACGTCTGCGTCTGAGCACATGCTGGCCAGGGGTGGCTCCTGTCTGTCCTGTCCACAGGACGGAGGGAGGCCGAGCAGCTTGGGCCAAATGTGGTGCCGGCTCTCCCAGGGCAGTGGGGCCTGCCCATTCCCATTTGAGTTCTCTAGGCTGTGTGGGCTGCATTCGGGTCCCACAGCTCTGTCTAGATTTAAGCTGAGCTGTCTGGGACCTGGCTGAGCCTGGTCCAGTCCAGCCTGAGCTGTCTGCTCAGTCTTCTGGGTCGCAGCTGGCTGCACCCCAGGCAGAGGCTGTTTGGATCCTGCCTTGGTTTCGTTCAGGCTCTCCAGTCTAGATTCTGCCTGAGCTCTACCCAGATTCTTTCTGGAAATCAGGATGAGCTGTTTAAATTTCCACTGGGCCTGATTAGGGCTCCAGATGCAATTAAGCTTCATGGGCTCGGGTTGGTTTTTTTTTTTTGGTTCCGGCGATCGAACTCAGGAGCTTGCGCTTGTGAGGCAGGCACGGTGCCACTGAGCTACATCCCCGGCCCATGGGCTCGGATTTTGTCCTCAGACCCCTGTCCCAGCAGAGAGGAGTGTGAAGTCAGGCGTGGGAAGCCTGGGAAGGCCTCCCTGCCCCCTCTTCCCAGCTCTGGGTATGCACCGGGACCTCAGCTCATGCGTGTGCATGTCAGCGCACTTCGCCATTAGTCTGTGTGCAAGTGCACATCAGCACGCCAGGGTCCGTGGGCGTCAGGCCTATTTCTGTGCCTGTGTCAGCTCTTCTGTCTGTGTCACTGGTCTGTCTGTCGGCGGTGGTGGTGTGGGTGGGCAAATCCCTTTGTGTCTTGGCTCTGCGGGTGGAGGGCTGAGCAGCTGCAGGTTGCAAGTGGGAAATCCGAACAAGGGAGAGTGGGTGTGTGTGTGGTGGAAGGGGCTGGGTGAGAGTGAGTGAAAGCAGAGAAGAGCCGCTGCCGGGAGGGTCAGGAGTGGGCGGGAGAGGGAGCACTGACAACAGAGCGCTTGCTGCCTGCAGCCCTCCGGCCCTCCCAGCCTGGCTGTGCTTGCTCGGCCTGGCTGTGCTTGCTCACTGGGCCCTGCTGTCGGGCACATGGCTGGGTGTGGGGCAGCAAGGGAGAGAACAGGAGCAAATCAAGACCTGGGCAGGTTTGCTAGAGATTGCCGACGAGGTCCAGGCTCCTGGGACACCATTCAAGGCTCCTTGTTGCAAGGCTGACATTTAGTACTTGGTGGTTAAAATACTGACATGCAGGGGCCGGGGATTTAGCTCAGTGGAGCCGTGCCTGCCTTGCAAGTGCAAGGTCCTCAGTTCGATCCCTGGTACCTGAAAAAAAAATACTGAAATGCATCCATAGCGGTTGGTCAGTGGCAGCTGGTCTGAATACCATCCCCTTCCTGGATAAGTCTGACCCACAAGACAGGCAGCCCAGAGATGATTTTTGCTTAATTCCTCGAGAGCCCTTTGGCCTGAGAGCTGTCTTGGCCTCCAGAGCCTTGCTTCACAGGACAGTCCAGTCTTCATTCTGACTTTTGATGCTCTCAGCGTCCCTCTGCCCATGGTCCTCCCCAAGAGCCCTCTCTCAGCCTGGAACTGAGGGGTGGGTAGCAGGTAGAGGGTTAGCATGCTCAAGTGCCCGTCTTGGGGGTCCGGGTTGGGGCTGCTCACGGATCTAGCCTTCCTTTGCCTCCAGGCGAAAGACAGTGACGATGAGGAGGAGGTGGTTCACGTGGATCGGGACCACTTTATGGATGAGTTCTTTGAACAGGTAATGAGTTCCCAGGGCCCCAGGCCCAGGACCTGTCCCCTCGCCAGCTGCTTCCTTTTCCCCATGCAGCCTTCTCTGCCCCTGCACCCACCTCGGCCTCTTAGAACCCTCTGGGTCAGGCTCGTTTCCCCTTTGGATCCCCTCACCCGACCCAGCAACTTGGCTGAGTGTTGCCAATGTTCTGCCCCAGGTAGAAGAGATCCGAGGCTGCATTGAGAAACTGTCGGAAGATGTGGAGCAGGTGAAAAAGCAGCACAGTGCCATCCTGGCCGCCCCCAACCCGGATGAGAGTGCGTCCCGATGCTGGGCTGCTGGGGGCCGGGGGGCTGGGGTCCCACCCTGGCTCCTCACTCCTGCCCTCCCCACCGCAGAGACCAAGCAGGAGCTGGAGGACCTCACCGCCGACATCAAGAAGACAGCCAACAAGGTGCGGTCCAAGTTGAAAGGTGAGCAGTGTGGGCTGCTGATAGCTCGGGAAGCGCTCGGGCCTCTGGGGGCCACGGTGGGCCTTGCTCGAGGAGAGTCCACTGACTCCCACAGCCAGGCTCCTTGGCAGTGGGGCAGGGCAGCGCTGAGGCCTGCCCGCTGAGCCAGATTCTCTGCAGAAGGACAGGGTGGGGCAGAGGGAGAGGAGGGTTGCTGTCACAACCGCATCTGAGTCCTGCTGGCTCCGAGTATGAAGATCCGTCAGAGAGGCAGGGGATGCAGCTCAGTGGTAGCACCACCTGCCTTGCAAGCACAAGGTCCCGAGTTCGATCCCCGGTACCAAAAAAGTAAAGATCCATCAGAGAAATACTGTCTTCCACGAGGCTCTGGTTTCCTCCTCATTTCTCCTGAACATGTCTGCAGCATACCACTGTGCACCCAGGGGGCTCGGCGAATTCATGAGTTGGTTTCCTCGGCTCAGGACAGATTGGACCACGTGGCTGGCATCAGGGCTGGCAGGCTCTTAGGGGCCTTGCCAGGTGCTCACAAAGTCATTCTCATTAAAGACTTGGGTGCTGGTAATAGCCACCTTCGCCCAGGGCACTGTGGGCCGGGAACCTCCTTGTGGCTGTGCCGGGGACTCACAGCATTGCCGTGGTGCTGATTCGTGTGTGCTTGCTAATTCCACATGAGAAAACAGCTGCCTGGCGCTCACCATGCCGGAAGCCCACTGCCGGGCTTGGGGGAGGAGCTTTATCTGCTGAGCACTGACCTCGGCCCAGGCGGACAGGGACAGGGACAGGGACAGAAGCTCCCGGGCAGGCCGGATGGGAGCCGAGCCTGCTGAAGTGGAGAACACCCTGACCTGGGGCAACGGTACAGCGGCCCAGGCCTTCCCCGCCCTCAGCTTGCTCCTCAGTGCAGTAAGAGAGACGGAAGCGATTTCAAAGCCCCCCCAAATCTTTTTCTCCAAATGAAATCTTACAGTGATCCCAGTATATAAAACAAACCTGCCGGGCGTGGGGGTGCACGCCTGTAATCCAGCACTCAGGAGGCTGAGGCAGGAGGATCGCCATGAGTTCGAGGACAGCCGGGGATCCATAGTGACTTCAAGGCCAGCCTGAACTAACAGCAAGACCTTGTCTCAACAACAACAAAACCCAGTATATAAAACAGAAAAGCCAGGTTGTTCTGGCTAAACTGGGGTTGGGAGGCCCTGCCCACGGGCCTCCCCTTCCCTCCCTGCAAGAGCCCCTGAGGTCAGAGCACACAATCTGACTACTCCTAGGCTCACTGTTTCCTTGGCCCACTGAGCTCTGGCCTTGAACTCTCTGTAGAAGATGGGAGGAGAGCTCTGTGGTTTGGGGGTTCAGGAATAGACCCAGGAAGAAGACAAGAAAACTGGCAGTAGTTTGAGACGCTGGCCTTCAGGAAAAGAGAAAAGATTCTCCTCTTCTCCGTCCCCTTCCACTTGGTGGCGTGAGCTGAGGTTTTGAGTGTGACCTGGAGAGAGTCGGTCCACTATTTGTAAGCTGGGCTGGTGTCGCTGAGCCCCAGATTGTTGTGGACAGTTGACGAGGTCCAGTAAAGATGCTCCGTCCAGGCTTGGGCTGGGCTGGACCCAGACACTGGCATCCCTGGGTTTGTGAGCCTCAGTCCGCTGGGCCATGACCGCCATTGAGTCGCTGTGCCCATGTCACTGGTGGGAGGCCTTGGGGTGCGTCCAGCGCCACACCTCCCCACTGCCGAGAACAGAGAAGCGAGTTCTCAGGGTGCCCGGGAGGCCCTGAGGTCTCAGCCGCACTGGTGATTTTCTGCTGCATTTTCTGATGTTGCTGAGGTAGATCTCACTGCAAGCTCTTTTTCAGAAAATCTGAATGATAGTGTCAGGAGCACATAGTTCAAAAGCAGGAATCCCACGTAATCTGCACCCTTCTCCCAAGCACCCTGCAGGAGTGGGAGCTCCTGGGACAGGAGTCGCCTGGCAGGGCAGGGGAAGGGCTGTTTTCTCTGTTGGAGCATCCATCCATCTGCCCTGAAACTTCTCAGGAAAAGAGTGACCCCCAGAGCCTGACCAGCTGGAGCCCACTTCCCCCAAAATCACAGGGCCACCTCGCATGGTGGCCCGTGCCTGTGGTCACAGCTACTTGAGAGGTGGAAGCCCGAGCCCAGGAGCTCCAGGAAATAGCAAAACAGAATCCCCACTTGGGTTTTTGCCCCTGTCCAGGGCCGGTGGGGAAGTGGAGACTTCACTCCCATTAATGGACGGGGCCCACATCCCCTCCCGGGCTGGCGCTTTCCAAGAGAGACCCAGTCCTTCCACCAGAGCAGAGAGCTGCTTCTGCCTGGCAACACCTGACCCACAGGCTCTGGCTTCGCACCTGTCAGACACTGCCCCACCCCGCCCTGGCCTGGCGTCTCTTTCTAGGCCCAGACCCTGCCTTGGGGTGTTGCCCCAGACCCCACCCTACAGCCCCAGGTCTCCTGCCAGTCACTGTGCCCTTCTCCTGCAGCGATCGAGCAGAGCATTGAACAGGAGGAGGGGCTGAACCGGTCCTCGGCAGACCTGCGCATCCGAAAGACCCAGGTTGGGGGCCAGGCCTGGGGTGGGGGCTGTGTGTGGGCTGAGGCCCCTCGGGTGGGCCTGAGCCTTCTGGGAGGAGGGTGCAGGCCACACTGGAGGAAGGGCTGTAAACTAACGAGCTGTGCTGTTCCCGCCACACTCCCGCTCCTACCCCAGCACTCCACGCTCTCCCGGAAGTTTGTGGAGGTGATGACGGAGTATAATGCCACGCAGTCCAAGTACCGGGACCGCTGCAAGGACCGGATCCAGCGGCAGCTGGAGATCAGTGCGTGGCTCTCTGCGGCTTTGCCCGCCCTCCCTTTGCGGCTGGGAGGGTGGCGCTCGGGTCCCTGCCCGTCCCCGCTGCACAGCCAGAGGCCCAGGCCCTGACTCCCTTCTCTTCCCAGCCGGCAGGACCACGACCAACGAGGAGCTGGAGGACATGCTGGAGAGCGGGAAGCTGGCCATCTTCACCGACGACGTGAGCCCGGGGCAGGGCTGGCAGAGGGGCATCGCCCTCCTCCCCAAGCCCAGGTTGAGCAGTGGGCAGCCGGACTGGGGCCCGGGGAGTTCCACGGAGCAGGGCAGGAAGGCCGCCTGGATAGGTGCCACACAGCGCCCGACAGCGCCGGCCATGTCGGCCTCTGCAGCCCGAGGGGAGGCTGCTTCACAGAGGGGAAGCCTCGGGCCTCTGGGCAGGGCAGGCTCTGAATCCTGTTCTAGCGTCAGACTCCGCAGGCCTGAGACCCAGCCTGCCCACCCCCTTCCGGGAATCCCAGCATACCCCACGAGACTCATTTGTCTGCATTTCGGAGTTTTTTTGAAAAATCAGTTTTACTTTTGCTTAAGTTTTACACACTGCACTTGTTTACCTGTGGGTGAGTGGACTTTGCCCTGAGTAGAGCTCTTCCTTCTCCTTTGGACTTTTGTCCTAACCCATCTGTTTAGTGCTCTGCTGCGAAATATTTCTGGGTAATGCTTTCACCCAGGTTTAAAGTAGGTACAATGATTGTCTAATAGTACTCAGTGAATTGTTATTTGGATAACTGGTCTTTGCTGAATTAATTTTGGGCAGACTGATTGTGAGCCAGTCAGGGTGGAACCCCCCCAGACACCGCCCAGGCTGTCTTCCGTCTGTGTGGGAATGCAGGAAGCCTGGTGGGCAGTGCCCAGGGCCTCTCCGGTGGACACAAGCTGACCCGAGCCGTTGGCCCACTGTCGGCGTGGCGGAAACCACCCTCATAGAGCAGGGTGGTCGGACCTTAGCAGAGGCTGTGCAGACCGCAGGGGAGACCCAAGTGTGAGTCAGGGCGAGTAACTGTGTTGTCAAGGCTCCCGACGGGAGGTGTCACTGAGCTGCGCCTTGGGAGACAGGAGTTCTGGACTTGGGGACACAGCAGAGCACAGGCTGGGCAAAGACGGGACCCTTGCTAAGTGGCCATTGGGTGCTTTTGGTTCTCATAGGGTGAGCAGGAGCAACGGGCAGAACAGGAGACAGGGCCTTGGCTGCTGGAGTGCAGGTGTGTGGCCCGGATGCTGGGCGCTCTGGCGGGACTCTCAGTAAAGGAGTGGCTCTGAGTGGGCACCGAGAGGAACAGGGAGGCCTGCCGTGACCCCAGGGCCCAGGCACAGTGGGCTCCTCCCTCCCTCGGGCCATAGCCTGCCTGCCGCTTCTCACCCGCTCGAACCCTGGCTGCCTTGGGTCATTTCTCTCGCTGGGTGTCTGGTGTGTGTGCTGGAGGAGGCCTTGGGGCAAGGTGGCAGAGCTCTGAGAGTTTTAGTTCTGGTAATTAAGAGACTTCTCTTTAGCGCCCACTGTGTACCAGGTGGTGTTCCAATTGAGGTGCTCACATAACTCACTCCGCTTGCGTAATAACCCTGTGAAGTGGAGACTGTCATGCCCATATTTTCTAGGTGGGGAAACTGAGGCCTGGAGAGGCTAAATAATTTGCTTGTGGTTACAGCTAGTCAGCGATACCCAGATTTGAAGCCAGAAACTGGCTGCTGAGTTGAAGCTCATATAGGGGCAAAGCGTGACCACTCCCCCCATTGCCCTAGATCAAAATGGACTCACAGATGACAAAGCAGGCCTTGAACGAGATTGAGACGAGGCACAATGAGATCATCAAGCTGGAAACCAGCATCCGCGAGCTGCATGACATGTTTGTGGACATGGCCATGCTGGTGGAGAGCCAGGTACGGGCTCCGGCCTCCCCCAGGTGCCTCCCGCGGCTCCCTCACCCTCCGCCGGCCCACAGCTCCCTCTTCCAGCCCCATTCCCCCTCCCCACCGCTCATCTGTCCCTAGGGTGAGATGATCGACCGCATCGAGTACAACGTGGAGCATTCCGTGGACTACGTGGAGCGAGCTGTGTCCGACACCAAGAAAGCTGTGAAATACCAGAGCAAGGCGCGGAGGGTGAGCCAGGGCCTGGGGGCGGGGCTGTGGGGCTGGGCTCAGACCAGGGCTGAGGGTGAGGAAGCGGGGTGAGGCCTAACCTCCGGCTCTGACCTCTTCCTATTTCTGTTTTCTTTCCCTCCTTTTCCTCACCCTCTCCATCTGTCGGTTTGTCTCCCTTGTCACTCCATCTGTTTCTCTGTCTCACTCTTTCCTACCTGCAGAAGAAAATCATGATCATCATTTGCTGTGTGGTGCTGGGGGTGGTGTTGGCATCGTCCATTGGGGGGACGCTGGGCTTGTAGGCCCCTGCCCTGCCCTTCCAGGCCCTCCCCACCACGCTGGGAGCAATACCCCCACTGCCCGTTCCCTCGCTCCCCACTCCAAGCTCACCCCCAAAACAGACCCAGCAGCCCCTCTCCCTGTTCCCCCACGGCAGACCCTGGACTGCCCTCTGCCCCGCACGTAGATAGCAGCAGGCGTGATTACACATGCACACCAACATGCATGCTGCCGGCACATGCTCGAGACGTGTGGACACCAGCGTGTGTGTGCGTGTGGATGTGTGCAATCCATCTTCCCTCTACCCCCGCCTGGAGTCTGTGCGGCCTGAGCTTCCTCGTCACGGGGACTGTGGTGTCGACAGCCCGCCACACCCCTTGCTTTCTGTGAATAGGTGTGTTCGCGTCTGTATGTGGCCAAAAATCCATGGACACACAACCTGAGTACATGAAGTTTTGTGTTCGAGTGCTTGAAACTCCTGTGACATCAGTTCCTCCCCAGACCTCCTCCCCATCTGCTCTGAAGCAGCGGGCAGTGTGTGCGGATGTCCACATTCTCAGGGGACCCAGGGAGCCCCAGAGACACAGGCCGTCGCAGACACCCCACGTGACGTAGAACAAGCCTCCTGGCCAGTGCCTGCAGGGGCTGCTGTGTGTCCTCGTGTGTGGGTGTTGGGGTTGGGCTGTGGAGGTGAGGGGAAATGGCCAAGCTTGGTCTGTAGACTTGTGTTTTCCTAGCAGATGTGAGGGGCAGTGGTGTACATGTGCATGTGTGTGCTAGCTCACACACTGAGAGTGTTGATAGGAGCCCTCCGCATCGTGCACCAGTCACCTGTGGAGGGTGGATGCAGATATCTCCATTTCTGTGCTACCTAGGACACAGCTCTGACTCGTGTGTGTGTGTGTGTGTGTGTGTGTGTGTGTGTGTGTATTTGGAGGCTGCATATCACACACACATGCCCCAGCACTGAACACTCCAGGGCTGTTTCGCCAGGTTGATTTGACCCCGGCCCCTTTTCAGCGCCCTGACCGGTACCTGATGTTGCTGCCCACACCGCTCCATCAGCATTGTGCAGCTGGAGCTTCCTGGCCTGCCAGATGCAGGCCCTTTGCACACAAGCTTTTGTCCTTATCTTTTCTGTCTGTCCAGGGACAGGTCTGAGTGTGTGTCAGCTTAAGATGGCTATGCCAGGCATGCACACGTGTGCCCTAGGGCACTCACACATACTTTGTCAGTGTGGTGTTCCCGCAGGCCTGCACTCGAATGCCATCTGGAAGGCCTGTTTGTGGAGCTGTGACTGAGGGCAGAATGACAAGGCTGCCCAGACTAGCGGACAGTCAGGACATTGTCCTTCCTGCCTCCCGTACTCTCCTGGGACCTGGAAGAAGCCAGAGTTCTGTCTCACTGCCCCATTCAGTGCCCTAGGCTCTCCTACTGGAGTGGATGGTTGTGGCAGTGGTTGAGACTGAGGACACAAGCCTGGGGTTGGTGGTGAGGGAAGGCCTGGCACCTAGCATGAGGTGGAGACAGCATGCATAGTTTGTGGGTGCAGGGCAAGAAGATGACGTTGAATGCCCCCACTCCATGACCCAGGAGCAGGTGGGGTGAGCACCCGGGTGCGTGAAGTGGGTGGGCCATCCGTATGTACTGGGTGGTGGACTCGTGTATGTGTGCAGCCCCGTCAGCTCCACATATGACATGTGTGCATGCACATGTAGGGAGCAAGGAGACTGCAAGTGTGACCTTCTGAATGCCATTCCCAGCCCCTCCCAGCCAACCTGTCCTGTTGTGGCCGGCGAGGCCCCCTGTACCTGACCCCCAGGTCAGTTGTTCTGAGGAGGGAGGCTGCTTGCTCATCCCCAGGTGCACTTTACAGGGCAGGAAGTCCGGCCGTGGTCTGCAGCCTTCCTGCTCCCAGCCCAGGCTTCTTTGGAGACGTCAGTGTGGGCCCAGCACGCCTTCCTTCCTGCCATCCATCCAGGACCTTTCAGCCCACAAAGGAAGGGCGGAGCTGAAGCTGGAGTGCTGCTCCTGCCCCCGTGGTGGCATTAGGCCCTTAGCTGCCCATCTTGGCCTGAGGTGGACCGGGGGTCCCTGAGGGTCTAATGCCCCAGCTTTCCACAAGTCATGTACATTGTATAATGGGTTTGCTTGTTGATGCTGTGTGCACGTGTGTGTGTCCCAAGTGTGGTCTGGGGCTGGTGTCTTCCATGTTCTCAGACGGGTGTGCTGTCCACCTTCCACGCCTCTACAGCCATCAAGACCAGGTGCACCCCGTGGTGGTCCTGGGCCTGGCCAGGGCGCGTCGCCCTACGCCTCCCTCTCACAAAGCACATTGCGTGACCATCCCATGTGCCCATGGGTCGACCCATGCTCTTGCCACGCCTCGAGCGTGTACACATGATGTGTTCTATGCATTCCCCCTGCCTCCCCAGCCTGCCCCGCAGAGGTCAAGATGGGTGGCCCTGGCTCCCTTCTCCCCTCCCGCCCCTTCCTGCTGTGCAGCCGTGTGCGTTGGCGTGTGTTTCTGTGTCGCTGGTGTGTCACGTGATGTAGCCGTGTTTGCTGACATGAGCCCCTGACCCTTCTGTTTCTCCGTTGGTTTCTAGAGCTCTCTCCCTCCCCTTCCCGGAGGGGACAGGACTCCTGGGGCCTGGTTGGGGGCCAGAGCCACGCCGCCCTCTCCTGTTAGCCCTCAGTCTCATTTCTCTATTGGTGACCAAGTTGCAAATGGATAAAACACAGGAAATTTTGCCCCCCACCCCAGCCCTGCATGTCCTGTCCCCAGAGCCCCCCAACCCCATCTGGGCCAGGTCGGGTCCCATGGGACAGGAGAAATAGCAACCAATCCAACAGCGGGTGTCCTGTGTGCTCACTTCCTTCCGTCCCGTGCGGGTGGCGTCATGAGGAGGCGAGGTCTGTGGTGGGGGTGGAGAGCGACAGACAGATGGACACAGGCTTGGACAAGGATTTTATTCTGGAGGTTGGCCAGGAACACCATCACTGGGGGCTCCTCAGGCAGACAGCCAACACAGCTGCAGGCCCTGAATTGGGTGGAGGGTCACTGACTTCCTCTGCTCTCTGGAGGGGAATTAAAGATACGTTCTAAAGGTGATACTCCTTTTCTTAAGCAGTGGGAAGATAAGCCCGAGGAGGGAGGATGGTGCAGGAGGATGGTGCAGGAGGAGCTGGAGAAGCCTCTTCACTCTGGACATTGCCCTGGCTGCAGCCTGAGGCCCCTTGCTCCCATAAGCAGAGCAGTGGGCAGTGAGGGGAGGTCTGGCCTGCAGGCCTGGGCTGAGTCAGGCTGCTCCTGTCTCCAGACTCTGCCGTGGAACTTGGGAGGTTGGGGCAACTCAGATGCCAGGCTATGGACTTCAGGTGTAGAGGCCACAGGACAGCCAGCCCTGCACAGAGCGCCCAGCTCTGAAAGGAAACCGCCCCTCCCTGGCCTGGGAGCTGGCCCCACTGTCACTGGGCTGAGCCCTCCTTGCCCTGCAGCCAGAGGATGGTGCGCGCCCGGCTGACCTCCCACGAGAACAGGGGCTTGTAGCCAAAATGGCGCTGAGCCTTGTTGGTGCTGACAGTGAAGGTGGTGTTGGCCATGGCTAGCGTGTAGGGATTGAGCAGAGGTGCGTAGAGCACCAGTGGGCGTAGCAGCCACTGCAGCAGGGTGTTGAGGGCAGTCAGGAGCACCAGCAGCCAGTGAGGTAGCAGTGGGCGGGTGCCCACCAGCCGCAGTCCACAGGGGCCCAGGAACTCCATGTTGAAATCCTCGTAGCTCTTATAGGGTGACTGGTCGTAGCAGAAGTACACTTGGCCGCCCATGAGCGCTGCCCGCTGCTCCAGCTCCCGGGCCACCAGCACGTGCATCCAGGCCACATTGCCTGCCGGGCGGGGCGAGGGGGGTCCGTGTGCTCCCGAGGGCCCTTCCCACCCTGCTAGTGCTGCTGTCCCGGCCCACGCAGCTGCCCCACTGCAGCCCGGTAAAGGCCGATTCTCCTGTCATGGTAGCCACTGCACCCACACTGCTAGTCCTGGGAGACACTGCTCCCTCCCGCTGGGGAGCCTGTGACCCAGTGTCCATGTCAGTCCTCCCAGCTTACACAGATACCATTTCCTCTGCGGCCCGTGCAGACCACGCTCACATAACCATGGTCCATGCAGACCTGAGCCCTCTTCTGGCTGAAGCACTCAGGACCCTTCCCAGAGCCGCATGGAGCCTGCTGCTCCCACAGCAGGCCCTCCTGTCCTGTGTGCGGCCTCCCCACCCAGCCCGGTCCTTACCTACATACACCCGGCCATGCTCCACCGAGGCTGGGACAGCCCTGAAGAGCCGGCCACCCAGGCGCAGGCCCTGGCGGTAGAAGTCCCTCATGATCTGATGGCCTTCACCGTAGATGCCCGTGGGGCGGAGGGCACATGTCACCAGGGTCAGGCCCCCGCGGACCTGTTGGCAAAATGCAAGCATTGCCAGGACCTAGGCCCAGCAGCTGCCTCTCAGGCTGCAGGTGGGAGGGAGGGAGGCGACGGCAGAACAGAGCAGTGGGGTGGGCTCCGGCCTGTCTGTGCGGGCCACACCTCGGCTCACTCGTCCGAAGTCTCACCTCCCTTCCATTGGCCTCTAGGACCAGCCGCTCGGCTTGGGCCTTGCTCTGAGGGTAGGGGTGCTTGTGCACAGCCTCATACGGAGTGTCCTCATCACCCCTAAGGAAGGGAAGATGACTCAGTGCTGGGGGAGAACGGGCCCCAAAAGTCACGGGCACCTCCGCTCACCTGTGGAAGGGCTGGCCTTTGATGTTGGGCCCCACAACCTCCATGCTGCTCGTGTGGACCAGGAACCGGGTCCCCATCTGCACACAAGCCTCAATGACGTTCTGCGTCCCTGGGGAGAGCGGTATCCAAGCTGAGGCTCCCTTCTCTGCATCTGTCCTCTCCCGTCCCAGGCAAGATGAAAAACCATGCGGACAGGGCAAGCCATCCCAAAGCCACAAGAAGTTAAGGGCAAAGGGAGGGGGACAGACAGGTAAGAGCAGGCCATGTGCCAGGGGACAGCGGTCCAGGCGGGCGCCTCACCCTGCACGTTGACCTTGTAGATGGTCTCGGGGCTGACCCTCCCAAACACGTCCACCACCCCTGCTGTGTGGATGACTACGTGGGCTCCAGACACAGCTGCTGCCACCTCGTGAGCCTGGGTCACGTCCCCCTG
Organism: Heterocephalus glaber; assembly: GCF_000247695.1. Next base: position 14,054,991 of record NW_004624782.1, on the reverse strand, counting down.
GATGGCGGTCACCTGCACCGGCCCTGGTGGTGTGAGAGGAGGCCAGAGGCAGCGTCAGGCGGGGCACTGCTAGCTTCGGGTTCGGCCTCCACCCTCAGGGCCACATGTTCCCAGTGTGACTCACTCAGCCCTTGTAGACTGGAGAACGTAAACAGGCATCATCTTTTCCAGCTGGGGAGGGTCGGGTGGCCACACCCTCCTTCCCAAAACCTCCCCACCAGTCACCTGTCTTAAGCTCCTCCAGCCAGGGACTCAGGCGCAGGTCAAACACACGCAGCTCACGGAGTCGTGGCTCCTGCTCCAGTAACATTCGCACCACGTGTTCGCCCAGGAATCCACAGCCACCCGTGACCAGGTAGACCAGTTCTGGGGCCTCTGCACACGCGGCCATTCTCGCTGCAGGAAGACTTGGGTTCACCTGGGTTGCCCGGGGCCACCTGTCCCAACTACCTGGTTTTCAAGGGGCCTGGTGGCCTTGCAGACAGGAGCCCAGTGCCACGAGCAGGAGTGAGCTGTTCCTGGAAGCTGCAGCCTCTGGGCTACCTGACCCTGGGCCTGTGAACCCCAACTGGGGAGTCACTGAGGGGTAAGAGCCTGGGCACGGGGAGAGGTCTGGGGTAGCAGAGAAGGGGAAGTGCAGGTGGGGGAGAAGGGTACAGGAAGATGGGAAGGGCTGCCTGGGCTCTGGTGTCACCTCCACCTACCTGCAGCTACTGTCCCAGGACGCCCGCGCTGGCCACTGGAGAGGCTGCCTCCCGGACTGGCCGGCCCTCCACACCGCCGTCTTCCTTCCGCTCGCTTCTCCTCCCTCCTGGCCCGTTCCAGGAACGGAGCCCAGCCCAGCCCCCGTGCCCTCTGCCCCCCGCCCCGGCTGCCGCAGCGCCCCCTGGTGGCCACTTGGCAGTCCACCGGCATCTGGCTCCAGCACCGCACCTGGGAGAGGAGCCAAAGGCTGCTGGGGTGGGGGCCGCAGCAGAGGCCGCAGCGACCTCAGCCCCCTCAGCGCCCGGCGTGACTCAGTCCTCGCCTCCTGCCGATTTCCCAGGATGCCGGAGCCCCGGCAGCAGCTGCGGCCCTGGGGAAGGAAGGCAGCCTGGCCTTGGCCCAGCCCGGCTGGCTTGTGGGGAGCCCTGCGCGGCCATCACGGCCCGGCCCGGCAGCTGGGCAACTGCATCTGCAGGTCCAGGCTCTGGCCTGAGCCCCTCTGCCCACTGCAATCCTCGGGCCGCCCATCTTCTCCTCCGTCGCGCTCCGTCCTGGGTCCTCAGCCCGGGCCCCAGCCTGCTCTTCCCCAGAGATACTGACCAAGCGCTTTTGTACAATAAAGTTTAATCACAATTATAAAAATGTGGTGGAGTCTGCACTATTAACATATGTACAACCCGGCCCGACAAGGGCCCACCCCACCATCCTGCTGGCTGGGCGGGAGCCCCCAGACAACAGGGTGGGAGGGTGACCGCAGGGTCTGGCGGGAGGAGGATGAGGCAGGGTTCCAGGCACGGAGTCCCCGGGATGGGGGCACAGGCCCCCCGGGAAGAACATGGCCACTGCCCCTAGAGACCCCTGAACCGGGGAGGGGCGCACGCGGGGCACAAAGGGAAACCCCCGTAACACAAAGCAAGGGGGCGCTGCAGCCCCCAAGGACAGGGTCTGTACAGGCCGGCACCCAGGTTTCCACAGGAAACAGCTGCTGGCAACTACAACACATTTACAGCTTCTTCTCCGCAAAGAAAAGGGGCGGGGCGGGGCGGGGCGGGGCTCGGCTCCCCGAGGCCCCGCCCACACCCCCCTGCGACTGGGCCCGCCGAGCCCACTAAGGCCGGGGTGCTGGAGCTCAGCGCACCGAGGGGACAAGTGACCGGGCCCCGCTCAGTTGAGCGAGCCACGGCAGCTCTCGGCGCCGCACAGGCACGGGATCTTGCTGTCCTCCAGCGGGAACTTGTAGTCGTAGGTGATCTCCTCATCCACCCCGATGGGCTGCTTGGAGTAGATCACGATCTTCTTCTGCGACTCGATGGTGATCACCTTGGCGTAGCAGTTGGGCTGCAGAGGGAGGCGCGTGAGCCGCGCCCGCGCCCCGCCCCCACCCCGCCCGGCCCCAGCGCACCGTGCAGCAGTGGTTGATGAACCTCGCCAGGTTGCCACACTTGGTGGCATCGATGATGGTGTCGTGGTCCACCCGGAACAGGTAGCTGCTGCCGATGCCCTCCTGCACGTAGCGCTTCTCCCGCATGTCGGCCACCATCTGCCACGCGGACACGGAGGTCACGCCGGCCTCTCCAGGCCTGGCCTGGGCCCGGCCCTCTTCTCCCAGCGCCGTGGACCGGACGGCCTCCACGCGAACTAGAGCCCCCGCTCGTACTACCTCTGCTTTGAGACCTGTCTTGCTAAGTCCTAGTAGCCCGGGCTGGGCTCAAACTTGTGATTCTCCTGAACGAAGGGAACAAGGGAACTCGGCCTCCCAGAGTGCTGGGTTAGAGGCCTGTGCCGCCACAGCTGGCTGGCCGCCCTTCGGGCTCTGCCACCCGCACGGAGACTCCAGGGAACCCTGCACCAGCTCCTCTGAGACCGTCTGCCTGGCCACTGCGGGGCGGGGGCTGGGCAGTTCCTGAAGGGACACCTGAGCCCCACCACCTCTTCTAGGACCCTCCCTCCCAAGCACGCACACCGCTGGCTGCTGGCGCAGCGGCAGATCACGTGTGTGTGAGGAGAGGCAACTGTTACTTTCCGGCAAGAGACAAGCCGCTCTGCACTCTCTCCTTGGTGACCCCACTCCCAGTGCTGCAGCCACCACTAACAAGTGGGGAGTCCCCCCAAAGGCCCATGTCCAGCCCAACTACTGCAGGTGAGCTGCTGGCTGCTAACCACTAGAGGTCCCCAGGGCTCTGCAGCCTCACACTTGTGACTGGAACTCCTCCTGCGCTTCCTCCTCGCTCATTCAAGGAAGCCCCATCACTCCGAGAAGCCAGCAGCAGCACCCCAAGGAAGGGCTCACCTTCCCCTCTGTTCCCACGCCCCACCACCCCGCTGCTTGGGCCTGCAAAGCCTTGGATCCAGAGCAGACTCCTGTCGCCTCTGTGCCACTGCCTAGTCCAGGCCACCCTCACCTCGGCCTGGATCTCTGCAACAGCCCCATCTTCAGCCCAGACCAGTTCTCTCTCCAGTGTAGCCAGGAGTTTACGGACCGCTAGGTCTCCTGCTTAGCTTCCCAGAAGCCCCTCTCACACAGGCCCACACTACAAATGTGGCTCCTCAGCGCCGCAGATCCTGGGCGCCATCCGCCCCTCCGGACTCCCATCCCTGCCACTGGGCCCTGTTTTTCCGCCTAGCCATACTGATCTCATCCTTACGTGACCGCTCTATCTCCAGGGCTTTGTCCGTGCCGTCCTGACACGGAAGCATGCCCCACTACACGCCTCCCACCCTTCAGCTCTCGGTTCCTAGGATGACCCCCTACTGCCCTTGCCTTCCAAGCATCCCCTTTAATATCAAACACTGCCCTTCACTGCTACTTGTCTCATGTTCCCCACATTCTTAAAGGGAGCAAGAGTTCCAGTGCTGATTCCTGTGGGACCACTGACATGTTTACCTGTACAGGAGATCACTGAGAGTTTGAGGCCAGCCTGGGCTATGCAGTGAGACCCTGTCTCAAAATCAAACAAATGCCCTAATGAAGGATGCAGCAAGGACCCAGGTTTTACTGGCTGCCTTGGAGCTGGAAGGGAAGTGAGGCTTTGTGCAGTCAATTGGTACTTGTGAAATCCCGTGCTGCCCGGTGTCAAAGCACAGTCGGGCCCGGGGCTGGGCATGGAGCCTCACCTGGCGGATGTTCTGACCCACATACTCGATGACCATCTCGTCAGCTGCAATGGGCTCCATGGCAAACAGACCCCATTCGTGGATCCGGCTCCGGCCAAATCGGAGCTTCTTCTTCCGGAACTGGGGAGCAGAGGGAGACTACTGCTGGATGTGGTCTCTGGCACTCGCGCATGGCCTTTCCTGCAGACCTCCCCGGATGGAGGGTGTCTGTGCCTCCCGCCTCCCAATGCCAGGGCACAGGATGTCGGCCTGTCCACGGAGCCTGCTCCCCTCCAGGTCCCACGTCTCACCTTGAGCTGGTTCAGCTTCAGCAGGTCACTGTCCACGATGGCTGAGGTGCCAATGGCACTCAGCAGCCGCCGCTGCTCAGACCGGCGCTCAGAAAGCACACGATTCGTCCCCTGTGAGGAGGACAGGGGAGGTGACTGGCGCGGTGGGAAGGAGGCAGCAGTGGGCAGAGGAGCAGGGCAGGGCCCCACCTGAGTGTCCACTCCTTCCAGCTGCCGGGCTGAGACAGGGCACACATCCAGGTACTTGTCCTTCTCCTTCTTGCTGATGGGGTAATAACCTTCACTGCGCGCGGAGCCTGTCTGGTGCTCTCGGGGCCCATCCTGGGGCCGCCGCTTGCGCTTTGGAGTGCTCAGGTTGGTGAGTGCGGGGCGTTAAGGAAGAGAATGGGTCCCCGGCCCAATCCCTGGGGCCCACTCCTCTCTGTTCACCCCAACCCCGGCTATGAGCTGGTGGGCACTCAGAGTGAGGGGACAGGAGATGACGGAGCTCAGGCTGACTCAGAAACTTGGGAGGCAGAAAAGAGGCACTGAGGCAGAGGGAAAAGACGGTGGGTAGCCAGGAGGGAAACTCGCAAGCGCAACAGGGTGTAGCAAGCTGAAGACGGGGGCTGAGGGATGGGGAGGCCGTGCAGCGGGGACACTGCCCACCCGTCTTCCCATCCTGCACAGGCAGGCCGCACCGGGACTCAGGATATTTGTATGGTGGACCCAGTGGGTGTCATTAAGCCAGTCGGCCCCACTGGTCTGCTGCAGCAGCCGCTCGTACGTGAGCCGCAGGTAGCTCATGTCTTCCAAGTCCAGGCCCGAGTTCCAAATGTCATATAGGATGGTCATCTGCTCAAACTCGCTTCGGGGCTCGAAGGAGGGTGGCGGCGGTGGCGGTGGGAGCACTGGCCGCCAGCGCCGGGCATGGGAGCGAAGGCTGCGCCTCTGGCCACCCCCAGCCCCAGCCCCAGCCCCGGCCCCAGCCCTGGCCCCATCGCTGCTGCTGCTGCTGCTGCTGCTCTCCGAGGACTCGGACTCCTCCTCTTCCTCCTCCTCTTCCTCCCCCTCCTCCTGCTGCACCTGCACTTGCTGCTGTGGCTTTGGCTCCTCTGCTTCAGCCACCACCACCTCAGGGGCCTCCAGGACCTCATCTGCCGGGGAGCTGAAGAGGGCGGCAGGGGCTGGGACGGGCTCCGGGGGCCTCGGGGCCGGGGTGGAGGGTGTGGGCTTGACAGCCAGGGCGTAGTTGTGCTCCAGGAAGATGTGGCTGAGCGGGGGCCCCAGGCGATCAGCTTCATCCGAGGTCTCCGTGGCCTCCGAGTCGTCACCAGGGGGCAGGGCGGCCAGTGAGCGCTGGGCTAGGGCCAGGGCTGGGGCCAGGGCCAGGTCAGCCAGCACAGCCAGGTCCACGTCTGTGCCGGGCTCCACCTCTTCCTCCTCAGCGGGGCGGCCTCGGCCCCCAGCGCGGCTGCGGCCTCCTCGGGACACCTCCTCGGGCCAGCTCCTCACCAGAGACGCGTGGTCCAGGGGCAGGTTTCGAATGGTCCTCTCGGCACCCCGGGGGCCTTTCCGAGACACCGCGCCGGGGGGCTTGGCCTGTGGGAGGGCGGCCAGGGGCGGCTCTGGGGCCCGCACCTCCTCCATGGCAGAGAAGGACACGGTCTTCCGACGCTTCTTGGGTGGAGGCAGAAGGGGGATAGGAGAAGAGGGGCGTTCATCCAGGCAGGGTGGAGGGGCGGGGGGCCCGGCGAGTGGCTCTGGGGGCAGCTGGGGCACACTGCGGGTGGGTTCCTCGGTGGGGCCTGGGGAGGGAAGCACACGGGGAGAGGCCTCAGCTCCCAGGCAGCCTCGGCCTCAGGCTGTGTGCAGTGTGCCGGAAAACTCAGGCCACCCACCCCGTGGCAGACTTCCGCCAGGCACTGGGCTCCCTTCACGGTGTGGATTTCTGCACCTGCACACGTACCGAGCCCTAGCAGGTTAGGGCAGCGGAAGCTCTGGCCGGGGAGCTACTCCACATGCTCAGGGGCTCTTGGTCCAGTGGGGAGGCAGCACAAACCAAGTGCAGACACACTGGAAGAGGGCATGCTGGGCTGAGGCTTCTCTTAGTCCTGCCAGTGGCAGACACGCAGCCAAAGACTAGGCCCTGACCAAGATGGGGTTTCTGGTACTGGGGATCGAACTCAAGTCCTTCCACTTGCCAGGCAGGAAGTGAAACCACTGAGCGAAATCCCTGGCCCTGCTCCTTACTTTCAATACACTTGTCCCATCATTCCTGCCACTTTCTTTTTTTTAAAAAAAATACATTTATTGGCACATTTTAGGTATACAATTACGTTTATCATTGGGTGCTTGTACCTCAACATGATGTATCTTAGTTATTTTTCCATTACCTGTGCGCCCTTCACCCCCTCCACCCTTCCCTATTTACACAGACTTTGTTTCCTTTTTTTTTCTTTCTCATAATTTTTCCTTTCCTTTCTTCCCTTTCCCCTTTCCCTCCCGCCACCCCTATCCCTTTGGACCTTTTCCTATTTCAGATTATCAATTATTCATTTTATTTACATCCTTATTTACACTCTCAGTTTCTCACACTAGAGAAACTATTCGGTATTTACACATGTGTGTCCTATTTATTTCTCTTAAGAGGATGGCCTCAATATGCATCCATTTAGCTATAAATGACTCTAGTTCTCGTTCTTTATGGCTGAGTAGTACTCCATTTTATGAAAAAACCACATCTTCTTTATCCAGTTTCCAGCTGATGGGCACTTGGGCTGCTTCTAAGCTTTAGCTATTACAAACCATGCCGCTATGAACATGGGTGCACATATATCACTGTGGTATGATTCTAATTCTTTGGGGAAGATTCCCAGTAGGTGAATAGCTGGGTCAAATGGGACCTCTAGCCCTGGTTCTTTGAGGAATCTCCATACTGATTTCCACAGTGGTTGCACCAGTCTGCACTCCCACCAACAATGGAGGAGGGTTCCTTTCTCCCCACAACCCCGCCAGCATCATTCCTGCCACTTTCTCAAGTAGCTCTAGAAGTGATCTTTCCTGACAGTCCACCTCACTGTCCTAAAACTGATTTAAAATGTTTACCTCCATGGTCATTTTGACACTGGGGAAGTGCCAGAAGTTGCACAGTGCCAGATCTGGTGATTATGATGGATGAAGACACACATTTTTTTTTGGTACCAGGGATCCAACTCAGGACCTTGTGCTTGCGAGGCTGGCAGCGGCATCACTGAGCTAAATCCCCGCCCCCACCCTCAAAAAAAAGAGAAGTAAGGGGCACACAGCATCGGGCCGGGCCTCAGGGGGCTAGGGTCACCCTGTGTCCAAAGCCCCAAGTGACACCCTGAGGAAAGCCCCTGACCTATAGAGCTGGGCTCTGGATGTCACCTGGGGTCTCAGCTAGTGGCAATCCACACCTGGAAGCTAGCAGAAGCCCATACTCAGTCTGGGCCCTCCAGGTTCTGAGTCTTCTCCCCTTTTCTCTCTGCCAGGCTTGGGCAGCCTGGTCCCCTGTCCTCCAAAAGCCTGGCTGTCGAGGACAGCAAATTCTCCTCTGAGCAAGGGTTTTCCACACACATTTCCCTGAGCTCTTCCACCTGGTAGACGTTTGCCCACCCCTTTCATGTAGGAGATGGGGTGGGGGCTGCCTAGTCATATAACTCCCACCTTTCTGCAAGAGCTGCTCTCCCAGTGCCCTCAGATCTACAGGGCTAGAAGCCAGCTTGTACTGTACAACCAGTAGCTGAGACCACTAAGGTGGGGCCCTGGCCCACCCCTGCCCCATTGGAAACTTCTCGTGCATAGGGACCTAGGAGGGAGGCTGGTGTGGACCCACTGTGCTAGAATGGAGAAGAGGTGGCATCTGCAGCGGGGTGAAAGTGCAGCAGACTGGAAGGGAGGAGAAAAACAGGACCCAAAGGTGCACACAGCTCCTGTCTCCCCACTCACACACACTTGCATCAGGCCCTCCTCTGGCTTCCCAGGACGCCACTTCAGTGGGATCTGTCCCTCTGTCTGTCCATCCACCTGTCCCCTCTTCCCTTCACACCAACATTTCGCCGACTCCGAAAAGCTAAACCCTGCACCAACCCTGCATTTGCTTCCTGCTGTCTCTCCCTAAGCCTGCAGCTTCTCTGTAAAGTAGCAATGGCAAAAACGTCACATGCACTGAACAAGTTTCCAACGTGCTGTGTGTGCCTCAAGCCTGGCACACAGGAAGTACTGCCAAGTGTCATCACGGCTCCCAACTGTTTGCTCGGCAAGGCCAACCTACCTCTCCACAGAGTACTACGTTTGTTACCCCCTCACTCGTGGCTTGGCTTCAATCCGAACCCCTCCAGTGAAATTTGAAGCGCCACATCCAACATTTATCCTGTCTTACACCTCTTGCGACCTGATGATACAGACCACCACTCCTTTTAAATCTGTGCTTCCCTTCGTGTTCAAAACACACTCGCTGGTTCCGCCCCCTTCCCTGATCATGGCTTTTCCTGCCTCCCTGGATTCCTATCCACCTCTTACAAGACTTTCAGGCTCTGGATTTCTCCCTCATGTGCTCGAACACAGGAAGCTCACACCCTTAAGGATCAATATATGATCCAACTGCCAATGTTTCTGCCTGGAGGTCCCAGAGGCACCTCAGACTCAAGCCAACCAAACTAACTTCACCAGCTTTCTTCTTTTGGCGGGGGAGGGAGGGGGAGTACTGGGGATCAAACGCATGACCTTGTGCTTGAGAGACAGGCACGATGCCACTGAGTTGCATCCCTGGCCCAGCTTTCTTCTTAATCCTGGTTTACTTTCCAGAGTTCCCTTTCCTGGTCAGGAGCTTTCCCAAACTCATCCTCTCTCTCCTTCTCTCTCCGTCTCTCCTGCAGCTCCTTAGAACCGCCCTACGTGGTTCCTGCCTGTATCCTACTTGCACCCCATCAAACACTCTTCTCTGCTGGAGACAGGGTCCTGCCATGCAGCTCAGGCTGGCCTCCAACTCTCAATGATCGTCCTGCTGGACCTGAGGCTTGTGCCGCCACAGCCAACCATACACTGTCATCCTGCCTTCTGCCTCACCTCTTCCAAATCTCCCCTCCTGCCAGATGGCCCTTTTCAAACACAGATGTGGCCATACCCACTCCTTCCTGAGAGAGAAAAGCTGCTAAGATGATGTCCTCTGAGCTGCCTTGGCTTCACAGGCTCTGCTGCTACCTGAATAACTGAGTTCCAACCAAGAGAGGCTCAACACATCTTGTGGGCTCTGGACTCAAACAGCGTGCACCAGTACTTGGTCTTCCTGTGGTTCCTGCCCAACTTGGGCCAAGGATTCTCAGTGACATCCAAGTATGGAGGCCTCGTGTGTCTCTGAAGTGCATCTTAAGAGTAGGCAAATTTACTGGGGAATAAGAATGTGGAATAAGAATAGCTCCTTAAGGGCTGGAGATTTAGCTCAGTGGCACCACGCCTGCCTGGCAAGTGCAAGGTTGAATTCAATCCCAGGTACCACAAAAAAAAAAAAAAGCAAAAACTCCCGAAGGGGTGGGGGGTGTACACACCTGTAATCCCAGCACTTGGGAGGCTGAGGCAGGAGGATTGCCTCGAGTTTGAGGCCAGCCTGTACTGAACTTCATCCTGAGACAGGAGGGGTCCCGAATGGGCTGCCCTCTGAAATGTGTCTTGAGAGGTAACTTATTTCTTTCCTTACTGCACAGCCTCTGAACAGGCCCTTCATTAAACTAGCCCCTCTCCAACTTCTCTGCACTGCATCTTTTCAGATCACAAACCTAGTCATGTCGCTTCTCCAGGGCCTTCTAGTGCTCTCGAGACAAAGACCAAATTCATACATAACCTACGCACTTGGCATGGCCTGGCCCTACTCACCCCCCAAGTTCTAGCCACCTCGTGTCGCTAACCCTACCTCTCAACCCACTTTCTTCCCACTTTCTTCCAACCTGCTGGTGATCCTGCCTTGGGGCCTTTGTACCTGATCATCCTTCCTTCCTATCTGCTTTGTCTGGATTTCACCCCAGCTATGCTTCAACGGGATGGTGTTAAGAGGCTTGCAGATGCACCCAAGTTCTGTACCCTGTGCTCTTCCTTCATGAGAGTTACCAGTTTGCAGCCACAGATTTTCCTATGCATTTACTATGAAAGTGTCCTGTCTCTCTACGTAGACTGTACGCTCTATAGGGTGAGAACAGTGTCTGCAGGAAACATCATCATATCCCTTGGACTACTACTAGCTGTGCTAAGTACTCAATATCTACTGGCCAAACAAACATTTTCCACAGTAGGATACACTTCATGCATGTGGTATGTACAATGATATGAAGAAAGCAAAAGTATTTGATCCCCGGTACCAAAAAAAAAACAAGAAAGCAAAAGTAGAACTAAATTCTGAGATGTTAATATTTGCCCATTTAATAGCCTGCACATAAGCCCACTGAAGGAATGGGCTTAAGGAAAATGAGGGGTAATTTATTAAATTGGAAATTTTTCTACCAAACTTACTTGGGAAGAGACGATCCTGTTTTAGGGTAGCAGGAGCCAAACACCGTAGTTTGGCTCCGTAAATCACTATGGCAAAACAATTTGAGTGTTAGGCCATTACGTTCCCAAGGAGGGAAAGGACAAGAGAAAATGACTTTCTTTGTATGTTTTCAAATCACGAATCTGCTAACACTCCTGAGGGCTTTCCACTGCTCTCAATATAAAACCAACAAAGTCACACACACTTGTATAAAATTAATTACAGCAAGTTCCACTGCTCTTCAGACCCAGACTCATACACAAAAACTGATTCACCTGTCCTGCACCACCTACCTGCAGGCCTCGATGGAGACTTCTCCTGCTCAGGAAGAGGTGCCACGGGGGAGCCGGCTGCCCCCTCTGGCTCTGGCTCCTCGACAGGTGCCGGGAGGGGCTCTGGGACATCCCTGGGGGGTGGTGAGGCTGAGGGAATGGCTGCTGCCTGCTCCTCTTCCTCTTCCTCTTCAGAGGAGGACTCCGATGATGAAGAGGATGATGAAGATGATGAGGAAGATGAGGTGCTGCTCTCAGAGTCCGACGTGCTGCCATTTTCACCATCTGAGTCGGCATACAGAGAACATTTGGACGACGAATCGCTTTCCTCATCCTCCCCTGGAAATTCAGAAGGGGCAATCAGACGAAGTAGGAAGACCCTCCCTTGGTCAAGCTGGGGGTTCATTCACTGACTCACTACTCTGGATGTCTGGCTCTATACCAGATGGATGCAAGCTTGCTATGTCAAGGAGCTGGACAAGCAAACACCTGTTCACAAGGTGACAAATACCAGTACAAGGGGCTGGAGATTCCGCAGAAGCAAGCCCTGGATTCTGCCCGGATGAGCAAAGCAAGGAAGGCATCTCTGAGATGGAGATGTTGAAACTGAGAAGGAAAGGGAGTCATCTCACCACGCAAGCATGGGATGTCACGCCTAACAGGCGTCAAGCAGCAATGTTAAAGACCAACAAGCAGTGTGCTCTTACTACTAAAGCTTTTCCCAAAATGGATCTTATTTTTGTTTTGTATGTTTTGAGGCAGGGTCTCGCTACATAGCCCAGCTGGCCTCGACTCAGCAATCCTACTGCCTCAGCCTCCTGAGTGCTGGGATTATAGGTGTGCACAACATCAGCTTTCCCAAGAAGGATCTTAAGGGCCGTCTGGATGATGATCTCTGTGGGAAAGGGCTCTGGGATGAAATAAGCTATGAAAATGTAACGTGCTCTACATGCTTAGGTGATCAGTAATGTATGAGACAGGCCCTAAGGTATCTAAGAGCTCTACGATCTCTGAGGAACATAATTGGGAAAATCAGAGTAGAAAATAATAGGTGGGGAGGGAGCTAAAGAGGCGAGATGGAGCTGAGTGGCGAGCAGGGGCTGGATTATAAAGCCTCCCAGTGTGTCAGGCTGTAGGAAAGGAGGAAGCCGGAGACTGTGTGAAGAAAAGGAGTGCATTCTAGGGAAGATAACTGCACTAGCAGTCTGGAAGGCAGAACAGAATGGAGGGAGAAGAATGGAAATAGAGACAAAAATTAGTCCAAGATCGCTCCAAGAATCTAAGTGACAAAGGCAGGGTACCAGGAGGGCAGAGATGACAAATTCAAGAAGCTACCAGAAGGTAAGACTGACGGGAAGAGGTGGTCAACACGCTGAGGAGGGCCTGCACCCCACTCTCCACAGAAAACCGAGGCTTCTGCTGGGGAGGGACTCTGCACAGAAACAGTCCATCCTTCCCCAGCACCTCAATCTGTTTCTCTCCACCCCAGTCCTCTATTTAACCTTCTTCAAAACAGTTGTACTGCAGTGACAAGATTTGTTCATTTGTTTGTTAAGCCTCCACCTCCCTCCAACAAGCTCTCAAAAGTGGAACCACATCTGTCCTGGCCATAGCAATGTCCTAAGTACCCCAAACAGCACCTGCCACAAAGAAGGGGTTCAATATATACTTCTGAATGAATAAGAAACCAAGCCACCTTCCCAATACCTGACAGACCACGGGGAGCCAAAAGGTGTTGACCTGGACAGAAGAGAGCCCAGGTGCACAGCTGTGAGGAACGTTAGAGTGGGGCACACTGTGGGCCCTGGGCCTCACAGGAAGAGAGCAGTGTTCAGAGGTGGGAAGTGTGAGCCGGCTGCACCAATGGACAGAAGAGAACAGATTTCCTAGCTCTAGGGCCTTGGAAAACGAACAGATTTTGCTCAGGTGTCCTCAGAAAAAGAGCTAAGCTGTGAGTACCAGGCGTAAAGTACCCAAAGGGCCAGTGCCTCAATGACATGGCTAAACAGTTGCCCTGTGGAGGGCCAAGTGGAGAGTAAGTCCTGCAGAAAGGTTCTCAGGGCTCAGGAAAGGACAAGCCAGGTAACTGAATCCCTTCCTCCCCAAGCCAGAGTTCTACTCAACTCTGTGCTCACCATCTGACACTGCTGTCTCCTTCTTAGTGGTATCCACAGCTTCCTCTTGCTCTTCATCTTCCTCATCTTCCTCATCATCATCCTCATCCTTAAGGAAAAGAACAAACGGGGATTAACAGGAAAGCAACAACTATTTCTCCCTGAGGCACAGCTGCCTGGGTTTTAGGTCAGAGAGCAGATGGCTATGAACAAACATCTGGGAAACAGGCTTCCAGCAGGGACTGCACACCCTGGCCCTTACCTTGTCGGAGGAGGACTCCTGGGATGCCTCTTCCCCTTCGCTGTCCAAAGCAAAGGACTTACGGTGCTTGCCCTGGGTCTTTCCTCGATCTTCATCTCGCTTTGGGGGCTTGGTCCCCGGACGTCCTGGCTCTCCAACCTCCTTGTCTCGTTCGGAATCTGGGCCAGTTGAGCAGAGGTTAGGAAAATTCCCACCAACAATAAATCATTGCTCCCCCACCACGTGCAAGGAGCTTCCCATACACTACTGCTGACCTTCCTGACGGCCCTGTTTATAGCTAGGAAGCTGAAGCTCAGTAGAGAAACACAAATAGCTCAGCTACGTAACATTTTATAGTTCTTAGCACATCCACCCTTTTATCTCTCGCCCTTTTCTGAGTTGGGTGGAAGAGGGAAGGGGTCCACCTGTTACGCCTGCCCCAGAAAAAGAGCAGAGGCAGTGGGACTCCAGAGAAGTCAATCGGACTCCACAAGGAAGTTTCCCAGCCATGTGAGCTTTCAGCCAACAGCTCAGGCTTGACAGGCTGCAGGGAAAGCTCCAGAGGAATGGAAGCATTAGATGTCAGACTTGAATAGACGACTTGTTTAACCTCGGAGTTCTGTGATCCTACATACTGAAGTTATTACTTTTGCAGGTGGTTTAAGATACAGAAAAACAGGGCCGGGGATTTAGCTCAGTGGTTCCGCCGCCTGCCTCGCAAGCAGAAGGACCCGAGTTCGATCACCGGTACCAAAAAAAAAAAAAAAAAAAGATACAGAAAAACATAAATCAGCATACTTTAGTAATAATCACAACTACAATGCAGGGAGAACCCTAGAGGATGCTTCTGACACCTCTCAGAAGTGCTTGCTATGTAGTTCAGATTGGCCTTGAACTCATGGTGATCTTCCTGCCTCAGCCTCCCAAGTGCCAGGATTACAGGCGTGCGCCAGCAAGCTTTCTTTTAACCTTCTACCAAGATCTCTACTTGGCTCCTTGACCTAAGACACCCTGATCCTTTTGTCTCAGCTTCCCGCCGTCCTATCAGAATCTACAGAGTCCACTCCCTTTCCCCTTCTGTCTGACCTCCCACTCACCATCTTCATCTTCTTCAGCTGGAGTGGAGGGCCGGGGCCTCTTTTCTTCACTGGCCTCTGAAATTTCTGAGGGTTCTTTCCGTTTTACCTGGGGGACAGGCAACGGATGAGGCCCACTTAGACCTCAAACATTCACAGTTCCCAAACAACCGTAGCCCGAGGACAGCAGGCCCTCTCCCCACTCCGAATCTACTTAACAAGACCAGTTCTGGATACCTTAAATGAAGGCAGCCGCAGGGCCCCTCGCAGCCCTGACCCAAAGGTGAAGGCCTCGATGCCTGTGGTACCCCCACTCTTGGCCCAGTCTACGAGGGACAGCATGCCAGGTTCTTTCAGCTTTGTCTTCTCTTTTTCCTCCTCCTTGGCTTGCTGTTTGGCTGCATTTTGGAATGGCTGCAAGCAGCAGGGGACTGAGATTGCAGGCATTCCCTCCCGCCTGGGACCCACTTCCAGGTCCCAGGACCACAGAAATGCATTCACTTGCTCTCCCACTTGACACTATTTCTGTTATACTTCTACCAGCCGCTTATGGGCATTTTTCTCAAAAATCTGTTTATTTAGCTTATAAACCTTGGGAAACAACTAGGATCTTTCCAATTTACAAGCGGCAGCAATGGGGCCTAAACGACGTTCTTCTGACTCTCAGGCCCAGGCGTACCTGCTGCACTGTGTCCAACTTCCCTCCAAACTGACGTGTCCTGCGAGTCCCCTCAGCCTCACCTCCACTTGCCTTGAGCCTTCCCCTCCTATCTTCAGCTGTGTGGCTGCAGAAGCCGAGGTCTACTGTGTCCAGAAGTCCCAAGAACCCTAATCTCAGGCACTGGCTCTCACCTTGGCCTTCTCCTCCTTGCTTTCCCACCACTGATCAAAGGCCCCAAAGGCCACATTCTCCACCATCTTGCGGTTGAGGTCTCGCTGCATGATGCTCTTCATCTCCTGGACGAGGGTGGCCAGCACACAGCCCACAGTGCCTGCTGATGGCAGGGCCTTGCCTTCTGCCAGCTCAGCTTCCTCCCTGGGAGGCAGCCGGGCCTCTTCTCCTGAGACTGAGGAGGAGGGCAGGGGCTCAGCTGCCATGGGCAAAGGCAGGTGGTAGGCCTCCCGGGAGTATGCCGCCCGGCCTTCTTGCCCTTGTGTATACAAAGCATAGGGCAAACCATAGGCTGCCTCTTGAGGAGGTGGGAAAGGCAGGAACGCTTCCCCAAAAGCCCCACCAGGAGGACCAGCTGAGGCTGCAGTCAATCCCTTGCCCTGCCGCAGCTGGTGGAGCCGCGTTAACATCTGGGTCTGCATCTGGAAGGACATGGGCATCCCTCCCCACTGAGCCCCAAGTCGATCCATAAGCTCCAAGGAGTTCACAAAGTCATAGATGTGGGGGGGTGGGGGGTACTCAGGGGGCGGGGGCCCGTCTGGGCGGGGCGGGAGGAGGTAGGCAGGTTGGTGGGGAGGGTAACCAAGGGGAAGGGAGGCCAGGTAAGGTGGGGGCGGGGGCTGTTGGGGGGGGGCGGGGGCTGGAGGGGGCGAGCCACCCCTGTCATCATCGGAGATCTCCATGTCCTCTCCAGAAGAGCATGGAGAAGCCTGTGGGGGAGAGAGGAGGGTCACAGGAAGCTGCTGCCCGTTCCTGGTCTTCTCCTCAAACCCATTTTCTTCTCTGGTTCACTCCCCTCTCCCCAAGGGTCCAGCCCTGCCTCCCAGAACCCAGGTACCTTCTCCGGCTGAGCCCAACATCACCTGGTTCTGTCCATTGGCCTTGGGAGACTCCCGGGTGGCCCCTGGCTCCCCATTCCCTGTAGGTACCACATCCTCAAAATTAGCTGGGGCTGGAGGAGGCGTGCAAGGCCCATGACCTGACCCAGAAGGCACCTCACTCCCAGGGTCTCGGGCCCCTGGGCCAGCACTGCTGTTCTCTTCCTCCTCCTCCGTGTCAGAGGCCAGGAAAGAAAACTTGGAGCGCTGTTCCTTCAGCAGCATTTCAATGCGGGAATCCAGGCTGCTGTGCTGGGCGAAGGGCACACTCTCATTGGTGGTCTCTGGAACCGGGGAGCCAGAGCGGGCAGGGGAGGCTGGGCGAGGGGAGGTCCGAGCTTCTTCTCTCTCAGGGCTGGGTCCTCCACCACCCCCAGCTCCACCTGGTTCAGGGGGCTCCGGGGGTGGGGCCTCTGAGGCAGGAGGCCGGTAGTCTTGGTCAGCGGGCCGGCTGGGCTCAGGGGGCAAGTACGAGGTGTAGGAGGGTGGGAAGCGTTCAGCAGTACTTTCAGAAAAAGGGGCACCAGAGGGCTCCTCTCGAGCTGCCCGGCGTGGAGGATAGGAAGTATGACGCTGGTAGCGATTCCAGCTTTCATAATATGCTGGGTAGTTTGAATCCGAACCACGAAACTGAGAGGACGAGGAAGAGGACGATGACGAAGAGGATGAGGAGGAGGAAGAGGAGGACACGGCAGTGGCTGCAGTGGTGGCAGAGATGGCTGTGGAGGCAGTCGTGGGGGCTGCGGACGCTGAGAAATGGCGGCGGGAAAAGGAATCTTGGTAGCTGTTTTCTGACCGCCGGGGCTTGAAGGAGGCTGAAGTGCTGCTGGAAAAGAAGCGTGAGAGTTAACTGGGCTCATCTCTACACGACCAAGCCTGACCACCCCAGTTCTCATACCCAAAGCCTCTCTATACTGCCCTCAGAAGAGCTACGCATCATTTCTACAGTGTCCCTGCAGACAGCAACTCGTTGGCTCAGTCTACAGAGAGCAGGCCAGATGGCTTCCAGTCCCCTCGGAGAGCTCTGGGCTTCTTCCTGATGGCAGCTCCCAGGGCCTGATGCCCAGGCCTCTGTGGTGTGCTCTGTACCTGCTGGAGTAGGCGGAGTCCTGAGAGTAAGGGGTGCTGCCCCGAGGTGTGTAGGGGGTTCCTTGGGAGGACTGAGGGGTGAACTGGCCAAAGGAAGTGGGGGTATCTTGTCGGCTGCTGGAAAAACTTGCATCCTGGGAGCAGGGGGTACCATTGCCAGGGGTGCCCACCACAGCAGTGCCTGATGGGTAGGCAGCTGTGTCAGAGCATGAGCGGCGGCGGGATTCAGTCTGGAGAGAGAGTAGGGCAAGGAGAGAAGAAAAAGATCAGGCACCATTCAAAAGCTTGCCGTGCTCCAGAAGAACCCTAGATCCCTGTACCCTGAAAGTTTCTATGCATCTTTTCTTGGCTCTTCCTAAGCTTCACAATAAAGGCTAGAACCTCCCAAAGGTGGCTCCTGCTCCTGGCAATCAGGCAGTGTCCACATGGCTAGGGCTGTGGTAGCCACAAGCTTCTCACCGTCTCAGTGGCTGCACCAGAACCCTGGAACTTCTCACTCAGCGCCTTGCCCCCCGTGGGCACAGTCTGAGGGGTGTAGGAACCATTGACAATCAACTCATAGTACTTCATTCGCTGTTGTCCTATGTGAGAGGAACAAGAACAGTCAGTCAGAAGGAAAAACAATGCCTAGCCAGGCACAGTGACACATCCCTGAAATCCTAGCTTCTCAGAAAGCCAAGGAAGGGGGATCATAAGTACACGGCCTGCCTGAGCAATTTAGTGAGATCCTGCCTCAAAATAAAAAATAAAAATACAAAAGAGATGTATTTCAGTGGTAAAACATCCCAGTGTATTGAAAAAGAACAACAAAACTCCTTTCTGATTTGGGAAGCCTGTTTCTTAGGCCTCATGTTTCCTACAATTTCTTAAAATCTGGGGTTTGGGGATTTTAGTTCTCCTACCTTATCTCTATCTTTGAGAACATCTATCTCATCTCTACCAATTAACTACTACAAGCTACATATTCTCTGGCACTTCCTAGTTTGTAAATGTACATCTACCCATATTATTACAATGGATGATCCACAGGAGAGAAAATTGTCCCTTTAAAACAATTAAAGAAAATTTACCTGCACAAAGTCACAAAATTGGTCAGTGGAAGAACTGGAATTCAAATCTAGCTTCTCTGAGGCTAAATCCCTCCATACTCCTTATCCTATAGACTGTAACATGGGCTGGGGATTTAACTCAGTGGTTCTGCTGCCTGCCTTGAAAGCGCAAGGTCCCAAGTTCGATCCCCAGTACCAAAAAAACCCCACAAAAAACCAAAAAAAACCTGTAACATGGCAACCTGAAAACTAAATCCAGCCTATAATTGAATTTCATTCGCCTTGCATGATAGCTTAAAAAAATCCTGGGAGGACCCAGGCATAGTGGTTGCACCGGTAATCCCAACACTTTGGGAGACTGAGGCAGGAAGACTGATGAAAGTTTGAGCCCAGCCTGGACAACTTAAACAACCTTGTCTCAAGACAGAAAATTTAAAAAATGGTTGGGGATGTATCTCAGTGTGAAAGCCCTGGGTTCAATTACCAGTACTGCAAGGGAAAAAAAAAAATCTTAAAAGGAGCCAGGTATGATGCAAGGCTGTTAATTCCAGTACTTGGGAGGCAGAGGTAAGAGGGCTGTTAAGTTCAAGGCCACCCTGGACTATGTAGTAAGAACATCTCAAAAAATAAAAGACAAAAAAAAATGGAAGAAATATAATACTTAAAATTCATAAGGTTATATACAAAAATCTAGTCTTCTGGCTTGTAAAAATCAAATCTGGGGGCTGGGGATTTAGCTCAGTGGCACTGCACCTGCCTTGTAAGCACAAGGTCCTGAGTTTAATCCCAGGTACCAAAAAAAACAAATTTGGGCTGAGCATGGCAGTGCATGCCTATAGTTCCAGCACACAGGAGGCTGAGGCAGGAGGACCATCTCAAGTTTGAGGCCAGCCTGGACCACACAGCAAGGCCCTGTTGCCACTCCTCTTTTCCTTGCAAACTGACTGACGCCAACTCACAGCTGCCTCCTTAGCGCTGTAACTTACAGCCTGCCATGACCCCACTCTTCCCTACTGCTCCTTAATAAGGCAATCTGGACTGTTTTGTCTTCACAGGTCTTCTTCTTAGAATTTTTTTGGTAGTCGTAGGAATTGAACTAAAGGCTTTGAACATGGTAAGTATGTGCTCTACCACTAAGCTCTACCTCCAGCCCTATGTTTTTCATTTTTTTAAATTTTTGAGGCTGGGCATGATGGCACACGCCTGTAATTCCAACACTCAGGAGGCTGAGGCAGGAGGATCACCTCAAGTTTGAGGCCAGCCTGGGCTCCATTAAAACCTGCCTCACAAGCGCAAGGACCAGAGTTCCATCCCCGGTACCAAAAAAAAAAAAAAAAAAGGGCTCGGGATTTAGCTCAGTGGTTCCGCCGCCTGCGTCACCAAGTGCAAGGTCCCAAGTTTGATCCCCAGTACCAAAAAATTTTTTAAAAAAACAAGAAAATAAATGCATTTATTTTTTATTTGATTTTTAGTGGTACTGACACTTGAATTCAGGGCCTTCCCACTGAGCTAATCGTCATACTTTTTTTGTATTTTCTATTTTGAGACAAGGTCTCACTAAGTCACTAAGTTCCCCAGGCTGAACTGAAACTTGTGATCCCCCTGCCTTGGCAGTGCTGGGATCACAGCCCTGTGCCACCACACTTGGCTCTTTATTTTTGGTGCTGGGGATCAAATCCAAGGCCTCACATAAACCAGGCAAAAACTCTACCACGGAGCTATTCCCTCAATCCTCAAAAGCTTCATATTGGGCCGGGGATTTAGCTCAGTGGTTTTGCCGCCTGCTGCGCAAGCTCAAGGACCCAAGTTCGATCCCTGGTACCAAAAAAAACCACTTCATATATAAAATTTTAAAATAAAAAACTGGAAAATCTAGCATTTTTTAAAATTTGGTATTAAAATCTGTCTTGATTTACTACAATAACTTTATTCACTCTATTCTTCATATAATTTCTTATGGATATAGTCATGGGTTTGACTATAGGATACTGCCCTGACAATGCTGGCAATGATACAAAAAACATCATATATGTACCATAATTCTCAAGAAAACTTGAGTTCAGAAACACATCTAACCCCAACTTTACATAAGTAATTGTGACCTTGATTACGTGCCTGGCCTCAATGAATATTAGCATGTACGCTTTCAACTGAAGACCAACCTTGAGCAGCAGGCAAGGGAGCCCTCACCTTTGATGTCAAGCTGGGCATGGATGATGTTGCCCATGACGGAGGTAAGGTGGAGGTTTTTGACTGTTTCCTTGGCACCCCGAGTGCTGGTGAAGAGCACACGGGCCAGGCCCAGGTGCTTGCGAGTACGGGGGTGAAGAAGGATCTCTACCTCTTCCACCTCGCCATACTTTCGGCACATGTCCTTCAGGAAGGTTTCCCGCACGTTGTCGTTCAGCCTTGCAAAAGTCACTTCCTTCAGTGGGATCTGCCCAATGTAGAACTCATCCAGCTGTGGAGAAGACAGGAGTTGGTCTGGAGATTCTATGCCAGGGGTGGCAAACCTATGGCTTGTTGTTACTTGCTTTTTTTTTAATACAAAAGATGTTAATGTATGAGTTGTTTTTTCTGAACTAAAACCTCATTTAGATTTAGTTGGGCTTAAGTGGGTTTTGGATTGAAGTTTGGCCACTTGTCTCTAAAAGGTTCACCATCACTGCTCTATACCAAACACTGTTCCTTTGCCCTTTGAGAAAATATAGCAAGATCTATGAGGTCAAGAGAGAGGGGTCTGGGAGACTGAAGGGTAAGGGAAAGCCGCCACGGCTGGGGCTACATCGGTCCTGACCCTTCTCTCCCTGAATTCCTCTTACCACAGACTAGCAAGAACCAAGAAGAGAAATGCACAACTCAGGAATAAACACACAAATAAGGAACCAGTTGTAAGGAGATAATCTACTAGCCCCAAGAGTTACTAACATGAGATAGGCACTAGAAATACAAAGATGGAAAAAGACATTCACACTCGGGAAAATAGACAAAACAGACATAATCAGTGTGCCACAGTGTCAAGAAAACTCTAGACAGTGTGTTTGGGAGCCCAGAGAAGGAAATTTTTGTGCAGAGTAGAATCAGGAAAGGATTCATAAAGATGATATCATTCTTACTGTGCTTTTTGGCTATACAGGAATTCACCAAAATAACAAGGACTTTCAGGACATAAAAACTATAGAACAGGCTGGGTGTGGTGGCTCACGCCTGTAATCCCAGCACTCTGGAGGCTGAGACAGGGGGATGGATCACTTCAAGTTTGAGGCCAGAGTTCAAGGACAGCTTGAACTACATAGTGAGAGCCTGTCTCAAAACACAAACAAGAAAAAAAAAGAAGAAAAAGAAACTACAGAACTTGGCATTTTCAAAAACTGCAAGCTGTGTGGTGTGGGTGAAACACAGGAATAGTGTGAAGGCAGAGAATAAGGGTTGGCCAGATCAATAACCATATATGCCGATACCCTGAAAACAGACTTGGCAAAAAAATAACAGTAAAGGGGCCGGGGATTTACCTCAGTGGTGCCGCTGCCTGCCTCGCAAGCGCAAGGTCCTGAGTTCGATCCCCGGTACCAAAAAAAAAAAAAAGAACAGTAAAATCAAAGAAATAAGTAACAGCAGAATTGAGTATGAAAATAGCGTGGAAGCAAGAAAACCATGTAAAATTAATACAAGAATCTGTATTAACGAAATTGCAATGAGAACAGAAGGATTAACATAAAAATAAAACAAAGAAATATTGGGTGCCTCCCTGTGTAATTCAGTAGATACTGTCATTTATTAGTAAAGAGAATATGAAAGGGAGAGCAGGATTGATGGAATAAATTGATGGATTAAATTTAGAGAGTGTCAGATGTCTATGGGGCATCCAAATAGAACTGTCCCTCTACCAGGCATACAGGGTCTGGAGTTTGAGACTGATGTAGTCTGGAAACAGATATTCAGAAGTCATCAAGGGGGCCAGGGATTTAGTTCAGTGGTCCACCACCTGCCTTGCAAACACAAGGACCCGAGTTCGATCCCCAGTACCAAAAAAGAAAAAAAAAGAAGTCATCAAGGGCCAGGGATTTAGCCTATCGGCACAGCGCCTGCCTGGCAAGCATGAGGTCCTGAGTTCCATCCCCAGTACCAAAAAATGAAATAAATAGAAGTCATCAACACCAAGGCAATAGTCAAAACCATAGGTATGAAAGAGAATGTGCACGGAAAATGTACAAAATAAAATCAGACCCCAAAAACTACTTAGGGCAGAATTAATGAGGAAAAACAAAGAATGAGTGAAGAAAACTAAGAACCCGTAGTTTTTTAAGTTTAGTCCAAGGCCTGATGACTATCCCACCTACATGGGGAAATGGGAATGCTCTTAGGAACCAAGATGGAGGATCATGTGGCCAAATGAGAAGTGAAGAAAGAAGACTCCAGGGAAGCGGTGGCCTTGTCACTCACCTTTATTACTAAGAAATTAAACTATCTTACTGTTGTGCTGTATACTATCCAGGAACACACAGCGAGACATACAGCAGTTAAACCTGTCCTTAACTCATCCTTGAAGAAT
Organism: Heterocephalus glaber; assembly: GCF_000247695.1. The sequence continues at coordinate 14,032,196 of NW_004624782.1, read as the reverse complement.
CAACACCCTTACCAGGGACATACTTGGGGCACCTTTGCTGTACAAGTGCACCTTCCATCCAGAACACTTCTGTCTCATAGACTCGGGTTGTGAGATCTGGCTTTCAGTCTTTCAGTGGACTGCCCCTTTTACTGGACTATCTGAAGAGCAGAGTGACAGTACCCTCGATACTCTCCAAGGATCATACCAGCAGACACCTACCTTAAACTTAGGGACTGGAAGGGAAAAGTCTCTGTTTTTGGACCTGACATGGCAACGGGGGTCTTGGAGGTCTTCCACCGGTATGTACTTTGAGTCCTAGTAAGGAAAGCAGGAACAGAAAGATTGTTTAGGATGGAACCAGGTTGCTAAGCTCTAAGAAGCCCATTTGGAGATCTGCAAGAGAGCTGGGTTCACTCATTTTTGACAAGGCAAGCTATGGGTACGGGAGTTCTTGGTGCTGAATAGGGTAACAGAGGAAAGGAGGACCTGGCATTCCCCAGAAGGCTCGGAAGGATGTGTGGCACTCACGTTGACACTGAAGTGGACTCCGTCATAACGGTACACCTTCTGAGAAGGCCTGCGCAAGGCAGGGTCCAAGGCAGGATCCACGATGAGCTTGTAGTTCCGCCACTGGAAGCTTGGGGCTTTCTGCCCATCTCCCCCACCTTCCTGATCCATCTTCGCTCATTTACACTGTTAGGAAAGAGGAATACGCAAAAGGGGTCCAGAGCTTAGGCCTGACTCCCTTGCTGTCCCCTCATTGGCTAGCCCAGACTCCAGGCTCTCCCATCACTCGTTTCCACACCTCACCAGGACCCGGGGCTCCCTCAGATTTTGCCCCAGTGCCCTGTTTCGCATAACACCCCATTCTCTCCCCACTTCCCAACTCCACCCCGCGGCTCCCAGGCCCATCTCGCGCCCGCTTCCCTTCCCGTTCTCCCCAGCGCGCGCCCCACTCTGCCTCCAAGCAGGACCCCTCCCCCGCCCCCTGGCAGGCCCCGCCCCCTCCCGCCTCCTCACCGGCCAGCGGCCCGGGCCAAGCCCGGCTCCCGCTCCCACACCGCCGCTCCCGTCCCCGCGCCCCGACCCTCCTGCTGAGAGGTGGCACCTCTTCGGGGCGTTGGAAACACCGCGAGACCGAGCCCGAGACCCGGCTTCAGCCCCGGATTCGGGCGGGGGGTGGAGGGAAAGCGCGCCGCTACCCTCTCCCGCCCCGGCGCGTTCTGCACCCCCCTCCTCGTCTCCGCGCACGCGCGCCGCGGGCCTACTCACCCGCCCGTGGCTCCCCCTCCCCCCACCCCGCGCGGCACCTCAGTGGCGCGAGGCGGCGGCGGCGGCGGCGGCAGCGCGACACCCGGCCCCGCAGCGGTGGCGGCGGCGGCGCCCCCCCCACCACCTCCCCGGCGCGCGCACCAAACACCACCGCCACCTGCGCGAGGTCTAGCGGGCACAGCGTCTGCATTCGCACTTTCGCCACGGGCACTGCCCGGAGATCTCCGAAGCCGAGGTTAGCGGCTTTGCCTCGGCCAGTGCCTTGGAAGGCTCTGAAATTGCGGCCAAGGGAACCTGGAGATTGGCCGCATTCCCTGGAGAGTAGGCTTCGCCAGTGGTACCTAGCTAATCCCGTCTGGGGTTCTTGACGAATCGACGGCGGCGAAAGCTGCGACTAGGCCATGAGGGAAAGGGGGCGGGGCGGAGGGAAGGAGGCTAGCTAGGGCTCAGGAGGCGTGAGTGGCGCGTTGAATAGACGCAGATTCGTTACGCGGGCGGGGCGACTCAGTTAATAGGATGCAGGCTCCTTTGCCTGTCTTCCTTGCCCCTTCCTTGCGCGGCCAAAGGTCTAAGAGGCTGCAGATTCGCCACTGTTCCTGTCTTCAGCCGGTTCCTTCCTTCACCTGCCTTGGTGGAATCAAGAAAATAAGTCCCGGTCAACCAAGCCCTGCCGAAGGTGGCAGATTCGGCCACTTTTCTGGATCTCCTTACTAGAACAACTCAGGGGACAGCCTACTTCCGCTCCAGAGGGAAATGACTACAACCCAAAAGTCCTCTTAGAATCTAAATGAGAATTTTCAAGCAAGAAGTATTCGTATAATCCCGAGGACCCGGCCTAGCGAATCTGCGGATCTCGCTGGAGGCGGGCCCAATGCGCCGCGCGCGAAGGGGCGTGGCCAGAGTGCGGAGCCCGGCGGTGCGAGGCGCTTCCTGTGGGACTCGCGAACCCGGGCGGCGGGACGGGCGCTCACCGGGAGGAGAGCTTCCGCCGGCGCAGCACCGGTGATTCAGGCCGTTGTTGAGCCTCTCACGTAACGGACGGAGCGTTTCCTTCCCGTTATTTCGCTTGGCCTTTAAAAAATATCCATTTGACAGGTATGGGGAGATGTGCGGTGCTCCGCCTGCCACTGGTGGTTCAACCCGAGGTGGTCGCGGGGTTCTCTGATAAGTTTAAGTGGGACCTAAAGACCCTTACGTGAGACCTGTACAAAAGGAGGGTCCTCCGGGAATCCCCGCGTCGTCGCTACAGCTCTGGCTTTCTTCTCTGGCGCTCACTAGAACCACAGGATCTTGCCGCTAGGGCTGAAGTCGCCCTCCAGCGGAATCCGGTGTGACCACAGGCACCCTGGCCTCTGGGAAAGTGGATGATGCCCCGAGCTCCTGACGTCTCTACAACTGTCCCTCGCAGTATAACCTTATACAAGCCATTGACCGACCGCTCTTTTCAAATAAAAAATTCTGGCCCGGGGATTTAGCTCAGTGGTTTCTAGCCTGCTGCGCAAGCTGAAGGACCCGAGTTCGATCCCCGGAACCAAAAAAACCCAAACAAATTAAAAATTCTTCCTCCATGGATGGTAATTGCAGGGACGCAGGACTTATGGAAGACACCAGAACAGTGCAACAAAAGGCCCTTGGAGCCGGGTTTACGCAAATTCACCGTTTTAATGAATAAAGGGACGAAGGGGATTTGTCCAAAGTTTCCCACCACAAGAACAGATGGCAGGATTAGGACTCTTGAAAATTATGAAAATGAGGCCGAAAAAATACATGTACATGGAGCCATAGGATGAAACCAAGTTCCCTTTTCCCCCCCAGATGAAAGGTACTGTTTCCTTTTTCCAATCAGAAAGTTTCCCATGTGATGGTAAAGTCTCACTGACTAGCTAGTGGTTTGGGGCAAGCTCATCAGCTTTCCTGAGCCTCGGCTTCCTTATCTCTGAAATAAAAGTGATAAATACTTGTCACTTGAGATGGTTGTGAGGGTTAAATGAGATAACCATGAAAAGCCCCTAGGACACAGTCTCAAGAAAGAAATTTAGGGCCAGGGATTTAGCTCAGTGGTTTCAACGCCTGCTGTGCAAACGCAAGGACCCAAGTTTGATCCCCGGTACCAAAAAAAAAAAAATTTATACTCAGGCATACTGGTGCACACCTGTGATGCCAGCACTTGGGAGGCTGAAGCAAGAGAATCCCTGCAAGTTTGAGGCCAGCCTGAACTACATAGCAAGACCCTGTCTCAAAAAATAAACTTATAGGAAATCCTTAATGGAAGAAAATAGAGATCTTGAGCTCAACAAGGTACACACCTGTAATCCCAACAGTTGGGAGGCTGAGGCAAGAGGATCAGAGGACAGCCTTGGTAATTTAGTGAGATGCTGTCTCAAAAAATTCAAAGGCCTATAGCCTTGAAATAACTTGTCTCCCTATTCAGAAGCTATTGCCCCCTTGTCAGCACCTAATGGGGTCATACTTGGAACCCACTCCCCATCAGGTACACTTGCCTCCACCTGACTCTTAAGAATAAAACTGTCCAGGGCCGGGGATTTAGCTCAGTGGTTTCGCCGCCTGCCGCGCAAGCGCAAGGACCTGATTTCGATCCCCAGTACCACACACCCACACACAAGAATAAAACTTTCCAGATGTGATAAACCCTGCAATCCTACTACACTGGCAGGCGGAGGCAGGAAGATCTCAACTTCAAGCCCAGCCCGGGCAACTTAGTACTGGATGATATCTGTCTCAAAAATTTAAAAGGGCTGGGGAAAAAAAAAAAAAGGCTGGGGCTGTGGCACAATGCAAAGGTCCTAGTTTCAATCCCCAGCACCATAGAAAATCAGTGACCTTACCCAAGAAGCCCTCCCCTCCACCCCATTCACAGCCACAGGGACATCTGTGAAATACAATTTATTAAACAAGGTGCATCAAAAATTCAGTGTCAAAAGAGCTCTTCAGTCTAAGGGCTGGGAACTGGCCCTTCTCTCTTAAAATATCCTCCCTAAACCCGTTCTAAGGATCCAGGCCATGCACACAGGTACTCAGTCTTCAAAGACTACCCCCGCCCCCAGCGTGGGCCCACTGTGATAGAAAGGTGAGTGACCCTAGGACAGTGCTGCAGGCACTGTCCCTTCCATATGTGGCCACAGGTCATCATCAGTGGGGAGTTGGCTTGAATCTCCAGAAACAGGAAGGCTTCTAGGAAAGGCTGGACCTGTGCCTGTTGTGGGAACACTCAAATGCCCACAGCAACCAAAGCAATAATATGGAACCCATCAAAATTTGGGGATGGGGAAAACCTTGCCCCAAAATTCAAACCATTAAATAGACTTCACTCAAATATAACAAGGGTGACAGCATTCGGGGGGCAACTGTGTGGGCATGTAACCTGGCCTCCACATTCCACAGAGGGACAAGCAGCTGAGGCTCAGCACCAGAGATCCCACAAAGGCCCCCCTGCCTCCCTTGTATCTGCCCCAGCATCCTCAGATTGAAGAAGTTCCACAGTCTCCCAGCCTAGGTGTAGAGCTTGCAAAACCCATGGAACGGACTGACAGGGAACGTGGGACGCTGTGGGCAGGAATCTGGTCTCTACCTGAGAGTGGCCACAGGAAGTGGCTCCAGCCAGGAGTAGGAAATGAGGCCTGCAGGCCCCTGGGGCCTCTTGCAGACCCCAGGGAGGCAATGCTGACAGCAGAAGCTAACAGCTGCTCACACAGCCTGCAGCTCCCCCTGCAGGCGACTCAGCTCTTCTAGCTCCTGCTTGTGGCGGTCTGTCTTGTGGTTGACCAAGGATCGGTAGAAATGCAGAGCAAAGGCCACAAACACGAGTCCTACAGGTACCATGATTGCTGTGGAGGCCACTGCTGCTGGCCAGCCTGGCCCATGGATCCCATCACTACCACACGCTTGCCGGGGTGGGCAGGCCTCAGAAGGCTCAGCCTGTGATGGGGCCACAGGAGCAGAGGATGGCGGGAGGCTGGAAGCTGGACCAAGGGAGGCAGCCACTGGGGGCAGAGTCCCAGGCACCTGGGACGGAGGTATCAAGGGGGCTGGTGTGTCTAAGGGGGCCCCAATGGGGACAAATTTGACCCAGCCCACCAGGACAACTTCAGCCAGGAAGAGAAATGTGCCCAAGGCAGTGGAGAAGCCCCAGGCCAGTTCCACATAGCGGTGGAGCCGTTGGTGTGGAGACTGGTGGACAGAGTTGAGGTTGTGGATGTTGCTCACAGCTTCGATGTGGGGCAGTAGACATGTGGAGACCATGAGTGCGAACAGGTGTACAGCCACTAGCACGGTGGTACAGGCACTAAAGGCTACCAGCAGGCCTGGTGGGTATTCATGGTTGTTCTCTAGCTGTACCTCCACCATGGCCACCTGTGGGCACAAGAGGGAACAGATTGAGTGTGGTGTCCTCCTTCACAGTAGAGGGTGTGTTGTTTTGTTTTGTTGCCTATTAGGACATACCACTCATATCTCTAGAACCATGTGCCTGGCAAAATGAAAGCTCTCGGTCTTAAAAGACTCTGTCCTCTCCTGGGTCTTGGTTTCCCCATCTAGCTATCAAGAGGGCTACTGGGCATGGTGGAACATACCTACACTTCTCCCTCAGAGCCTGAGGCAGGAGGACCTAGTTTGAAGCCAGCCTGGACTACGTAGTGAAGCCCTGTCTCAGAAAGCCAAAACAAACACACACACACAAGCAGGGCATGGTAGCACATGCCCTTAATCTCAGCACTGTAGGAGGCTGAGGCAGGAGGCTGGCAAGCCTGAGCCCAGTCTAGGCAGCTTAGTGAGACCCTGTCTCAAAATAAAAAGACCTGGGGATGTAGTTCAGTGCAAAGCCCGTGGGTTCAATCTTCAATAAAACACACACACACGCAGACTAGCTGACATATTTCTGACAGTTTCACCTTTTATTATGTTACCTTTTATTAACATAAAGACATAGACTGTGGGCCACCTAGGTTTATTCTCAGGTCTACAAACTCCAGGGGGTTTTGAGATGGGCTCTTGCCATTGCCCAGGATGGCTCTTCCTGCCTCAGCCTCCTGAGTAGCTGGAATTACAGGTGTGCATCACCAGGCTTGGTAAACTGTCCTTTTTGCAGGTGTGTGGTCTAGATTGAACCATAATCTACCACTGAGCTATCTCCCCAGCCCCAGGTGTGTAATCTTGAGCAAGTGATTTAGTTCTCCTTGTGCCTCAATTTCCTATCTGGAAAATGGGGATTAAAAATAGTACCTAGGGGCTGGGGATTTAGCTCAATGGTGCCGCTGCCTGCCTCGCAAGCAGAAGGTCCCTCCCGAGTTTGATCCTCAGCACCAAAAAAAAAAAAGTAGTACCTACCTGGGCTGGGGATTTAGCTCAGTGGTACCGGCTGCCTCGAAAGCACAAGGTCCCAAGTTTGATCCCTGGTACCAAAAAAAAAAAAAAAAGAAAAAAAAAGTACCTATCTGCCTTATGTGGTTGTTGGAAAAATTAAATGAGATAATACACATTGAGTGCTACAAATAGTGCTGGGAATGTGGTAGGCACTAAGTATTTGTTGGTTTATTATACCTGATGCTAAACTCCAAGGCCAGAATTTGCAAACTGACACATCATGAACCGAAGCCAGCTAGCAGACATGTTTTGCTCACAGAGTGCGCTTTTTAAAAAACTGAATAAATTGCCAACTTTTTTGTTTTTTGCTTTTTGTTTTTTGAGACAGGGTCTCACTATGTAGTCCAGGCTGGCCTTGAACTCATGGCAATCCTCCTGCCTCAGGCTCCTGAGTGCTAGATTATAGGTATGCACTACCATGCCCAGCAAAATTGCCAACATTTTTGTTTTTAAAAAAGCAACCTTGGGCCAGGGATTTAGCTCAGTGGTTTC
>NW_004624782.1:13948257-14024971 GCF_000247695.1 Heterocephalus glaber | reverse complement strand
TTTTTTTTTTTTTCAATGCAAAACATTTATTGGTACATTTTAGGTATACATAATGATAACACTCATCACAGGGAATTTGTACCTGTACATGATATATCCTGTCTCTTCTTTTTTTCCCATTCCCATTACCCCCTCCTTTCAAGCCTCCCACCCCTTCCTATTGAGCATGCTGTCTTTTTTTTTTTTTTGGTATCAGGGATCGAACTCAGGTTCTTGCGCTTGCGCGGCAGGCGGCGAAACCACTGAGTTAAATCCCCAGCCCTTTTTTTTTTTTAAAATATCAAAGTTATCATGACAAAAAAGTAAAAAACTTTATTGGACTTTGTTACATTATTTTACAGGTTAGTATTGCTTTTATTTTGAATTATATAAGGTGGAGAGATGGGACACTAGAATTTTAAAAAAAATTTTTTTAGTATATGTGCTGCCGAAGCGAGCACGTTTTTTAAAAATTTTATGACACTAGAATTTTTTGAAGTTTAATACCTTCAGTGTTTTTACTGTAGCTCCCCTGCTGTGAAGGAAAGTAGGAGAGATTGAGGGCCAAACCTATCGGCCCTGCAAATCCTTTGCAACTTTATCTCTGCATGTAAACCTACCATAAACCACTGGAGTAAAGAACGGTGTTTCCAACAATTCACATCAAGTGCTGCTTCCCTACCTCCCACCTCTGCTCCAACTGAGACTGCCCCTCTTCATTCTGTAAGACAACCTCTAATCTAACCTCCATCACCTTCTGAACATCACTGGCCTTTGTATCACCAGTCTCATATTAACCCACACTAAAATTAGCAGCCACTGTCAGAGTACTTAAAGTGGGTTAAGCATTTTGCAAAATAGCTGTCTTCTTCAAACAGCCTATGTATAAGGTACTAATACTGAGACAGAGATGTAGAGTCATTTTGCCCAGGATCACAAAGCATACTATATATTCGGTATTAGCCGACCAGTTTAACATCTAGAAAATAGCAAAGCTGGGATGCAAATCCAAAAGATCTATTAAACTATTAGCCTATTAACTATTCCTAAGGGACCACTTTCTTCTCTGTAACACAATATGGGCGTCTTCCTGCTTCCCATCTAAATACAGTGGACCTTCGAGTTACAACCAGCCTGACATACAAACAACTTGGGTTGTGACCAGAATTTTAGTTGTTTTTTGGTTTTGTTTTTTTTGGTACTAGGGATCAAACTTGGGTCCTTGCACTTGCGAGGCAGGTGACAGAACCACTGAGCTACATCCCTGGCCCCAAAATTTTAGTTTTAACTTATGACCAAAGTCTTGAGTTACGACCCATATGCCGGGCACTTGTGCTTCCAGATGGTCTCAGATACAGATTTAACCCTTAAAGAGTTCTTGAAGGAGCATGATAACATCTTCTCCTATGTGGGGTTAATTGAGAAATCCTGGGCCAGTCTGGAAGCCTCTTTTGAAGGACGAGATAGGAAGGCGTGTGTGTGGGTAACGTAGAAGGACTCTACAGGACAGGGCACACACCAAAGGGCTGCAGGGTTGGGTCCTGAGCAAACAGCACTGCCACAGTGCACTTAAATCATGAACTGCCACTTTTAAAACTCAAGAGCTGGTGGCACATGCCAGTAAGCCCAGCACTCAGGAGGGTGGGGCAGGAGATCACCATGAGTTTGAGGCCATCCTGGGCTACATAGCAAGAACCTGTCTCAACCCCCCCCCCAAAAAGAGTTGAATTATTGTCCTTTCCTTTGGATAGGTCATGGGGACTTTTGATCGAGTCCTCAGTCGGCCAACTTGGCATTCATATGACCTGCCTGGCCTTTGCAAACATGTGTTTGTTTTGGTACCAGGGATCGATCGAACTCGGGTCCTTGCACTTGTGCAGCAGGCGGCGAAACCACTGAGCTAAATCCCCGGCCTTTGCAAACATTTGAATTGATGACCTTGTTCTAGGCATGTATAAGCTTGGACTCTAGAGCCACACTGCTTAAATACAAATCTTGCCCCTTATTTACTATGGGACCTTGGGTAGGTATCTTAACCTGTCTGACTTAGTTTGGCCACTGTACTGGTACCGATTTCATTAGGTAACAGAAAGGTGATGCACATACCTCTGGGCACAGTTCCTGGCACTTAGTGACAGCTGAATATAGTTTATGTGGTGTTTTCTAACTCAGGCTGCCTGAGTTTCAGAATCTGGATCTTTCTCCTTCCCTGCTTCTTACAGAATCCATTCAATTGCTCTGGGGCCGGGGCTGGGAGGAGATGTGAGGTACCCAACTTGCAGGAGATGGCAGGAGGACAAGGCTGAATATTTTGGGAAATTGGGCCATGGTATACGTCAGCAAGAGTTTTCCAGAAAAAGGGATCTAGGCCAAGGTTCTTCGTCCTAGTCTCTCCCAGGGCCTGGACCATGGAGCTGACCCCCTCAGCTAGGTTCACGGGTGATGGTTCCCTTTCCTGTGTGGTCTGTACAGATGAAGAGACCCAACTCCCAGTCCCAGGATATCCTGTTCTAGTCCTAACCCCCACCAAACATGTAGCTCTAGGACAGTGGTGGTGGACATTTTAGAGCTTTCAATGACACAGACAGCCTGCTGCTGCAGCACATGTCCCATAGGTTCACACCACTGATCCAGGATGACCCCTAGGGTTATAGACCTCTGTCATGCCTGTCAGACCCAAAGGCTGGGCACAGAAGGGCAGGGGCTAACCCAAGTCACCTAGTGCTATGACTCCCATTTCAGCTGTCTCTGATATTCACCCCCACAGGAGCAGACTCCTAAATGACCTCCCTCAGTCTGGTCTGCTTTCTCCTCCTCCCTGTGATAACAGTGGGGAAATCATAGACGATGGCGAGCCTAGGGCACGTGTGGCATAGCGAGCTGTTCATCATTGAAAGCACTCAAGGGTTTGCCATCTCTACCCTAGACAAGCAGGGTTTCATTTTGTAACCGCCCCTGCTAAGAATCCTTGGCAGAGCCTCAGTTCACACCTGTCCAGCTGGCAAGTAGGTCCAAGCCACACCCAGTATGTAGGTCTTGCTCTGACGCACCTGGATCTAGGGTTCCTGATGACAAGAGTCACAGCTCATGCCGGCCGGGTGCTTGGCAGGCTGCAGATGCACCCTACCTACATGATCGCTCAACTTCCCACTGGCCAGTGAGGGAGTGGAGGCGCCAGGTCACACTGCTGGCCACTTGCAGTGAGGAGCCTGGACTGAACATCTGTTGATTCTGCACCCCAAGACGAGACCTTCAATTCCACTTCCTGAGGCCACTGCTGGGACCGTTAGCGGCTATCACCCTCCCATACCTGCAGTTTATCAGCTCGAGTATCAGTCATCAGCTTCCTACCCAGCAGGTTCCCCACAGGCATCACCTCTGCCCTGGAGTAGTCCCCTTCCTTGGGATGGGCCCTCCTTCAGCTGAGTGACCCTTCCCTGCAGATTATTCTTCCCGAGCTCCGGTTCTGTTGACACCGCCCTCACCCAGCTCCGCTCTCCCTTTGAAACGCTCAGGATTTAGCAACCACTTCTGCCGGGATTTACCGCCCTTCCCCACATCTTTAGGGAAACCCTCCTATGCTCCGGGGTCCTGTTTATGCCCCTGCTCCAGCAGAAAAGGACTTCTTCAGTCCCTTGGGCCCCTTTGCTCCCTTTACCCTCTTAAGGAACCGCCTTTCCCTTTACTCTGCCTTCTCTTCCTTGAGTCCCGTTCACTTCGCCCGGACCCTGTGCCCCCACTCTGCGGCCCCTCACCATGGCGAAGCCCGACAGCAGGGCGGACGTGCGGCTGGAGGCCTTCAGCTTGGCCCGGCTGAGGTAGAGGCGGCGCCAGCTGAGCGCCCGCAGCGAGTGCTGACTGGCCCCCACGAGGTCCAGGTAGCCGCGATGCACGAACTCCCGGTACGCGGCCGAACCTGCGGGGCTCTCGACCTCGGGGTTCAGCGGGACCTGCTCGGCCGCGTCCCCCTCGCCGCCCCTCATTCTGGGGGTGGTCACGGCGGGGCCAAAGCACCTCGGGGGCACCCAGAGGCTCGGCCCAAGCCGGGGGAACGCCCCATTCCCGGAGGGCGGGCGGAGGTGCAGCGGCACGCGCCCCCGCGGAACGGAGCCGGCGTCGGCGTCTCCGGGCTGCCCCGATGGCCGGAGCCGGACGGCCGCGTTCGAAACAGGAACTGGGACAGAGGCGGAGCCCGCGACCACATGACGGGGCGGAGCCGGGACGAGACCCCGCGGTCCGAGGCAGCAGCCCCAAGGGGCCCGGCGCTCCCACCCGCCAAGGACATCCAGGCGCCTACGCCCCGCGGAGGCGACCGCCCCGGCCCGGCGCTCCCGGGGCAGGGGACACCCGCACATCATCAGGTACCCAGGACCCCAAGCCTACCCCAGTGGACCTCCGCACGACGGCAGAGGGTCACCTCCAAGAGCCGCACCACACACACACTCGGCGGCCCCGGCTGGAAGTTTGTGTTTTATAGCAAACCATTTTGTACAGACCTGGGACCCAGGGGCCCAACCCGGCAGGGTAAGCCCTAGCCCTCAGCGGGCGGCCTCCTCAAACCTTCCGCCGTCCCCGGGCCCCTCCCCTCCAGCCTTTGGTCCGCCCAGCCCCTCCCCCCACCCTCGCGCCTCCCAGTTACCTGAGGTATGTGGATAGATCCCCCCATGGTACAACCCGGCTCCCCCCAAGCCCAGGCTGGGGGGCGGGACCTGGCCCCGACCTCCCCACCCCCTCAATGGAGTAAGGGGTGGGAAAGCCAAGAGTCTGTCACTAAGTTCCCATGGCAACTGAGGGGCCATTTCCAGCCTTAGCACTGGCATAGGGAGGTGTCCATTGGCTGCTGTTTCCACGGCAACCAGCACTGACAGGTCCCTGGGCAAATGGGTTACATGTTTCTGTGACGATGAAAACGTGGGAAGAGCCAAGCTGGAGGAGTCCCATCTTCCCCATCCTTGGGCTGCCACACCCCATCCCCAACTCAAGTCAGGAGGGGTACGCTGCTCCAGAGCGCGCCGGGGTGGCACGGTCCAAACTAGGCGCCCACCGGTCCAGTCAGTCCACGCTGGTCTCGCCTCATCCCACTCCGGCTCCCCCAGGTCCGAGGTCCCCCGGTTCAAGTAACACTTCAGTACGGATGAATGTTCAAGTATTGTGCGGAGAGGCGGGCGGGGCTGGGTACCCCTCGAACTCCCCTGGGCCGCGAGCTCAACAGCAGGTAGGCCCGCACCCACCCCCCGCGATAGCTGCCGTTTTCAGTGACGTCCAAGGAGTCAAGGCGGGGAAGAAGGGGTGGCCCCGCTGGGCTCCTGCCCCTCCCCCAAGGACGCCAGAGCCCCTGCTCCTCTGCCTCCCCTCCGCCCACCCCCCAAGTATCTGGTCTTTGCTTCCTGCCCCCCTCCACCTCCCGGCCCGCGCCCCTCTCCCATCTCCCTCCCGAAGACTTGCACTGTAACCCCCCCGCCCACCATCCCATTGGCTCAGCTCCCCAGGGGACGGAAGAGAAGCGGGTGGGGGGGGTGGAGGCCCCCGGAGATCAGTGCAGGGGGAGAGGCGCTCGGTCGGGGGGTGGGGGGTGGGGTGACCTGGCCTCCCAGCCGGGGTGCACGAAGGCCCGGGGTCCAGGCTCCTGACGAGTCCTGGGGGAGGGCGGGCACCCAACTAGCTGTCCTTGAGAAGCAGCTTCTCCTCTGGGCAGCGGAAGGGGCCAGGGGGCCCAGCGGCTGCCAGCCGGGCACAAGCTTCAGGTGAGAGCTGGCGGCAGGAGCGCAGGTCTAGGCGGCGGAGACGTGGGCAGCGGCGGAAGAGCGGGAGGCAGTGGTCGGTGAGGCGGTGGCAACCTGCGGAGGGCCAGGGGCAGTGGAGACCAGGTAGGTGAGTAGGCAGCTGACTCTGGGGGCCGGCCATGGCCTTCTGCCTGCTCCCTGCTCCCCCAGACTAGACCGAGGCACCGCCCCAGGAGGGCTGCACTGTGACCCTCCCTGTCCCCTTCCTCCGCATGCCCTATGGATCGCGAAACCACCAAACCACCACGCTGAGTCCACCTAGGCCAAGCAGCACTACTTCCCCTCCCCTCCTGTTTGCCTCCCACTATAGATACAGAGTGTGGGGCTCAGCCATTAGCTGCCCACGAGCTATGGTTCCACCTGGTCCCAACTTCCCGTAATACTCTTTTTCTTCCTTTCTGCTTCATCTCCCACCGCTCTCCCCGGCTTCCGACCCTACGCTGTGCCGTCGAGGCAGACCAACAACCAGGCTTGCAATCTTACCGGCAAGATTGAGGTGGACCAGGGTCTCTCGGAGCGGGGAAGTGGGAGCTGTGAGGAGGTGGACGCTGGGGTCTCCAACATGGGCACAGTGGCTCAGATCCAGGGCGCTCAGCTGGGGTGCATGGCGTAGCAGGAGCCGCAGGGAGGCGTCTGTCAGCTCCAGGCCCGCCAGGCGCAGCTCGGCCACCCCCTGCAGCCGCCCGCGGCTCTCCGTTTGCCCTGGGCAGACAGAGGAAGCGATGAGCACTCCTGGCCACTCCCATGCTGCACCCAGGCCACTGTGTCTCCCACTCATGATCCTCCTCAGCACCCCCAAACCTGCTCCTGCAATATAGGAGCCTCAAGTGGCTGTGTTCTCTAAATGGTTTGCTCTTCTCCCCGCTCCCACACCACCTGTCCACGGCTCTCACCACCTCAGGAGACTCAGAATTTGGACTATTCCTCACACTTCCATCCCTTCCCTGTACCCCCTTAGTATCTGGCGTATTACACATATTCTTTCATACTACTCTTCCTCTCCCCCCATGGGAATGTGAAGTCCATGAGGGCAGGACTTTTTCTACACTGCTCCAGCCCTAACAACTGAGAAAGAGCAGGGTGTCTACCGTATTTTCATCTACTCACCCAACACGTGAACCCCTACAGGGAGCCACCCCACGCTCCACTTCCTCGGCTCCATGGTTAGTAAAGTCACCATCTGGAGCTCTCCGGTCCCCTTGGTCACCTCTAGGTCCACAACACCTTTCCGAACTGCTCCCGTCTTTTCACTCCTTCCAGTCTCTTTCCTGGCACTCAGAGGGAGCTTGTTTCAAATACAAATGGGGCAATGCCTCTCCTCCACTAGAAACTAACAAGAGCAACTCAAAGAAATCCAGTCTCCTCAGCAGAACATTCCATTTCCCATCGGGTCTCATCCCTGCCTCAGCTCCTAACTCCTCTCCCTCACCCCTACACAGTGAGACCACAGCCCATGAGTGACTCTGCAAGCGACGGCCTATGGCCACTGTGCCCAGCTTTCAGGACTGAGCTCAGGTGAGCAGCTCTCTGCCTCCTCCTGAACCCAAGGCACAGTCTGCACTCTGCCTTTCTCCTCTGCCCTGGGAGGCTGGTCTCTGGCCCCAACCCAGAGTTGTAACAGTGGCTACTGCAAACCCTTAGGGTTGGGTCTTCTTTTTATTTATTTATTAATTTTGGGACAGGGTCTCACTATGTAGTTCAGGCTGGCCTTGAACTAACGGTGATCCTGCTTCAGCCTCCCGAGTGCTGGGACTACAGGTGTGCGCTGCCAAACCTGGCAGGGTTTGGTTTTCTGAAAAGTTCTCCTAATATTGATGCCACTGGGCCAGAGAACAAACTGTAAGAACACCAGCCTTGGGAGACAAGTTCTCTGATCATCATCCCTGTTAATGGACAAGAAAATTGAGGCTGTGTCATAAGGCCTTCTGTCCAAGGTCATGCAATTAAGAAATAAGGGAGCCAGGAGACCCAGGCCTGGTGACTGCCCCCAACTCCCCCAACGGGGGGTGGAACTCAGGACCCTGCGCTTGCCGGGCAGGCATGGCACCACTGAGCTACATCCCCGGCCCTGCATCCAAACTCTTACCACAAGGTTACCTGCCTGCCTGACAGCAGCCCGGCCCTGACAAGCTCCATCGGATGTCAGATTCACGAAAACTGCCTTCAAGCGTTTTATAGAATCTGCACAGCACTAAAATTTCCTTAAATAACTGTTAGACGTGGCAGCACTGGACCCCCAGCCCACCTGGTGAGCACTGCCTATAGCAGGCCCACTAGTGCCTCTCCCTGACTCCCTGCTCCAGACATCTCTTCTGTTACCTAACAGGCCACCTGTGTGTGCTCAACTTGGCACACCCTAGATCAGCGGTGGCAAGCCTATGGCACTGCCATCACTGCCCTAGATTCTACTCCCCCTTCTTGGTAATAGGAGCTGAGAACCTGAAGAGGGGAACATTAACAGATTCCCTTAACCTTGACCACAGCTAAAGGCCATTAGAGCAAAGAGAGGTCACTTCTGGCTTGGCCATGGGGAGTGGGCATCAGTGAGGAAGTGGTGGCACCTGAGCTGGGCCTTCAAGGGTTTACAGTGTACCAGTGTGGGAGAATACACCAGGCAGAGGGCAAAAGCCAGGAAGTAGAATTTTAAGTCTTGCTATGGGATCCTGCTGGAGGCCAGGGAGTCAGGAGAGCAAAGGTGGGTGTGAAGCCCTATTTGCACAACAGGGCTGAGGGACAGGAAAGCTCCTTTTTGCAAGCTCCAGACAAAGGGCTTGAACTGAACTGAGACAACAGGCGAAGAGGTGCTGGTGTAGCCCACTGGCGCTCCAATCCCGAGCACATCACCCTCCTATCTTTCTGGCTCAGTCCAGTTCCAGTAAGAGTGGAGAACAGGTGAGCACTCAGGCCTGGCTCCGCCTAGGCGGCTTGCGGCTGACAATAATCACTCAGCCTGGGCCAGGGATTTAGCTCAGTAGTTCCGAGGCAGGTGCCTCGAAAGCACAAGGTCCCGAGTTTGATCCCCGATACCAAAAAAAACACAAAATAATCACTCAACCACTTGCTCAGTCAACTGGGTCTCAGCACCGTATTTAGAAAATGGGAAGAATCCTGGATCCCTACTCCCCTTCAAGGGCCGCTGTGAAAGGCAGTGGGGCAAGAAGAAGGGACCAGAAAAAGGGAGCTGTGAGAAGGAGGATCCTTTCATTCTCTTTATTTCAGGGCCCAGTAAATGCCCTTTGGGAAATCTCTCAAGCTGATCTCTCCCATCCTGACTGTCTACTTGTTCACTCAATTCTTCCTTTCAAGATATTTACTGAGCACAACACTAAGTAAGGTGCTGGGGTGAGCAGACAGTCCTTGCCTGACCGAGGAGCCTCGTGGGGAGGAAACTGATCTTCATCAGGCCCCTCCCACCTGCAGTGATATGTCAGGAGGAAGGGGTGGGGCCTTCTAGGAAGGGGCATTTATGCTGAGGCCTGACAGGTTTTGATGTCCATTAGACAGAGGGGAGGAAGATGCAAAGAGGAAAGGGGCAAGGCCTTAGGCTACAAGGCAGAGAGAGAGTCAGTGGGAGCCAGACCATACTAGGTTTCATCAACTGGGCTAAAAATACTGGTCTTTTGAGTGGATAAAGAAGATGTGAGCCGGGGACTTAGCTCAGTGGCACCGCACCAGCCTCGCAAGCACAATCCCAGGTACCAAAAAACAAGAAAAAACAAAAAAACAAAAAAAAGAAGGGCCTTTACTATTTTCCAAAATAAAAGAAATACAGTAAAAAAAAATGTAATTTTTATACAACGGAACACTACTCTGCCATAAAGAAAGATGAGCTTCAGACATTTCTAGCTAAATGGCCGCACCTTGAGAACATATTCTTAATTACAGTAAGTCAGACGCACGTGTTTAAACACCGCATTGTTTCTCTGGTGCGAGAAACTGAAAGTGGAAATGAGGACTGAGATGCATAATGATGTTGGGCAATGGGAAGAAAGTGTCCAAATGGGAAGGGGAACAAGGAGGAGGGAGGGGGACAGGAAGGAAGGGACAAGGAAAAAAGTGAAAATAGAAGGAAAAAATGGAAACAAAGCTTCTGTGCATAGGGAGGGGAGGGGGCCTGAGGGGGGAATGGGATAAAATTTATTTAAAAAAAAATACTGGTCTTTATCCAAGGAGTACTAGGGACAATGGCAGTTTAGAGCACTAGGGTGGACATGGGCAGGGATGCCCTCCTGGATGATGAAAAGACTGAGAGCTAGAGAGGACTGTAGCTGGTATCCCATCTCCTGGCTTCGTGTGGCCTCAATGCCCATCCCTCCGCCTCCGGATGAGCCCCAAGCTCCTCAGGCCTCTGCTCCCAGCACCCTCTTCTGCCAACACAGGCCGCCTGCCCCACCAATCTGCTCATACCATGCCTCATACTCCCTGGGAAAACACCATCCTTTCAAGACTCAGTTCAAAGCGCACACCACATGAATGAATGAACAAACAGTACCAGGAAGGGCCTCCCTATTCAACTCATGTGCTCTTCCCTTCTTCCAATCCTTCGACATCCAGCACGAGTCATGAGAGGCCTCAAAGGACTTTACCCCATCTTTCCAACTTGTTCCACAGATGAGCACAGAGGCCCCACCTGGTTTGGTGTCTGGTGGAGGCAACAGCAGCTCTCGGAGCTGGGAGTCCTTAACATCCTCAATCCAGCGCAGGTCCAGGAGCCGCAGGGCTGGCAGTGGGGCTGAGCCCAGGGCAGAGACAGAGAGCCAGGAGCAGCCGGAGAGCACCAACTCCTGCAGGCCTGGTGTGTGTGGGGAGTCAGAAAGCAATACTTTAAGTCCCCAACTTAAAAGGATTCGAGCTGCAAAGTTTTACAGATATGAATGGACCTCACTTTGGGGTTTTTTTTGCTTTACATTGTATATCTGTGTCAAAGGTGTACAGGACTCTCTTTGTCAGACTTATGAAAAAATCCAACTTACGAATGTTCTCCCAGAATGGAACTCATAAGTCAGGGACTCCATCCGAGGCCCGTCCCTGCCCCTACCCTATCCTGACTCAGCACCCCACCCTACCTTGCAGTCGGTTCAGAAGCCACATGAGCTGCTTCTTGGAGACACCTGTCCAGCTGAGGTCCAGGGCACGGGGCTGGCGGCGAACCACCCCACTGAGCATGGGTGGTGTCAGTGACTTCCGCCGGCTCAGGTCCATTCGAGGCCACAGACGCTTGTCGTAGCACCTGCCAGCCACAGGGAGGAGACAGAGACAACCTCAGCTCCTGGGGAAACCACAATTCCCACACTCCCCACAGTTCACACAGTTCTTTCCTGGCATTGAGAAGCTCCAGGCTGGGGCCAAGAGCACTGGGTTTGGGACCCAACTCCATCACTGACTGGATGCAAGACCCTGGGCAAGTCTATTCCTCTCCCTGAGCCTCAAAGGTCTCCTTTATAAAACAAAAATAATAACCCAGACTGCCCCATAAAGGTGCAGTAAGATCAAATGAGGTAATTACACATTGCAGGCCTTAAAGGGGCCTATAAAGAGTTTTGCCAAATAACTACACAAACACCAGCACACAATTTGATCTGATGCCAAAGGGATCTGTGGCCAGCCCCCAGCTCCCTGCTTCTGGGCTCCTTGATTTCCGTCACAACTTAAGGTGCCTCACAGACAGGTCTCATCTCCTCTACTAATCTCCGCCACCTCGACAGCCAGTGCCCAATGCTGGACTCACAGCCCTGATATGTTCTTTCTGTGTTCCTCCAATTAGAATGTAAACTCCACAAGGGTAGATTTGGCTTTTTTCCCTTCTGCATGTTCAATATCCAAACACTACCGGGTGCAAAATACAGGTTATTTGTTGCACATTTCCGAAGAGAATGAATTAAGCCAGTGTAAACTGCTTAAAGCTTCCACTGAGCACTCCCCTTGACAATTCCTTTGCAGCTTTGCATTTACTCACTCAATGTTTATTTATGGAGGGCCTGGTAGGTCCCAGGTACTGAAGCTACAAAAAGAAATGAGGTGTGAACAAAGTTAAACAGCTTTGCTAACTCCAGCACGCCCAAAGCCTCAACCAGTCTAATACTCTGTGAAAGAGAGGGTTTCCCATACTTACTTCACCATGGAACCCTCTCCACCTCTCCTACGGTGGCCAGCATTAGTATTAACATTCTACAGCACGCTAAAGTACAGAACTGTCTTCTAGTTCTGTGTAGTCAGGAGACTCTCACTGAACTAAATGAGCTGTCAGAGCCAACAAGTGGGGCCTAGGAAGACCTATATTCCCTCCCTCAGGCTCCTCAAGAGTCTAAAGGACTTTCCCATTCAGCCCTGGGCTGGAGCAGAGATGTCCAAACTCCACTCATTTGCTCTCCTCTTATCTGCAGAACATGAAATTTACTTTCAAATCATCTACTCTTCACTTAAAACCAGTTGGGTTGTTTTCCTTTTTTTTGGTACCAGGGATCGAACTCAAGACCTTGAACTTGCAAGGGAGGCACGGTGCCACTGAGCTACATCCCGGCCCAAGCAGTTATTATTTTGAAAATGGACAGGAGTAAGCCATGAGTTTGAGTCACTTAAAACTGCCAACCAGCCACACAGTGGTGGTGCACGCCTGTGATCACAGCGCTTGGGAGGCTGAGGCAGGAGGATTGTCACAAGTTCAAGGCCAGCCTGGGCTACATAGTGAGACCTTGTCTCAAAAAAACCAAATAAAGGGCCGGGGATTTAGCTCAGTGGTTCCACCGCCTGCTTCGCAAGTGCAAGGTCCCGTGTACAATCCCTGGTACAAACAACAACAACAACAAAAGAATAAAAAAACGCCAGGTAGCTAGGCAAGGTAGCATGCACTCGTAGTCCCAGCTACTCAGGAACCATGAGGCAGGAACCATGAGTTTGGGCCAGATTGGGTACACATGAAGACTGACGCAAAAACAAAAACTGCCAGGCACACTCCAGCGCCCTTATGCGACATTTTAGTGACTACTAGATGTATACACCAAGGCTTCAGTCTGAATAAAACCCCTCTGCTACTCACTCTCCTGTCCCTTCCTAACACGTCCCACCCCATCCCCACTACTCTCCTCTCTCCTCCTGATTCCCTGCACTCAATGAACATTTGCAAATCTTTCCAATTTTAAGAATGAAAAGGAAAGCCAGGCACAGTAGCGGATGCCTATAATCCCAGCACTCTGGAGGCTGAGGCAGGAGGCCTGCTCCAAGTTCGAGGCCAGCCTGTGCTACATAGTGAGTTCAAGGTCAGCCTGAACTACATATGAAGACACTGTCTCAAAAATAAAAAAGAATGAAGGGTAGAGGAAAAAACTCGATCTCAACCTGGCCTCTATTCCTTTTCTCTTTCCATTTAGTGAACTCCTGCTTGATGCAAACCCTCTCTCTGCCCCGACTGAGCCCTCAGCCCTTGGCTCATATGCTACCACTTCCTCGAAGCCCTCCTGGATTATCTTTACCTGGGAGGGAACCTCTCTCCTGGAAGAGACTATCGAGTCCCTAATTGTGTTTTTGGACCATACTCCACAAAAGCCAGGCCAAACCATCTGCCTGCCTACAGACAAGCAATGCTGTCTGGGGCCAACACATTCTGGCACACACAGTGCCGCTGCTGAAAAGGCCATCGGGGCTCAGCTCAGTGCCTCTGCTCTGCAAGTCTCCCCGAGCCCGTGTGCTCTCTGTGCTACTGCAGCTGGGCCTAGGACACCGGGGTTAGACATTAGCAGCAGCCAATAATCATTGAAAGGTCCACTGATAACAAGTGTCCAGCTTCACTGCCTGACAGAGAGCAGGTAAAGATGGCAGGGTTGTTGCTATTCAAGTAGTAAAGACACAATTTAAGGTAACTGAGGCAGAAAGAGATACAGGAAGAATCAACTCAAGGACCAGGACAGGAAGCATCCTGGGAGATGGGGCCTGAGCCGTGAGGAGAGCAGCTGCCATGCCATTATTCCAGCAAGGAGGAGGAGGAGGAGGAGGAAGGGTGGAGACTGTGTCCAGGTGCACGACAGTCTAGAGAGAGCTCCGGGAACCTGAGGCAGCAGGAACCAAGGGCAGCTCATTCTCCTGACTAAAGCATGAATGATGAGTTCTCCAAGGCTTACTACAGGCCAGGTACTGTTCTTTAAGCATTTAGCCCCATAACAGCCCAAGAAGACCATTTCACCTTTTTTCTTCTTCTCCCATATACTTTCAAACATCCCTAGATTACTTATGATACCCAATATAAATGCTACATAAATAATGAGTACTGTTGAGAGAAACCACCAAAAAAGATCTGTTTATGTTCAATACAGATGCCTAGTGTTCTATCACTATGCTACACCCCCAGCCCTTTACACCACCCCACCCGCATACCAGGGATCAAACTCAGGACCTTACACTTTCAAGGCAGGCGGGGGAACCACTGAGCTAAATCCCGGGCCCCATTTTTTTTTTTTCTTTTGGTACCGGGGATCAAACTTGGTACCTTGCACTTGTGAGGCAGGCACCGGAACCACTGAGCTAAATCCCCAGCCCGTCCTACATTTTATTTTGAGACAGGGTCTCACTAAATTACCCAGGCTTGGCCAACTTCAACTTGCAATACTCCTGGTTCAGCCTCCTGAGTCCTGAGTTGAGTATTTTTAATCTATAGTGGTGGCAGATGTAGAACCCATGGATGTGGAGGGCCAACTGTATTTACTTGATGCAGATTAAATGAGGTGATTCCTGCAAAACACTTAGCACAGTGCCTGCCTGAAGGGTACAAAACACTCAATAATTAAGGGCAAGGCAGAGCAGGACCTACAGGGATCAGAGTATGGGACAAGTCAGGAGCTTTTGCCAGGTTGGCCATAGTAACAGGTGCAGTGAGGCAGGGCTTGGGTTGAGAACTCTAAGAAAGGGAATGGCTTGGATGCTGTGATATGTGAACCCCCATGTTGGGCTATGGGGGTAACTGGAAATCTCCACTGAGTTTTAGCCTAGGAGCTGGATGGGAGCAGTGGTCTTCCCCAGGCTTGGGGATCAGAGGAATGGGTTCCAGGGGAAAATGAAGAGCTCAGGTTTGACCTCTGAAAGGCAGGTGGGGCAGTCAGATGATGCAGGAACAGCACCTGGAGCTGCTGATCCAGTGCTCAAGAGAAAGATATATGTGGGGGAGTTTTCAGCCTAGAGGTAGCAGCTTTATGGAGAGAGGATAGGCAGGATTATCAGTGTTTGTAAGTTAGAGAAAGAACAACCCAAGAATTAGAGGAGATCAAGGATAGAGATGTGTTGTAAACAGGGGAAAGGGTGGGTGAGCAGCAGTAGATACTGGTGAGGGGTCATGGGAGATCAAGGTGCAGGAGGTGGGAGTGAATTTTGCTACAAAAAGGTCTTGGGAGTAAATGGGACCAAAGCCAGACTGCACGGACTTCAGCCTCACTTCTTTTGAGTTCCAGCTCTCTGCCCAGACCAGCTACTCCTTAGTAGCTGCAGGACCTTGAACAAATGTTTTGCTTTTTTTCCTTTTTGAGACAGGGTCTTACTATGTAGCCCAGGCTGGTCTTGAACTCATACTGACCTGCCTGCCTCAGCCTCTCAAGTGCTGGCACTACAGGCATGTGCCACAGACCAGGCACCACTATTTTTTTTTTTGGGTACCAGAGATGGAACTCGGGTCCTTGCACTTTTGCAGCAGGTGGCAAAACCACTGAGCTAAATCCCTGGCCCCCGCCACCACTATATTAAAACGACCCCAAACTACAAATGAGAAAACTAGGGTCTTTCGAGGCTTAGCCATAGAGATCACAACTGATGAAACTTATAGGTGCCAGGTTCCAGGGCTCATGCTGGAAACCACTGTGCGGTCCAGCCTCTCTGTTTTGTTCACAGGTCTCTCTCTGAGGCAGAAATTAGGTCCTTTTTAGTTCGGGGTCCCACATGCCAAGTTCAGAGCTGGCCTTGAAGGGGGCTCACAAACATTGTCTCAATTAATACATGAGGAAGGTAGTAATCCCCAGCAACTTCTGTAACTATCTGCTTCTATACTGCAGACTGACTGGAAGCACTTCAATGGCACAGATCTATGTTCCAAGGGCTGGAAGGCTGACTTTCAATCCGTACTTGTAGCTGAATGAATAACAATGACCACAGTTAAGGCCCTGAACATTTTCTACTTCCCATGTAGCCTAACCAGGTCTTTATGTGCCCCAGCTCACAAAATCACTATGGAGTGACAGCTTTGATTATTCTGGGTTTACAGATAAAGAAACTGAGGCATGGGGAAGTTAAGGAGCCAACCCAGGGCATACAGCTCCTCAGAGGAAGAACAAGAGTCTTCCACAAGCAATCTGCCTCCAGAACTTGCACTCTAGTCCCCTGGGCTCTGAAGAGATCAGCAAGCAAGCTCTAGGCCTCTAGCGCTGGTCCCCAAAAGAGGGCTGGAGTTAGGGTTCAGCCACTACCTTGTACTGTGGTTTCAGGCGTCCCTTGTTCCCTCACAGGGCTGTTATCATGAGGAACAAATCAGCTAACATCTGTGAGGTGCTCAACAGGAAGCTTAATCCACAGTGAGCATAGGCAAAGAGCTTGGATTTTCTCATTTAACATTTCCTGAGCATCTACGCTCCTCTTTGTCCTGTGCTAAGGACATCAAGAGCAGACAGACATAGTATCCATGCCCTGAAAACAGGTAATGGAATGAAGGCCTGTGTGTGCTCGGGTAGAGGAAAAGAGTGCAGAGAGAGTTTCTGTAATCCCGTTGGGGGCAGGGTCAGAGAGAAAGACAAGAGGTTTGGGAGGATGACAGACATTTCTGAACAAGGTCCAGGAGGCAGTGTGGGTGTGGGGCAGGGGCTACCCCAGTAAAGGACTTTCCCACATGAAAAGCGATCAATAGTCAGACTGTCCTCAGAAGAGGGAGCATGAAAAGTGAGAAAAAATGTTACAGCACACATCACAACATTTAACAGTATGCGTGGCACATACTAACCACTCAATATAAACAGCTGATATTAAGGGGAAGGATTCTGGAGCCAGAGAGCTTAGGTTCAAGGTTCTGGACTGGGGATTTAGTTCAGTGGTGCCATGAATGCCTCATAAATGCAAGGTCCCAAGTTCAATCCCCAGTAGCAGAAAAAAAAAATTTCGGTTTCTGCCACTTTCCTTTCCACATGACTTTGGGCCTCAGCTTCATCTCAAATGAGGGACTAACATCCTCCTCACAAAGTTGCTGTGAGGGTTATGGGAGTTCATAAACAGAAAGCAGCCTGTGCACAGTAAATATGAAAGCATACACTACGATATGCACTGTAGAAGCACAAGCCCCACAGAGGATTAGATACCTGTCGCAGGTCCCACAGCCAAGTGAGAAGTGTGTCAGCAATGGAACTCAGGCCTGTCCAGCCACTTACCAGCGGCTCCAAGTCCGGCAGACTCGCATGCAGACACACAGCTCTCGGGGCCCAAGGTGCTGGAAGACACGAAGCCAGGCAGCCCGGGGCAGAGGGTGGTCGGATCCAGCAGCCAAAGGCAGTGTGTCAGGCTCAGGGCTCCGAGGGGGGGGGCGTACCACGTGCCGCTCCAGCTGTGGGGGCCGGGGTGGTGGAGCCGGGCCCAGGGGCCAGCTGAGCAGGGGTCCCCCACTGCCAGGGCGCACGGCCCGCCGCCCCCCACGGTTCTCCTTCTCGCCAGAGCTGCCCCGGGCTGGCCGTCGCCCATTCCGGGCCTCGCCAGGGGCCTCATCCTCACTCAGCGATGTGCCTGATGAGTCTGAGTCGGAGTCTGAGTCCGAAGAGGAAGAAGAAGTGTCAGGCACCCGCTCCAGCAGCTGGCACATTCGCTTGAATCGTTCTAGCTTCTCCCTCTGGGGTGATGGGGATGGCACCACTGGGCCCTCAGCAGAGGCCAAAGGTGGCTTTGGTTTCTGCAAAGAGACAGGTTGAGGCTGTTCGAGGGTCTAGGACACACTTTCCTAACCCCTTACCCATGAGGAGTCACCAGGGGAAGAACAGCCCAAGGGACAGTCCTGAGTTCCACACTGCTCCCAGTGTGAGACCCTGGCCATCTCTGGACTTCAGTTTCCTTATCTGGACGAGGAAGGTGTCAATGCCAAGGATTTAGAGGCTTATGGCTTTTGATGACGTGTGAATGTCCCAAAGCAGAAAGGTACAGAGAAGAGTTTTGAGTGCTGGCCTGCCCATCAATTGATTGGCCCTGAGAAGCCCCTGCTGCACCAGCTATGACATGCAAGGCTACACCCCACAGTTCTGAATGTCTACTAAACAACATGAGAGTAACATGATCATCTGGCCCTGTGTGGAGCATGAACTCTCACTGACTCATTAAGTTCTCAAAGTGAACTAAAATACTGGCTATGTGAGCTACTCTTTTTAGACATGGGAAACCGAGACTCCAAGAGACTGCATGAATTGTCCAAGTTAAAAATTGGCAAATGGTAGAGAGCAGGGTTTGAACACAACAATCAGGTAAACCCTTGCATTTAGTGAGTGCAAAGTAGTATCTGAATTCTGTCCTGTGTGGCACTGGGCAATACTCTTAACCTCTCTGGGTCTCATTCCTCTTGAATCCAGGTAAACGTTATAGTTTACAAAGTTCATTTACTTTCATGATCCCATTAGATTTATACAGTGCTCTGGGATAGGTAGGTCATGGTGTGCAGCTTCATCTCCATTTTACAGATGAGGAAATGGAGGCTCAGAACCACTGAGAAGCTGCCAAGATCAAGCGAAACAGTAGCTGGGCAGGAATTTGAACTCAGCTCTTTCCCCTTTAAAGCTTGGAGAGATGAAGCAAATGGGGGAGAAGACATCTTAGGTGTTCTTGGGAGGTGAGAGATTCTTGCAGCCTGGACTCAACCCACTCTCCCACCCAACTCTGCCCAGGGGTCCAGACACCCACAGGGAGTCACACGGGGCTGGGACAGGACAAGGGGAGCAGGAAGGGTCAGAGCTTAATAACCATGGTGGAGGGTGGGGTCAGGGAAGGTAGGAGGGGGTGGGAGGAGGTCCCTGGCACACCTCCCAGTTCTCGGGAGGGAGCCCAGGGTGGCAGGACGAGAATGCCTGGCTCGGATTCAGAACCCTGGGGGGCAGAAGGCCTGGGCCGCCTGGGTCCGATCCTCGGAGGAGGCAGGCGTCTCCACCCACCTTCTTCAGGTGCCTCTCTCTGCCTCCTTTCACCTACCAGAGCAAGAGGGAGATATGGGGGAAGGGACAGACCCCATTAGGCCCCCAATGCCTGCAAAACTAAGGTCCACGCCCTCCTAAGACTACAAATCCCAGAAGCCCCCATCCCAGGGTGAACGCTGAGCATGCTCACCTTACAATCAGTGTCTTGGCTTACTGAGCATGCTCTCATCTTCTCTTTCTTCGCCCTCAGGCTCTTTCCAACCCCTCCCTCCTCTGTAGCAGTTTGAGCACGCTCTCTCTTTCCTCCCTAACCCACCCAGGCAGGGCTCCCAAGGCTTCCTGGTCGGTACCAGTTCCCCCTCACCTGTATTTCTTCACAGGAAGCATGCTCTACCTCTGAACTACTGAACTACATTTCCCAACATCTCCTCCTTGGAGGAACTCAAGGAGGCTGTTTCCCAGGCCCACCCACAACAGAAAAATAAAGGGGAGGGCAGAACTACAGCTCCCAGAATCCCTTAGGCTGGACCTAGTGAGCATGTCCCATGGCTCACCTTTTTTCTTGGGGTGGGGGGCTCATTCCCTGCCTCCCTCTCCTTTCGTTTGGGGGGCCCAGGCACGTCCTCAGGCGGGGGGCCAGCAGGTAGAGGGCCCTTGCGCCTGGGTGGAGGCGGCGGAAGTGGCGGCTCCTCCGTCAGCTTCCATCCACTCCCAAGGCTGGCACCCTCCTCACCGTTGTCAGCCCTGCGGCGGCCTGGCCCCTCACCTGAATCCTGGGGAAAGGGAAGCCGGGGGTGAGGCTTGTATACCTCCCCAATCCCCTACCTGCCCAGAAGGCAGCACTCAGCCCAGCTCTGCCCTACCTTGCTGGTTCGGCCTTCCTGGGTACAGCGAGGGCACTCCCAGCAGTTGGGGATCTCCGCATTGATGACGCCCTCAGCCTTCCCCATCTGTAGGCAAGAGGATAGGGAGTGGATGGAGGGTCCTGGTAGTCCCAGGGGGATGTGGCCCACCCCCTTGCTCCCTGACAGTCGGCCCCAGCCCAGACTCCAGGGTCCCCACAGCTATCACCTTCAGGCAGCCAGGGTGGACGATCTCGTTGCAGATTGTACACTCCATGAGGCTCAAACCAAATTTCTCTTCCTCTCCCTCCACTGTGTCCTCCTTCCCAGCCTCCCCACACAAGAGGCACACAGCTGTGTGTGGGAGCACGGGCTGTTGGGGGAGAGGGTACATCAGGGACCCCAAAAGCAAACAACAGGGGAAGGACTTCCTTCTGGGGACCCCGGCCAGCTTCTTGAGATTCAGAACCCATACGCAAAGCTGAGTGAAATCTTGAATTTGTTTCTTTTGGCAGTATGACCTCCCAGCCACTGATTGAACCTCAAGTCTGTTTCTGCATCTGTAAAATGGCGCTAAGAATCTCCCTTATAAGGCTGTTGTAAGGACAAGATAATGTGTGAAAGACACTTGATACATAGTTGTTATTATCACTGCTGTGATTGTTACAGCTGGATCCAAGGCCAGTGTGACCCTGAAATTATAGCTGGCTTTAGGGAGAGGCAAATATGACAATAATATTCAGAGAAAGCTGGGGAAGATGCAGCAGCAGCTTGGGGGCGATCCTGACGAGCAGCCTAAGGGTGGCTCTGATCCTACAGTGAACCTGAGAACACTAAAGGCAGCTGCCTAATCCTGGGGGAAATGGGTGCAGTCTTCAAACAATGAGACTTTGGGGAAGACAATGGTGATACTGCATCACAGGAGAGATGAAGGTTGTGAGACAGGAGCAAGGAAAGAGCAGGTAGGAAGAGAAGAGATTAGCAAGTGAAGCAAGGGGTCAGGAGACCGAGGAAGAGAGGTACTGTGGGGTGAAAAGTCCAAGCCAGGAAAGAGTGGCAGGAGGAAGAGAGGGAGGTGGTGGTGTGGGAGGGGGATGCAGGATGCAGCTGGCTCCTCAGGGCTGTCAGAGCCTGGGGCCACTCTCAGAAGCCTGGGGCCTCTCAAAAGCTGGGAAGGCAGGGAGGAAGCTCACGTTTCCCTCATACCTACTCTGTGCTGGCCTTGTGGTATTTGTTTAATCTTTACAACTTAGCAAAGGAAATATTTTATTTTATTATTATTTTTTTGGTACTGGGGATCGAACTCAGGTCCTTGCGCTTGGGCAGCAGGTGGCGAAACCACTGAGGTAAATCCCCAGCCCAAGGAAATATTTTAAAAAGAAGGTACCTGGGGTTCAAAATGACCTGCTCAAGGTCAAACAAAGAGGGAGCCTGGTCTCAAATTCAAGACTACCCTGATGGGGAAGGATGAGGCCAGAGAAAGGCAAGAGGTCTTCCTAGGAGACAGGTCTGGGAACAGACTTTTCACGCATAAGTAACTGGGGAGCAAGAGCAGGGGCTGAGCCTTCCACAGGCCTGTGCTTCTGACAGCTGGAGAGAGGAAAGGCAGGGGCTGGGTCAGGTCCTTCCGTGCACCTTAACACTGCCCCCCAACTTGGAGATAAGAGGAAAAATGGACATTTAAACAGACCAGCAACCGAATACAGGAAGTGAGTGAATAAACAGCAACTCTGGGAAGCAGTCACCAGCCACCCCAAAAGGCACACGTGCCAGTGTGAAAGATGTTCTGGGGAAGTGGGCCCAGAGCTTCAAAGGGGCCCAACAGTGGCGGGGGCAGAACTCACAGCAGTGCACTGCCGGAGCAGGCACGACTGCTTCATGCGCCCGGGCCCCCCGAACTTCTTCATGTCTCGGCAGAAGTGGCAGTCCCCGCACTCAGTTCGCACACAGGCCCGGCAGCGACGGCAGCGGGTTCGGCGTCGGCGCGCTCCGGCCCCCGGCCCCCGGCTGCTCGACGACATTGGGGGCGTCAGCAACGCCGAGGGCTGTGGGTAGATGGTGGCAGGGTTAAATGGGCCCACTGGGGCCCTGGCCTGGGAGATTACTGGCAGCTCAGCCCCAACCCTGGGCAGTCCAAGCTTGCCCTCCTACCTAGGGGGACAAGGAGGTCATCCCTCCCATGTGTGTTTCTGTGTTGGGGTGGGGACCACTCTCGATTCAAGGTCTCTCCCTCTTTTAGCAGCTTACCCAGTTTCTCAGAGAGCCATCAGAACTGGCTTCCCAACCTCACTCCTCCTCTACCACTTCCTCAGTGCCCCTTCCCTAGCTCAGGATAAAGGGTTACTGGGGCCACTCCCCCGACATTCCCAAGCTCAAGCTCTTTGCAAAAGCCAGAGGCTCCCTGTCTAGCGTTATGTCAGAGAGGTTCCAACTCTTCCCATTACCCAAATGTAGAACACTCCAGACTCTCACCAATCTAAAATTCCCCAGATTCACCTCCAAGACTCCAAATTCGTAAGCAGAAGCACCAGACCTTTTCTCTCTCTCTCCTTTCTCCTTCTCATAGGTAACAGCCATCCAATCTTTTTCTCCCAGATTTCAGCATCCTCGTCAGACCCAATGGGATCCTCACCCTCATCCCTAATGACCCACTCTGCCCCTCCAACTTCCCAAGACTGACACCTCTGAGATGTTTCTTCAGAATCCCTCTTCAGGCCAGGATCTCAACTCCTCTGTTCCTCACAGAGTCCCCTCACATCCTCTAGGATCCCTCACGTCAACCTGGGCAATCTCCCAGATTCCCTGGGATTCTAGAATCCAGCCTGATGTCTCCACAGAACTCAGGATGGGCTCCGTCTTAGATTCCCCCAGCTTCCCAGGCTGCTTTCCATACCTAATTGTCTGGAATCCCTGGGGCTCCCCTCCCCATGGAAACCAGATCCTCCAAGATCCCACAGGGACTCAGCAGGCCTGGAGGGTCTCTTCCCAGTCAGTCTTACCCCAGATTCCCCTTTCCAGGGACCTATCCACCGGGGTAAGGGACCCTCCAGCGGTCCGGGGGGAGGGGCCTAGAGGGCGGCGACCGCAGGGGGCAGGTAGAGGGGTCTGTAAGGGGAAGCAGGGTCTGGGGAGGAAGGCCAGTTCCCCGGGCTGAGAGGTTAGAGGAAGGAGAGCTGGAGGAGTTTGGAGCAGAGGGAGGGTGAGGCCAGGGGCGAAGGTAGAGAGGCTGGGCTGAGGATGAATGGGAGTGGGAGCTGCCCGGGTCTGGGGGTGAGGAGGAGCCGCATGAACCCACCTCACACGTGTCCCGGGAGCCATCTCTCCCTTCTCGGCAGCTCCCGGCGGGTCGGCGGCCATCGGCAGCGGGGGGGCCGGGCGGCGCGGGGCGCGGAACGCTCAGAACGCCGGGGTCCACGGCCCCCCGAGGGCGCTCGGCCCCTCCCTCCGGTGGAGGCCGGGACGGCGGCGAGTGGAGATGGGGGGCGCCGGGGGCGAGGCCCTCCCACGGGCTGCGGCGCGGCCCTTCCAGGGGGAGGTCCTCCTCTGGGGGGCTCAGTCCCTCAGCCCCCCCAGGCCAACGGGGGCTCCCCGGGCGCAGGGTGCTCAGCTTCTGCCCGGCCCCGCTCAGTCCCGGGTCCGAATCCCAGCTCCCCTCCCCCCGCCCCGTCCCGCCTCTCCCGGAGCCCCCGGCCCTTTAACTGGCCCCTTCCCGGTTCCCACTGCCCAGGGGTCCAGGGACTGGCCTGCGCCCCCCACCGTTTCCGGGGTTCAAGCCCCGCCCACCGCCGGTTCCCGGGGAGGGGGGGGTCGCTGTAACCTGCCCCCCTCCCCTGGGCCCGCCCCTGGACTGCGCCCCCTGCTCTACGGCGACAGGGCGAGCGGAGGGGGCGAAGGAAGCCGCTCGGCCCCGCCCCCCAGCCAGCGCGCGCCCCCGCCCTCCCCCTCCCCCAGCGCGCGACCCTCTGAAGCTAGGAATTTAAATAAAATTTGAATAAACCCCCTCCTCGAGCGGGAGCGTGGGAGGAAGGGAGCGTGGGGCAGGGAAGGACAGGGGGCAGCCGGGGGGTCTCAGCCCCCCTGGTCCCACGGCCCCGCGCTGCTCCGGCCCGGGGCCCTGGCCGCCTCTCTCATCCCTGCTCAGCTCTTCCTCCTTCCTCCTCTCTCGCCCTCCCTCCTTCCCTCCCTCCCTCCCCCTCGCCTCCTCCTCCCCCTCTACTCCCTCCTTCTCCCAGAGGAACCGCCCCCTGCCCCGGCCTCCCGCCACCTCCTCGCTTTCCAGGATGAACGCGCGCGCGAAGCACGCCGAGAGTTGTAGTTCTGCGGGCGCCGGCGCTACTGCGGAAACAAGGGCGCGCCGGGCCGGCGGGCACTACAAACAAGATGGCGAGGCGCGCAGACCCGGGCGCCGAGGACGCCGGGAGTGTTAGTCCGGCTGGCCCGAGGCGCCCCGCTGCCGAGCATAGAAAAGGAGCGGGAGCGAGGACTACAAACAAGATGGCCTCCCCCCCACCCCCACCCCGACCTCCTTCCCAGGCGCTCACGCGCCCTCCTATCCACAACCCTCCGCGTGTGTAGTACCTGACGGGAGTCGCAGTCCATCTGCTGCCTTCCCGCTGCCATTTCTACTCGTCAGGAACAATGGAAAGGTGAAAAGGAAAGAGGACTACAAACAAGATGGCGGAAGAGGGGCGTACACCTGACTAGCCGTCGAGCTCATGAGGTGCGTTGGGAATAGTAGTTTTCTAGCCGTCTACTGTTCCTTAAGAATGGCGGGACCAGGAGAATAAAGAGACTACCGTAAAGATGGCAGGCTCCCTGGCCTCTCCTGGGCGCCTCATTCAACCACCTTGGGTGCCTCGCCCGCCTCTCAAAATCCCGCACCCGGCGGCGCAAAGCCCGACGGGAGTTGCAGTCTTCCCGCCGCCTCAGCGCCTCAGCGGAGACAATGGCCGGGAGGGCCGGGGCGGGGACTGCAGCAAGATGGTGGCCAGAGGAAAGGGGCGGCGACTTGGGAATTGTAGTCCGGGCGCTACGGCATTCCCTGCGGAAACGCGGAGAAGGACTACAACAGAGATGGTGGCCGCCACTCGCCCTGTGCGCCAGCGCCTGCTGGGGGACGTAGTCCCTCCTGAGCGCTGCGGGAGAGCACGTGGGCTGCAGAAACGGGCACCGCGGACGAGCCGCACTGCGAGCCGCCGGAAGCGGAAGTCTCTCCGCGCCACCTTTCTGGACGGCCTGTAGGGAAATGTAGTCCCAAGCGGGCACTCGCCAGTGAAGGAGAACTGGTGTCACCAGCGGGCATCAGTGCGGGAGAGGGAGAAGTGCCCGGGACCTGTGTGGTGAGGATTTCATATTCGAGGGAAGTCCCTTAAAGGAAAGCGACATTAATCAGTACTGACGCGACCAGGGAGACGCAGCTGTCGCCGAGAAGTGCACTCACGCCGTGGACGCTTGGAAAGCTGCGGCATCTCCCACACGATGCTTGTTCCCCCTCGTACTTTACGGGTCGTGAGGGCCCCAGAGGAGACGCTGCGGTCATAGACACATCCCTGCCCCGCCCTGGGAAGTCACCAAACCTCGGTTTTCTCACCTGAAAAATGGGGCTGATGACACCCACCTGGAAGCAGAGTCGGGAATGGTAATTGCTCGCCCAAGTTCCCAGCTTTGGTACGGGGCACGTGACGGTAGTTACTTTTTCACGGTCTCTTCCACCCCAGCCTTTCTGGGAGCCCGGACAGAGTTAGCTTTTGTGAAAAGAAACTGCCAGGCAAGCTACCCCCCGTCTTGAGCTGCCCCCAGCCCTTCTTATGTGGGTCATCCGCCTCCACTACCGAACGCTGCTCCCAGGGGGCGCACCATCTCCATTTGACTGAGCTCTTGCAAACTGGCCAAATTCCCCAACCTGAAGTTACAGGCGCTGCCTCTTGCCCTTCCAGATTTCCAGTCCGCTGCCCTGGACCCTCAGCTGGCAACGCGAATGGAAGTGCTCCTCACCACGGTGCTATCTTACTTGGCTTCTTCCTGCTCCGCTGGGAAAGCTGCTCGCTGTTGACCCCTCGCCAGCCCCTCTCCTTCCCTCTCCTGTGTTTGGGGGCCCTGCGGAATATTTGGTGGGTGTGGTTTCTCTGTCAGGAAGTTACCTCTGGCCAGTGTAGTGTGAAGTCCCTAGTTGGCAGGGCTGAGGTCCGTATAGCTCACACGATCAGAAGTCAGGAAATCCTTGGCTTCCAGAGAATTCTGTCTCCTTGTTCTCACTGCTGTAGCTTGCAGGGTTGCGTTAGGGGTTTCTCAAGAATTGTTTCCTGGGCCTGTTGTACTCTACTCCACTTCCCATCTAACCTCTCCAACCAGTTAATTGTTGCTTTCAGGTCCCTATGTATTTATTTATTTATTTTATTTTATTTTTTTGGTACCGGGGATCGAACTCGGGTCCTTCCGCTTGCTCAGCAGGCAGCGAAACCTCTGAGCTAAATCCTCGGGCCCTCAGGTCCCTGTTTAAATGCGTCTGTCCCGACATGTAAATACCAAATAGCTTCTCTGGTGTGAGAAACTGAAAGTGTAAATAAGAATCAAAATGTGTAACAGATAATGTGAAACAGGAAGAAAAGGTCTAAAGGGGAGGAGGAAGTGGGGGGGTAGGGGAAAGGAAAGAAGGGAAAGGAAAAAATTTGAGAAAAGGAAAAAATGGAAACACAGTCTTTGTAAATAGGGAGGGGTGGAGGGGTTGAAGGGAAGGGAGGGGAATGGGGAAAAAATAAGAACCAAGATGTATCATGTAAAGGTACAAATTCCCAATGATGAATGTCATTATATTATATACCTAAAATGCACCAATAAACTTAAGGAAAAAAAAATAAATGCTTCTGTCCCAAGGAAGGTTTCTTGTAATTCCCAGCTGAGGCTCATGTATTATTGTCTGTTCCAATAACTTGTAAGCTTTATAAGGCATCCATCTCACATGTTACCAAGTGATCACATCTGTGTCTTTCGATGTCCCATGTGATCCTTATAAAAATCCTACAAGGTTGAATTCCATTGTATAGAGGCAGAGAACTTGGGCACCTCAACTATACACAACGGATAAGTGACAGAACTAGAATGCATTCTGCAGAATTCAGAGCCTTTGCTCAGAACTACAACGTTCAGAGACTGGTAAGTCCAGCCACCTGTGTTTGATTTTTGGTTTGGGGGGAGGGGTTTATCTGTTTGTTTGAGATGTTCTCACTAGTCCAGGCTGGCCTCCAGCCATATGTGTTTAGCATAGCAACAAAAACAATTTCTCATGGAAAAATGAATTTGATTGTCATTTTCTCTTGGAAAATCCTTAAATATAGTAATACTGGATCTGTATTTCTCGAACAAGAAACACCTGGAGCAGTTCAGTGGCTCGCCCTGTTGGACAAGATATACACTTCCTACATCTCACAGTCTTCACTTGGCTTTCTTCCTCTTAATGTAACCATGGTGAGCCCAACTCCATCACCTGAGGCACTCAGAATAAACCTATTGAGAGTCCAAACACTTTCTTATACTCATAGGTGGGTGGGAAGGAGGATGGTAGAATAAGGCTGCAAATAAAGAAAAACTTTTACTCTTCACTTTAAAATCTTTGTCATCTGGGCCGGGGATTTAGCTCAGTGGTTCCGTCGCCTGCCTCGCAAGCTCAAGGACCCAAATTCAATTCCCGGTAACCCCCCCAAAAAATTTTTATCATGAGCAGACATTATTTGTATACTTAAAATGTGAGTTGAAAAATACTATCATATAGCCACATTCACATTGCAATATACAAACAACAGACCTCAGACATAAGTAAACTCAGGGAATATAACACCAATGAGCCCCAATCAGTTCTTTTTTCTTTCTAGAAAAAAGTTATTTGGAACTGGGCTTGGTGCTGCACAGCTACAATCCCAGCTATCTGGGAGGGAGGAGGGTCACTTGAGCCCAAGAGTTAGAGGCCAGCCTTGCCAACACAGATGATACATAGATAGATAGATTTTTCTAGAGCCTTGTTCATCTTATTTGTTATTTCCCCTGTTACCACTTCAGAGAGTCCAGGTGAGTGGTTTTTGGATTATTCCAACTCATTGCCCCCTGAATTTGCCTTTGCTAAGCTGGAAGTCGGGGGAGGGGGGGATTGCATCTTGTTTAGGTGTCTTCTCATTTTCTTTCTTTTTTTTTTTTTTAAAGCTTAATTGCTGGGTTGATACTATAAATTGCTTATGGCAAGTAGCTTTAATGCCAGTATTCCAAACCCTTAGGAAATGACTACTTCTCAGAGGTGTCTTCCAGACATAGCTGGCTTTTGGGTTTTTCAGTCTGATGCAAGATCCTATTTCTTTAATTTATTGAGGATGAGAAGTTTCTCCCTCCTTGGCCCAGTCGCTGATTCTTTGGGACTGCCCTATAGTTTTGTTTTTTTGTTTGTTTGTTTTTTCGGTACTGGGAATCAAACTCAGGACGTTGTGCTTGTTTCGAGGCAGGCGTGGTGCCACTGAGCTAAATCCCTGGCCCCTGTTTTTGTTTTCTTTTAAGACCCTTAGACATTCTCAGTCTTGATATACCAGGAAGAACAACTGATTAGCACAATTATGTCACCTTGGCTAAAGTAGTACAATCAGCAATAACAATAGGATCAAATACAGCCTATAAAATGACAAACTGTGGTAACTATTAATTTGCCACTTTTAATCATCTGAACTAGATTTGTGGTTATATAACAAAATCTAAGGGCCGGGGATTTAGCTCAGTGGTTTCACCGCCTGCTGTCCAAGCACAAGGACCCGAGTTCGATCCCTGGTACCAAAAAAAAAAAACAAAAAAAATCTAAAACAAACCAGAAAATAGCATGCAATAAATAAGCCCTTAATACATTGATTTTATCCTTCAGGGAGAAGATTTAAGAGGGGTTATGGGGAAAAGATAGAGAGAAGAAAAGGAAGAGATTAGAAGCAATGCTGGAGGACCAAGGAGGATTGTACAAACATTGGGAAACTGGTGAAGAAGACAGGAGGGAAAAAGAAAAGAAGAAACAAGAACAGATCAACACAACAACAAAAAACAGAAACCATGTTCAAACAATCAAGAAAAAAAATAAAACAAATCAAGAACAAGAACTAGAAAAGAGGGGAAAAGAAAGAA
This sequence comes from Heterocephalus glaber, assembly GCF_000247695.1. Next base: position 13,996,099 of record NW_004624782.1, on the reverse strand, counting down.
AAAAGAAAAGGAAAAAGAAAAAAACAGTCCAATTCAAGATGTGTCTCTGCTGTCACTGGTAGACAATGTGGGTAGATGGTCCAGTGCTGAACTGATTAATCCCAGCAACCCAGCCATAGCTTTACAGTGGGGTAGTGGATAATCCCAGCCAGCCAGCACCTTTAGTTCCACTGAAGTTCAGGCTGGTTTCTGACTATGAGGCTGCAACCAGGTGTTTTGAGTTTGCCAAAGTCCATGTGCCTTCTGCCGACTTGCACTCCACTCCCTAACCTCCCACTGACTTGAACTCGGCATCCTCTCCAAGACACCAGGAGCCACTAGATGGAGTCGCCCCATCGCTGTTTTGAGTGCTGAGCTCAGTTTGCCCCTCTCCAAGATGGCTATTGGTCAATGGCCCTCTCTCCTGGGGGATGTCTGAACCTGAATAACTCGGCAGCCACTGCACACTGCTGCATCCACTGCTCCATTCCACTGGTCCATTTCTCTGTGGCAGCCTCTGGGGTCACCAGTAGTCACTGTGGGTTTGCAGATTTGAGCCACCGTTCCCACACTGTTGAGTCCAGGCTCTGGGAGAGAGAGCTGCTTGTTATCTCCCTCCTCTTCATTGAAGTCTCTCTTTGCTCTCCCTGTGGACTTCAGTTCTTACTTCAGATCCTTCCTGGATCCCAGGGACCCACTTCCCTCCTTCTCCTCATCCTCCTAGATAGAGAGATAGAGAGATAGATAGTTTTGTTTCCTTTATGCATTTTTTAAATTTCATCCTGTTTTTTTGAGACAGAGTTTCTCTATGTAGTTCAGGTTGGCTTTGAACTCACTATGTGGCACAGGCTGGCCTCAAACTCAATAATCCTCCTGTTTCAGCCTGCCAAGTGCTGGGATTACAGCCATGTGCCTCCATATCCAACATATTCAGCTTTAAGAACCTTTGAAGGGTGGTTTAGGATCATTCAGTACTGATGATTTCCTGCATGAAACCACATAGGAAATCACATGGGGTGGTGGAGCTGAAGATCAGTTTCAGAAGCTGGTCATATGACTCAGTCTTCAGAGCGGAGCTGCTAGAAGGACGGGAAAGAGGCACATCCCTGCTTTCAGAACTGTCTGCTGCTTCTGAATGTGTGCACTGAGTTCAGTAGATGGACCACCTCCTCACCCTGAGCTTCCTTTTTAGCTGTTCTTCCTTTTCAGTCTCTTCTGGTCTCTGTAGAAGTCTACAGTTTTCACATCAGCCAGTGTAGGCTGGGGTGTGCTGCAGTAACAACACCTGAGCGTCTAACAACAAAGCTCCAGTGTGGGTCATTGGTGGCAGTCTGCTCCTTGTCACTCAAGGAATAAGGCAGAGGAGAGAGGCTCCATCTCCATGTGCACTTCCATGATTATCGTTAGAAACAAGATTAAAAAGAAAAGAGGCCTGGGGATGTAGCTCAGTGGTGCTGCACTTGCCTGAGAAGTGCAAGGTTCTGAGTTTGATCCCCCATACAGGGGCCGGGGGTGGGGGGAGTTAAAAAGGAAAGAAAGAAAGAAAGAAAGAAAGAAAACTTGGTGAAACACACGGGGTCTTTTTTTTTTTTTTTTTTTGGTGCCAGGGATCAAACTTGGGACCTTGTGCTTGTGAGGCAGGCGGTGGAACCACTGAGCTAAATCCCCAGCCCTACTTTTTTGTGTGTGTGGTACCCGGGATCGAACTCAGGACCTTGTACTTGTGAGGCAGGGTGCAGTGCCACTGAGCTAAATCCCCAGGCCCACACTGGCTTTTATACCTCTGCTCACTAGTGACACTTGACAATTCTCACATTTAATTAGTCACAGCCATACTTAAAAGAGATCAGAGATGGAACTCTTTCCACGTGTCTGGAAGGAGAGGAACTGGAAAGCTTGTAGACACTAATGACAAAGTACAGCTTCCTGTGGGTCCCAGAGGAAGTTAATGCCACCATACAGAGTACCAGAACCATTTTTTGGTTTAGTACTCACTGGAGACACCCACTAAAGGAACTCTTGTCACTTGGGTTGGCACTGTTCCCATAGAGCACGTGAGTCTCACTTACATTAGTAGGGAAGGCAAGTGAAGAGGAAAGTTTCTCTGAGAAGTTGTGGTCAATTCTGAGATTGGTACTCACCAAAAGCAAGGTTACCAAAAAGCTCCTGGGTTCCGATTAGTGTCATCCAAGAAGAGAATACCCAGCAGTGTGAGTGGCTTCAGGTGGCCCCAGCACCCTTCAGTGGAACTCCTTGGTCAGTGTTCTGGAGGATCAGATGTCAGCAGTAGCTGGGTTTCTGCTACCAGCAGAAATTTCTGTGTGAATGCTTCACGTTTATGATGTAGGTAATATTACATTTCTTTTTACAGATGTACCTTTTTGTTTAAGAACCAGGATCAGTGCTCTAAGGGGGGTTCTGGAACAAAGGCTGTGGACATTGTAAAAGTTTCCTTTTTTAAGGTGGTGAATTTTATACGGGTTCCTTTTCTTTTATTTCCTTTTCTTTTCTCCCTTGGTGGTACTGAGGATTTGAACAAAGGGCCTTTGCACTGAGCTACAGTCCCATCTGTATTTATTTATTTATTTATTTATTTATTTTTGAGACAGGGTTTCACCAAGTTGCCCAGAGTGGGCTTGAACTTGTAGTCTTCCTGCCTTCACCTCCCAGAGGGCTGGGATTACAGCCATATATCACCATGCCCAAATGAGTTCTTTTTGTTTGGTTTGTTTTGTTTCAGTGCTAGAGACTGAACCCAGCACCTCATACATGCTAGGCAAGTGTTGAGTTATATCCCCAGCCATATATTGTGTTTTTATCACAATTTAATTAGACATAAATTCTTTTTTTTTTGGTACTGGGGATCGAACTTGGGTCCAAAAACAAAAAAAGTTTCACTCAAAAGTAAGAGGCTGAGGATGTAGCTCAGTGTGAATGCTCTGGGTTCAATCTCCCATACCAAAAAAAAGTTATTATTTTTTAAAGGTTATTTTTTTCCTTTAAACAATTTATTTAACTGAAATGTCATACATTGACTTCCACTTATTTTGATATATCTTTTCCCCATGGTGATAGAGAATCTTCAAGCCAATATAAAATCTCATAAATATTGGCCATTTGGATACACACCTGCATGATACCTCACACCTTCAGCAAGAAAAATACTTAATAGTAAAGACCTGACACATTAGCTGGGTATAATGAGAATCTGCTCCAAATATTTGTTTTTCTGAGGTAGAGGCACCACACACCTGTTCAATTAGGAGAACCACCTGTACAACACAGGACCATATTTTTTGGTTATTTATTTATTCATTCATTTTGGTACCAGGGATCGAACTTCTGACCTTGCGCTTTCGAGGCATGTGGCAGAACCACCGAGCTAAATCTCCGGCCCAGGACCGGTTCTATTTTTAAGCAGAGCCTCAATCTTAGCTGCTAACTAGGTGCTGCATGGCAGAGCTACACCCCAGCTTACGCCATGATTCCATAGGGAACAGGTCCCAGCAACTCAGGCTCCTTCCCGTTGGTTCTCACAAAGTGTGGTTCTCCGAGTGGGGCAGACAGACACTCAGCTGAACCCAGGTACCTTTCTCTTTGGCTTTCTTCTTTTACTGGTCATTTTCCTTGACCCGTTTCAGGAAGCTATCTCGGCTCTGAGTGTTTAATATGCTCAATACGCACATTAATCCTCTTGGCAAGTATCTCGCCCTTAACTTGGTTTTCACAGTGCACTTTTACCAGGGTAACATGTGTGTGGCATTCCTTTGTGAACAGTACCCATTCCCTTGATGTCTGCAATATCACCCTTTTGTAGAGTTCCATATATGCGGCCATGTTTTCTAAAAGGCCTAGAGAACATACACCAGGTTCCTCTGCTCTTTCCCTTTGTGTTTGTCATTTTGGAAAATTACTGGATGATGGTGGTTCCAGCTGAAAGCTGAAGTTTCTCTTTATGTTAGTTCAGGAAGTAGGTTCAACGCAGAATAGACTCCTTGCTTGTTAGTATGAAAAGCTCATGATCCTTTCTTGATAAAGCTCGTTTTAGATAAAATCCAGCCAAGTAAAATATGAGTCAAATTGTTTTAAAAAACTGTTGGATACTATGGGGTGCAGTGGTCTGTACCTGTAATTGCAGCTACTGGAGATGCTAAGGCAGGAGGATTCAAAGTTTGAATCCCATCTGGGAATCTCAGAGAGATCCTGTCTCAAAATGAAAGTTTTAAAAGGGCAGGGGCTGGGCATGGTGGTGCATGGCTATAGTCCCAGCACTCAGGAGGCTGAAGCAGGAAGATCACCAAGAGTTTGAGGCCAGCTTGGGCTACATAATGAGTTCAAAGCCTCCTGAACTACATAGACCTTGGAGATTCAATCTCCAGTACCACACACAAACATGTACACATACATACACAAATTATTGGTTACTATTGAAAATACTTAAATATTAATCTAAGACTAAATAATTTAGAAAAATCGGTGTTCCAGAATAGAATATACTATAAAATGTTATGCATAATAATATAACCAACGAAAATCTGGATGTAGGGGAAAGCAGTGAAAGAAATGTCAAGAATTGCAAAAATTGGGAGTGATTAACGTGGGCAGTATTCAGCTGTCAGTGTCTACCTCCGAAACATGTGATTAGTAAATCATAACAAGTCCATCCTCCAAATTTCATATTTTTCTTTTTCTATTTCTCTCATTATGTAGCCCAGGCTGGCCTCAAACTCATGGCACTCCTGCCTCAGCCTCCTGAGTGCTGAGATTACAGGTGTGCATCACCAAGCCCAGCTCCATGTTTTTCAAAGTGGGGGAACAACCTAGAAGATGGAACACCCCACCACTGAGCTACTCTCTCAGCTCAAAATATGTTTTTCTGGACCAGGGATTAGGCTCAGTGGCACCTCGCCTGCCTGGTAATCACAAGGTCCTGAGTTGGATCCCTGGTACCAAACAAATAAACAAACAAAAAGTGATTTTTCTTAGCTGCATGTGGTGGCACACACCTGTACCCTGGCACTTGGGAAGCTGAGTTGGGAGATTTGCCCCGGGTTAGAGGCCAGCCTGGGCTACATAGCGAGACCCTGCCTCAAAAAACCAAAACCAGAACCAAACAAAACAAAAACCTCTTAAAAAATATTTTTAAATATATATATTTTTTCCTTAACCTGGGAAGAATATTCCAGGAGGTAATATCATTCATCTGAAAGTCCTCAATTCTTTCAGTTTTACTTCTATTTCTTTTTCTTCTGTTAAATTCAAATAAAGTTAAATATAATGTCTTTGTTTTAGTCTATTTCTTTTTGGTTTTTTTTGGTACCGGGAATTGAACACAGGACCTTGCACTTGCGAGGCAGGCGGCGGCACCACTGAGCTAAATCCCCAGCTGTTTTTGTTTTAAAATAGAACATAATATGATTGAATATTGTAAAATTTTACAAAATTTTAGCCTGGCGTGCTGGCGCATGCCTGTAATCCCAGCACTTGGCAGACTGAGGTAGGAGGATTTCTATGAGTTCAAGGCCAGCCTGGGCTATATACTGAATTCGAGTCTCACCTAGACAACACAGCAAAACCTGGCCTCTAAATAAATAAATTTTAAAACACTGCATTCTCCTCATATTTGATTTGTCACATTTATCACAACCCAAGTTCCTATGCATGTACATGGGTCTGTTCCTGGCCTTCCTATGTTGTCCTATTGACCTGCTCGTCTGATTCTGTGTGTGTGTGTGTGCGCGCACGCGCGCGCACCTGTATGTGTGTGTCTTTTGTGGTGCTAGGGATCAAACCCAAGACCTCTTACATTCGAGGCAAGAGCTCCAGCACTACCCTGCCCCTTAGTGTAACTGGAACTGAGGATTGAACCTAAAGCCACCCCCTTTTTTTTGTACCAGGAATTGAACTCTAGGCCTTGTGCTTGCCAGGCAGGTGCTTTGCTGCTGAGCTGCATCTCTGGCCCTAAAGCCCTTTTCGTTTCTTTTGTTTTTGTTTTTGAGACAGGGTTTCATTATGTGGCCATTCTGACCTTGAACGCATTATATGTCCCAGGCTGGCTTCAAATTTGTGTGATCGTCCTGCCTTAGCCTCCAGAGTACTAGGATTATAGGTATGCACCACCACACCCAGCTCTCAGTCCTTTTTAATTTTTTTTGTTTTTAATTTTGAGACAGGTCACCAAGCCACTATGTTGCCCAGGATGGGCTCTCAGAGTGCTGGGATTACAGGGGTGCACCTGGCCCAGGGTTCTGCCACTGATCTATACTTCCAGCCCTCACACACTGTTTTATTTAGTACAGCTCAAGGGTAGCTTTTCTTGCTTGGGAAGAGCCACTCATCTGGTTAGGCTGTGTTTGAGTGCCACTTCCTTGGGAAGTCCAGGACATGCAGTTGCCATGCAGCATGGAATCGCTGGGTAGAGGGCAGTCCGGCGGGGTTTAATTCCACTGTCTCCCAGGTGCTTGCCAGACTCATGTTGGGGCTGTCGGGGGCTTGTTAGCCCGCACCCTGGGCCTCGCCATACCCAGGGCTGTTCATGAAGCAGAGGCAAAGCTCAGCTGGACCTCGACAGTGGCCCAAGTCCGAGTTGAGGCTGGGTTAGGTGTGCACTGACCACTGCCAGCTCTGTGTCCCCTGTTTCATCATTACCGTGCTGACCAGCTGTCCCCAGGCGGGGAAGCTCGCAAGGCAGGTATCACAATGGCAGAGGAGGTGCACCTCAGGATGGCTGGGAGCCCTCAGTCCCGAGTTCAGGTCCCCTACAACCCATTCTCTGCGTAATCTCTGAGAACGCTGTGAACTTCACCTGTAAAAGTGGGGAAGGGCTGGGGATGTAGCTCAGTGGTGCCAACGCCTGCCTCACAAGCGCAAGGTCCTGAGTTCGATCCCCGGTGCCAATAAAAAAAAAATCATAATTCTTCTCCTTACCCTACCTGTCATCTGAAAAACAGGGTTGACAGCTCCTTTTCTTATAAGGAACCCAGGGCAAAGAGGCTGTGGAAATGCCTCAAAGACTGGGAAGTATAAGGCCCAGGGGTAAAGATAGAAATAAAGGTAAAAAGCCCCAGCTCTGGAGCCTGGATTCAAGTCCTAGCAATACTTCCAACTAGCTGTGTGGTTGGGACTAATCACTTAATATTTCTGTGTCTCAATTTCCTCACCTGTAAAATGGGAAAAGGGTACTATGCACTCCAAGGGGTTTTGTGACATGAGTTAATATACAGGAGAAGCTTAGAACAGTTCCAGACCTCTAGTAAACAGTCAAGAAACAGTAAGGGTCGGAGATACAGCTCATAGCACAGCACCTGGCTGGCAAGCGCAAGGTACTGAGTTCTATTCCCAGCACCAAAAAATAGAAATGTTAAAGACAACAACAAGCTCAATGACAACGAGGACGAAAATGGAGCCGCAGGGCTAGGTGCTCCGAGCACAGCCCTCTTCATCTCTGTCCATCACCCATGGGCTCTGCAGGGTGCTGGGGAGGCTCACCGAGGCCGTGGAGGGACTGGCTGGGCTCCTCATCCCACAGTCCTGCCAGTCTCTCTTCTACCTGGGCAGCTGCTCCCCGTTGGCTCGAAACACACCAAGAGGAGGCCTGGACCTGGATGTGCCCTCGAGGCATCGCCTGAGCAGGCGGGCTCCTGGGCAGGCTTGGCAGAGCCCCCCCCACTCGACCCTTCTGCTCCTGGCTGCTCTGTCCACACCCAGGTCTCTTTTGGCAGTGTGGCCTGGCACTGGGAATGTGGAGAGAGGAGTCTGCCTTCCATCTGGCGGGGGAGACAAGGAGGAGACAGTGACAGAGTAGGAAACTCCTAGTTAGTGGTGCGGGAGGGCGGGGGGAGTCTGGAGTTCAGAAGGGGGCAAGGGCTACAGGAAAAGGGTTTCCCGGAGGAGGAAAAACCCAAGGGAAGGTTCAGATGTGAGCGGGATGATGCCAGGGAATCCACCGGTGCTCAGTAGACTTTGAGGCTGCAGGGGCGGAGGAGGACAAGCAAAAGGGAGGCTCAAGGCTGAGCCAGAGGCTGGGGACCCAGAGGCTTGAAAGCTGGACCTAAGGGCTGAGGCCTTGTCTTGCAGACACTGAGTCAAGGCAAGACACAGGGAGGCAGGAGAGGACAAGGCGACCTTTGCTCTCCCGTAGCCTATTTAACGTCACCAACCTTCAAATCTCCTTCCTCTCTCTACCAGCCTTACTTGTTTCTGAAAGCTCCCCATACACTCCCACCTGATGGGTGATGATTTATAATCAGGACTGGAATTGGGGTGGGGAGGGCGAGGGTCTGGCTTAGAATTCTCTTTGGTTGTTCTGAATGGGCCTTGTTATGTGGCTTCTGGATGATACTGGGTTCATGGTTGAGGGGCCTAGGGACCCTAGGGTGGACACAGACCTCTCCGGAGCACAGGTGAGCCCGGGAGGACCAGGCTCAGCATGGCCAGGACACAGACTGTGGCCATCGGTTGGGACGTTTGTACTACTGGGGTCAAGGCACTTGGGGAGAAGCAGCAAGGGTCTAGGAGATGGGAATCTTTCTCCCTGCGTCTGGATAAGGAAACAAACAAGGCTCTGAGCGGTTTCATAACTTGGCCAAGCTAGTGCTGAACGAAGGCGGGACTTGAATGCACACCCTCGGATTCCTAAAGCACTGGGGTCCCTGTGATGGCTGCCTCTGGTGAGGAAGGGCAAGGATGGGAGGGAGTAGACCCCTAAGGAGCAGGACAGCACAGTGCACAGGCTTTGGCCCCTGCCGGACGGATGGGAAGGAGCAGAGCCTGGGGTGGGGCTGAGTCCTCCAGCTGCGGGAGAGGCAGGCAGGGGCAAGGTCGGGTGGGGGTCAGCCTCCTTCTGGGCGGGCGAGGCCCAGCCGCATGCACCTCCACCTGGGGGCAGCACAGATCGAGTGTCTGGCCCGCCCCTCCCCACTCAGCTGCCCATGCCTCAGTGCACCGACTGAATGGCCCCCTAATCCCTGACACACCACTGGCCCAGCACCAGCCCCACCTGCCAGCCCCCAGCCCCCAGCAGTGAGGGTGCCCACCTTAGCTCGCAGCTCAGACTCGGGACAGCCCACCTCCCAGGCCAAGCTGGGAGACGGCCCAGGATCCGCCCTGCCTTGCTGTGTGACCCCGGGTAAGTCCTTCCCCTCTCTGGGCCTCGGTCTCTGTAGCTCAGTCCCCAGAAATCACATCAGCCCCTTTAGCTTTGGTTTTCCCCAGCTCCCGCGCTGTGGTCTACACCCCAGACTGTGTGCGGAGAGGACTCACCTTGCTTGGCTGCGGTTCACCTGGTGCTATGATCATAGGTGCTGTGTCCCACCAACCAGGCACACAGGGCAGGGAGGGTAAGCAGTGTTGTGGCCCTGGATCCAGTCAGGGTCTCTGGGTCACAGAGGGTGAGTGTGGATGACACCCCGCAGAGAGGTCGGGAAGTCTGGGCGGGACCTCTCCACTGGCGGGCACGGCGGGCATCACCGGCAGGCGGATGGAGCCACAGGTTTCCGAGGGAGAGGACGGAGAGGAGGGAGAGGGCCTAGGGCCTCGTGGGGCAGAAGGACCAGCTCTCCCAGCCATCAGCGGCTGAGATGTGGCTAGGCCCAGCCTCCCGCCCCATCCTGGCTGCACGTGTGTGTGTGTGTGCGCGCGTGCGTGCGTGCATGTGCAAGTGTGTCTGTGCATGCGCACGTGTGTGCGTACGTGTGTCTGTGTGTGCACGTGTGCGTGTGCATGTGTGAGCCGGTCTTCAGGCCTGCTCTGTGCAGTGCCTCCGGCCGGGCACGCAGTGTGTGTCCCATGGGCAGCTGTGTGCACTTGAGACTTGTCTCTTGGGACCTGGCCGTGTACCAAATATAGGCCTGGCCTGGTGTGACACACACACACGGCTCGTGTCGGCTCCTCCGGGCAGGGACGTTTGTTGGTCATGTTCCGTGTTCAGTCCGAAGCACCTTGAACAGGGCCTGGCACACAGCAGGGCCAGGCGCACTGGAGTGGATGAACACATGTGGGCACTCTTATGCCCACCTGCCTGCCCATGTGCACCTGTGTCCAAGGGCGCACCTGCCGTGGATGGCGTTGCTCCTACACTGCCTCTCCTATTCCTGCTCCAAACTCCTGGGGAGCCAGGCTCCGTGCCTGGGTCCCCGCGGGCGTGGGCGGAGCAGGGGGCCGCCTCCTCAGGGGAAACCAGATCCCTGGACGTGCGGAGCAGCAGGGACAGAGGCGGCCCCTTTGTCCCCCGTAATCCCCTCTAGCCCCTGCCCCCTCCCTACACCACCAGGGTTTAAGGTCAAATCTGGGGGCTGTGGAGGGCACCTCTCCCTCCCAGGCTGTCACTGCCTCCAGGACTTCCTGGGCCTGGACCACACGCGCCCTCAGGGGCTTCCCGAGCCCCTCCGTCATGTCCCCCGCCATGTCTGCCTCGTCTGCCGGGACCCTGTCCACTGCCCGCCCTCCTTCCACAGGGTGTGACTCCTTCCCTCCCTCCTGGGCAGCTCAAGGGGTTGGCCCCAGGTATAAAGCCACTTCAGGGCCAGAACAGGCAAGGGAGAGACCCAGAGACTGCAGAGAGGAGGGAGCCCGGAGAGAGCATGAGCTGTCGGCTGGGTGAGTGAGGGCCAAGAGCACAGGGCCCAGAGCCGGGAGGGAGGCGCCCTCCCCCTGTCCAGCTGCTCTGGCGCATGTGCCTGGGGACGGGGCACCTGCTGACACCTCGGACTCCTCACCCTTCCTGTGCACCAGTTGTCCAGCTCACATTCACTGAGTGCCTAGTGTGTGCTAAGTACAGTTGCCCCTTGGTACCTATGGAGGATTGGCTTCAGAAATTCCTTCCCTCAGGAGACCAAAATCTGAGGATGCTCAAGTCCCTGACAGAAAATGGTGTGATGTTTGCATATAACCCACACAATCTCCCAAGTACTTTAACTGATCTCTACATGACTTTTAATATCCAATACAATGTAAATGCTGTGCTGATAGTTATTGTACCATATGGATTAGGGAATAGTGACAAGAACAAGTCTATGCATGTTCAGTAGCAGAAGCAAGTTTCCATTTGCAGTTAGTTGAATATGTGGATGGAGTGGACAGATGCGGAGGGCTGTCTGGACCGCCCGAGCTTTTGGGGACACCACTGTGAACAGGCAGGAAAACACTAAGGCCTGGTGGTGACTTCATTGTGCAGACACAGGACACAGGCAATTCGGAAGGAAACTGTAATGCCAGTGCGGCAGGAGATGAGCTCACTACGCTTCCGCTTGCTTCTGGGAAGGGCCTTCTCTTTCAACCTTTTCTTGATTGGTTCTGAAGGGCTGGGAACTCAAGAATGTAGAAAGGGGAAACAGGGGGCCCCTAGGTTTGCTTCTCATCTCCTTCGCTTCCTAGGAGGTGACAGGTCATTTCCCTCTGCTCTCAGAGGCAGGGACATAAATGGGGCCAACCCTTTGGGAGGACAATTTTGTATCACATATTCAAACTGAAAATAAGCCTGCCCGGGCTGAGGATGCAGCACAGTGGTGGAGCACTTGCCTAGCATGTGCAAGGCCCTGGGTCCGTCCACAGCACCTCAGGAAAAAGCATAACCTTGGATCCAGGTAGCCAGAAAGAGGCTAGAATAAGGCTGTTCACAGCACCTTCCTTCCTTCATTCATTCAAGAAATGTTTATTAAGAAAAATCAGCAATGAATGAAGCAGGCAGCTTCCCCCTTTTCTAGAGCTGACAATCTCAGATAACAAAAATTCCTGAAGATAGTCAGGGAGAGGGAGGGATTTTGGCAATGGGGGTCAGGACAGCTTAGCTGAGTTGGGCCCTGGAGACTGGAAAGAGCCAGCCTAGGGAGGGTTTGGGGTCCCCCTGACAGGGCACTGCAAGGGTAAAAGTCCCAGGGAAGAATACCAGCAAAGCAACAAAGCCAATGTAGAGGGACCAAGCCTCTGCAGACCCACTGAGGACTTTGGTTTTTACTCTGAGTAAGGTGGGAGCCGTGGGAATGTTTGAACAGGGGAGGACACAGCAGGACTTGTGGCCAGGGTGGATGGAAGTAGAGACCAGGGAGGGGTGAGAGGTGCTGGGGGCTTGGATTGAGGTGGTAGCAATAGAAGGAGGTAAAGTGGCCAGATTCTGAAAACATCTTTGAAAAGTTTGTTTTATTTATTTTCATTTTTATTTATTTATTTTTTCACTTTTATTTGTTTGTTTGCTTGTTTATTTATTTTTTGGAGAGGTTTTACTATGTGTTCAGGTCAGCCCTGAACTCACTATGTAGCCAGGCTGGCCTCAAACTCACAGCCATCCTCCTGCCTCAGCCTCCAAGTGCTGGATTACAAGCATGCTCCACCACACCTGGCTAAAAAGTTTTTTATTGAAAGTAATACATATACAGAAAAATACACAAATCATAAGTGCACAGCTCAATACATTTTCACAGAGACTATATCCTTTTTTGTTATTGTTGTTACTGAGGATTGAACCCAGGGCCTTTGTAATGAGCTAATTCCCCAGCCCTTTTTTATTTTTTATATTGAGAGACAGGGTCTCAATAAGTTACAACTGGAAGAATGCTGAGGGGTGGGGGGGTGGATACTGAGTTGAGTAGTGGGTATTTTGGGGTTTTGGGGGGGGGTGGTACTGGGGATTGAACTCAGGATCTTGCACTTACAAGGCAGGCAGTGGAACCACTGAGCTAAATCCCCTGCCTGATTGCTTCTATACTAAAATTGGAATGATTCAGAGAAAATTACCAGGGCCCCTGAGCTAGGATGACATATAATTCATAGAACATTTCATGTTTTAAAAAAGAAAGAAGAGGGCCGGGATGTAGCTCAGGGGTGAAGCGCATGCCTGGCAAACATGAGGCCCTGAGTTCGATTTCCAGTACCAAAAAATAAAAAAATAAAAAAGAAACATTTGCCTTGGGTACTTTTTTTTTTTTGAACCGGGGATTGAACTCGGAACCTTGTGCTTGGGCAGCGCCACTGAGCTAAATCACTGGCCCCCGCCTTGGGTACTTTTAAAATAGAGTCAATGGGCCAGGGATTTAGCTCAGTGGTTCCTGCGCCTGCCAGGCAAGTGCGAGGTCCTGAGTTCGATCCCCGGTACCAAATAAATAAATAAATAAATAAATAAATAAAATAGAGCCAAAATGATTTACTGTGGGATTGGATGGTTAGGGAAGAAAATGTGGTTTTCAAAAGGACTCCCCACCCTGGCCGGTCGTGGTGGCACACACCTGTAATCCCAGCATTCAGAAGGCTGAAGCAGGAGGATTGCCTTTAGTTTAAGGCCAGCCTGGGCTCCACAGTGAGTTCAAGGTAAGCATGAACTACACTGTGAGACCCTGTCTCAAAAAACAAAAACAAGTTCCACTGTCTGCCCTACAAGAACTGGAGTTCTATCCCTGGTACAAAAAAACAAACAAACAAAGAGGACCCCCATACTTTGGGCCTGAGCAAGTGGAAGGATGCTGGAGGGGAAGAAAGACAGAAATACTGAGTTGAGAAGTGGGTATTTAAGATGTTTATTAATGGGCCAGGGATTTAGCTCAGTGGTTTCACCACCTGCTACCCAAGCACAAAGACCCGAGTTTGATCCCCGGTACCAAAAACAAAAAAAAAAAGAAAGATGTTTATTAATGTGCAAGTGAAAATGTCAAGTAGCAAGTTGAATATGTGGATCTGGAGTTTAAGGATGTTCAAGTGGAGTTCTGGGCTGGAAAAATAATCTACCTACAGGGTGATTCTGCCCTGGCCTGGAGGTACAAGATAATTGCAGGCTATGAGGCTGTACCCTTTGGGAGCTGTCAGGATCAATGAATGAACTGGCAGCCAGGGCTCAGCCTCAAGGACCCGGTGCTGAGCTTGGATTTCCTCTGCCAGCCCCCCTCTGCCTGCTGAGCCTGCTGTTGCCATCCCCGAGTCTGGCAGCCCCCATCTCCCCCGCTGAGCCCATCAGTCAAGCCTATAGCCTGGCCCTCTACATGCAGAAGAACACGTCCACGCTGCTGCAGACTTACGTGAGTGACATGCATGGGCTGAGTGGGGGATGGGTAGGGGCTCTGCCTGGGTTGGAGAAGCGGTCCCAGGAGACTCCGCTGCAGGGTCTGTGAACTAGAGACATTCACTTGAGTGCTGCCATGGATGGCTGGGTGTCTGGGGGCAAGTCATGCCTCTTCACTGGGTCTCATCTTCCTTATCTGCCAAATGGGAGGGTAATCCTGCCTTTGGTGTCTTCTCAGGTGCATTAGATTGTTCAAAGGACACACCCAAAGGAAGGGCTTTAATCTTCGCAGGCTGTATGTGCACCGCCCCCCCCCCAAGGGTTGAACCCAGGGTCACAGCACTGAGCTACATCCCCAGCCCTTTTTCATTTTTCATTTTGAGACAGGGTCTCACTAGGGTGTCCAGGCTGGTTCACTAGGTTGTTGAATTTGTGATCCCCCTACTTTCTTATCCCAGAGTACTGGGATTGCAGGAGAGTGCCACCACTCCTGGCTCCATCCCATGACCTACAGACTCCTCAGACCATGCTGAGAGATGGTTAGAATCCACAGTTCCACGCCACAGCCTCCCTGCCCTCACCTGACCCCTGCACATAGCAGTGCCACAGGCAGCCTGCTGCCTGGGTCTGCCCTGCAGATGGTCTTGGTCAGGCTCATGAGATCCTGTTCCCGTTTTAAATGTGTGTGCCTAAAACAGGCTTAGAGGTCCAGTGGCCAAAATTCCCACTTTGCCTTTCAGTACGACTCTTTCCCAAGTTATACTGCCTGGCCGTGGGGGCCTGGCGTTTGCAACTCTCCTACGACACTGTACAGAAGGGCCTTGTGAAGCTCTGCAATCTACAGGTTTCCTGTCTGCCACTATTCCCCAGACTCCCTCAGTACCCTGAGCCACCTGCAGAATGGGGGTGTCAGACTGGGTGATCTGCCAGTCAGAAGATCTCTCAGAGTGCATTCAAATTCTGTGACCCCCTTGAGCCGGTGTGGTGGCACACACCTGAAGTTCCAGCACTCAGGAGGCAGAGGCAGGAGGATCACCATGAGTTCAAGGCCAACCTGGGCTACATAGAGACCCTGTCTCAAAAACCAACAACTTGCGATTCGATGATCAACAGTATGTGGGGAGTGACCTAGGAGCCAAATGGCGCCCTTGCCCCGCATTAGGACATCCCACCAACTCTCCACTCTCAGAGGACAAGATGGAGTCAGAGCCTGCCATCACTTATTTCCTTGTTTCCATCTGTCTCTGTCCTTCTTGCAGCTCCAGTACCAGGGCAGCCCTTTTAGTGACCCTGGCTTCTCAGCCCCTGAGCTCCAGCTCAGCAGCCTGCCTTCTGCCGCAGTCTCCTTCAAGACCTGGCATGCCCTGGAAGACCGGGAGCGGCTAAGCCGTGCCCAGAGAGCCTTCCTGGCCTTGACCCAGCACCTCCAGCTCGTGGGGGATGACCAGATCGACCTGAATCCTGGTAGTCCTGTCCTGCTGGCCCAGCTCGGAGTGGCGAGACTAAGGGCCCAAGGTCTGCTTGGCAATGTGGCTGCCATCATGAACGCCCTGGGGCTGCCTATTCCCCCAGAAGAGGACACTCTAGGTCTTGTCCCCTTTGGGGCCTCCACGTTCGAGAGAAAATGTCGAGGGTATGTAGTGACCCGGGAATATGGGCACTGGACAGACAGAGCTGTGAGGGATTTGGCTCTGCTCAAGGCCAAGTATCCAGTGTGAAGGGTGGGACTTCCTGCCAGAGGCTGCCGCCATTTCTCTTTCACAGTGGTCTCTTTTCCACCTTTCTTCTGAGCTAGAGAAGGAGCTGCATCTAATCAGACAGGCTGTGTGCCATGTCTTTGGAATATTTCCTGGAAGCCAGGCCTCCATTCCTTACTGCCTCTGGCCTCCTTCCACATCGGGGTAGGGCTCCGCGGGTCCCTTTTGTGGATTCCCATCCAGTGGTACTGGTTTTCCTACTTCCTGGTTGGAAAGGAGACTCCCTCTGGAAGAGGCTTCAGGACAGCTGGTCTCCTTCCTGGGCTCCCTCGCAGATCTCCTCCCTGCAATTTTGGGGAAGTCCAAGGGCGGCCTAACCGTCTACCTCACTTCCTGCGCGAAGATACAGCCTTTCTGAGCGGACAGGGCTTCCTCCTCCGCGGTGCAGCTCGTCTCCTTTGCTAGTCTGTTTCTGGCCACTGTCCACCTCCTGTCTGAAGGAGCTTTACTTCTGAGTAGCGCGAGGCCAGGCCTGGAAGAAGTGAGGGTTCCTGTCACACCCCTTTGTGTTTGGCGTCTTCGGCCTAGGCTTTCACGAATTTCCCGTTTCTTCCGTGCCTTTTGGATATGTGGTGGAGGGGACCAGCTTGCTGCCCAGGGATCCTATGCATCTCAAAGCTGTCTCCTTTTCAACAACTGCATGTACGGGTAACTCTAGTTTTAATTTTGAACATTTTATTTACAAAATATTAACTATTTATTGTCAAATAAAACTGGTTTAGGGTTTTGCTTTTTCCCCTTTTTCTTGCCCTGACCGCAGCCCTGCTTGGGGAGAGAGAGCTGTGCAGGGACGGGACGGGGAAGCGAAGGGCAGGAAGTACTCGAGGGCGAAGAGGCGGCCTGACGGGGTGAGCGGGCAGCGTGCGGGCAGCAGGCAGGGGCGAGGGCAGAGGGGCTAAGAGACAGGGAGGCGGAGGTGAGGCCGAGGGAGCCTCGCGCGGCGAGAACACCAGGCCGGGGGCGCGTGCCAGGCAGGGACGAGTCCGGGAGAAAGGGGGCACCGCGGTGGGACAGACCCGGGTGGAGATGGGGACAGGCGGGGCGACGGGAGCGGGCGCGGCGCGCGGGCTCAGGCGGGGCCCCCGGGCAGCAGCTGGCCCAGGTCTCCCTCGGTGCGGCGCGTCCACTCGCGGTAGAGGCCGCACACGCGCAGCCCCAGCAGCTTGGCTGGGAAGACGCCCGCGGGGCCGGGGGCGGCCGGGGGCTCGCGGCGGGGCCCCGGGGCGGCGGCGCCCAGCGCGGCCAGCACGGCCTCCAGGGCGGCACCCAGCGCGCGGGTCTGGCGCGTCGCGTCCTCCAGGCGCCGCAGCAGGCGCAGCGCGCGCGGGCTCAGCTCGGCCTGGCGGTGGCGCACGGCATCCAACAGCGGGGGCAGCTCGGCCAGCGCCTCGGCGTCCAAGCGCAGCCGCTCGGCCAGCGGCAGCCCCGCGTGGCCCGGCGCCGGCGCGCTCAGGCCGGCCACCGGCAGCCGCGGCGGCGAGAAGCCGGGCGAGCCGAAGGGGGCTCCCTGGTGCTGCACCTGCGGAGACAGGCGGTAGGCGGTCAGCGGCTCGGCCCGGAGGGCGAGATCTGGCGCGGCCTTCTCCGCGGCCCCTGGGCGCTCCTGCCAGCGGAGACAGACCCCCTCCTGCCCGGGCAGTGTCTGAGCGGTTACCCAAGCACACGCGCCTCACACCGGTGCCTTTGTCTGCTCTTACCCAGTACAGAGCCAGTAAGTGTCCGCTTCCTGAGGCAGGGGTGAGCATGTGAAGTGCTTAAGACAGGGCCTGGCCCCAGGAGGGCTCGATAAATGTTGGCTCTTTTATTAATGTCGTCTGACGGACCAGGGTTCAAATCTCGTCTTGGCCACTTACTAGTTGAGCCACTCTATGCAAAGCCTCCTGGGAGCCCCAGTCTTCTTAGCTGTAAGGTGGCGAGGGAACTGCTCTCCACTCTTTCTTTCTACCAGGGCCTCTTAGAAATGTGGAAGACACTCCTCTTCCTGTACTCCCCAACCTTTGTACGTGTACCGAGCAGGGGCTCAATGAGTCACTAATTCTCATTTGAATAAACAAATGAAAGATAAAAGTGATTTGCAATTTGTTAAATGCTGTAATAACATTTCCCTTTGTAAACATCTTGCCTCTGGCTCAGGCATTATGTTTGTTGCTTTAAACACAATATTTCACACTCAGCATTGGGGAAATACTGTCCACTGTCCTAATTGTTACATTATTTTTATCATTACCGGCCAAAGCCTTAAATCAGGCAGGTTTACAGTCTGTCTGATACAAAACTACAGCCTTCTTCCACCACCCTAAGGTGCTTAGAGGATTATCTTCTTTCTTTGGGCAAAAATATTGGCAGACCCCTCTGCTCTCTAAACGTTCCTTTGTGGGACACAATTTTTGCCCAGGTTGAAGCCCCTTCTTGGCCTCTGGGCATATTCTAGTTAGAACAGTTCACTTCCATGTGTGACACAATCGCATAGAACCTAAGTCCCAGTCAGGTTCCTGCTCTCTCAGGCCGTTTCTGATTTTCAGCACCAAGGAGGGAGCTTCCAAGTTTAGGCAGACAGGTTATCATGTGGGGCACAGACAGAGTTCTCCTCCAGTCTGCTGTGCATCCCTCTCCAAAGCCTGGATTTCCACAGCTGGGGATGAGATTAAGCGAATGGGAGATGGAGGACCGCTGTGTCCTGTGGTTCCCCGTTCCCAGGCCCTTGGTACCCAAACCCCCATTCCCACTCACATATTCCTGGAGCAGCTGCTCAGCATATTTGGTGAGGAGGCGGGCAAGGCTGTGTGTCTGGCGGATCTTGGCCTCCAAGTGGGGAAGGAATGAGACTGAGGAGTCAGCCTGGGGGTCTTCTGGTGGGAAAGGGGGTAAGGATGAGGGCAGCCCCAACCCCTGTTCCTTGACCACTTCTCCCTGGGGCCAGGGAAGAGGGAAGGGGGCTCTTCCCTCCTGAGCCAGAAACTCTGCTCTGATTCTCCAGTGTTCAGAAGAATCTGTCCCATTCCAGCTGAGGGAAACTGAGGCACCAGACCATTGTCAAGCAGTTGTTCTATGTGAAATGTGTCCCCTTCTTCATATCACTGTTGAAATCCTATTAAAGCCAAGTTCAAATTCTGCCTCCTTAGTGCAGCCTCCAGATTCTCTCTTCCCTGAAATGAACTTTTTCCTCTGACTCAAGGCCATTTGTCCATACTTCCAAAGTAGCTCTTTTACCTCTGTGTATCAGATGTGTTCCAAGATCCCCTTGAGAACAGGGCTTACATGTCCTCTGTGACTGTTGGTAGAATGCAGCATCAGTGAAGCACAGAGCTTCAAACTGGAATATGCCTTAAGGCCCGTTTAACAGCAGCCCCATTCCCTCCTTATGCCCCGCTATGCAAAGCGCGGGCCTGGGCAGCCATGAATCAGCGTCCCCCCTCTCCCCGGCACAGGCCAGAGCTTGGCGCCTCGGGAGGACTACATTTCCCAAGAAGCACATGGCGGGCGCCCAGGGCATGCTGGGGATTGTAGTCCTGGCCCGGCGACTCCCGCCTCGCCCTGCCCCGCCTGTTTCCCACCGCCAGTAGCGATCCGCCGCCGCCTGGACGGTCGTCTCTGGTCACTTACTACTAGCTCCTCCAGCTCTAAGACTTCCTTCCCTAACTTCACCCCTCCTTCGGGCTCCACAGCACTTGAGTCTTTTCCAAATCTCAGAGAGGCCCCTGGCTGCCCCAGCTGCGACTCCAGCGCTCCCTTAGGGCGTACTCACCGGTTTGATCGGTGGTCTAACCCTCGAACTCAAGCCCCTGAAGCCTCAGCGCCAGGCCTTCCCCCAAGCCCTTGCGCCTGCCCGTCTCCCAGCTCACCCGCTCGTTACCTGACACTGGAGCCTGTTCTCCCCCTCCTAGGCCACTCCCTTCCCGAGCCGGGTGGCGAGGCCCAGACCCCAGCTGTCACCCCTTCTGACTCCTACTCCCCTCGGGGATCCAGCCTCCAGTCCCTCGGCCCCTTACCCAGACTTCCCTCCCTCAGGCTCATGCTGGCCCCTGGCTGATCCCGGCTCCCTCCACGCCCCCCTTCCTAGGTGGAAGAAGGGGAGAAGGGGTAGGGGCGTGGCCCAGACGCAACCAATCATAGTCCAGACCCCAAAGAGGATTTCCCCTCTCCCCCGCCCCCCCGTCGGCTCCAGGCAGATTCCTAGTCTCTGAGCTCAGCTCCCGCCTGCTGGGCCTAGTCCGTGAAGAGGCCCACAGAGGCAGGTTGTTGGCGCGGTGAATGGACCTGGGGGCTGGGGGTGTCGGGGCCCGGGGCCAGCCCTGTATGCTGCTGGGAGAAGCTTCAGGTTCTGACCTGAGGCTGGGCTGGAAGTCTGGGCTGCTTTGGGGTTAAAAGTGGGGCACAGGAGGAGGAAGGTGCCGGCTGGCAGGACAGGGACTTTGAGGCCCTCCCTCTTGGCTGGGGGGCGTGGAGCAGGGTGACTCCGAGCACTCCCATCTAGACGCACACCTATCCCGTCTTCGATGCCTTCCACTTTTATCCTCACACTTGCCAGGGGCACAGACCACCCCCCTCCCTAGGCCCAGGAACAGAGCAGCCCCTGCCCACACACCTGCACCTGCTGAAGGACAGGTAAGGTGTCCAGTCTCACTCCAGTGAGAACAAACTTCAGAGACCTGTTCAGAAGGTGGCAACCACACAGCAACCCCACTAGCTGGAGTGACACCGAAGGGACTGGACACACGTCCGCAGCTGGCTCCCACGCCCCGGCTCTGCTGGGCTCTGGGACAGTCCCGGTCTGCATTTGTTCTCTGGTCCCTGCAGGAACTCATAGCTCGAGAGGACCCAACAACAGCAGGAAACTGAGTTTAGGAACTGAAGGACTGAGAGGAGGCCTGTGTGTCTGAGGCCAGGACCAGACAGCTGCCAGTACAAAGGAGGTCACTGGCTTGGCCACTCATCAGCAGGGGTCACAGCACACACTTATCAACAGAGTCCTTGTTGTGTGCCAAGCGCTGTCCTAACTTACCTCTGTGTTACAGATGAGGAAATGGAGGTGAGTGGCTTGTCCAAGGTCGCACTGTAACGCAGTGTGACAGAACTGGGATCTTACCTCAGCAGTTTGGCTTCAGAAATGCTGCTATCACTAGCTTCCTAAGCCCTTCACCTCTCTGGGCATGATCACACCAAAACTCACAGACATGCCTTTGAAAACGTACACAGGGACAGCAGCACAAATTTAGATACAGTCTTCATCTGCTGACTGGGTGGCCTCAAAGCAACCATGGGGCCAGGCATGGAGCTGCACACCTGTAGTCCCAGCCCTCAGGAGGCTGGGACAGGAGGGTTGTCTCGAGTTCAAGGCCAGCCTGGGCTACATAGTGAGTTCAAGGCCAGATGGACTATGCAGTGAGACCCTGTCTCAAACAAAACAGAACAACCACATCACATTAAACTTTTAATTGAACGATAAGGCACACATGGAAATGTACACACATCGTAAGTGTACAACTGGATGAGTTTTCAGAGTACATATGCCCAGGTGACCAGCACTGGATTAAGAAACAACACAACCACCTCCCAGAACACCCAAGGATGACCACTATCATGACTTCTCAAATCATAAGTTCTTGTTATTGAACTTCATATAAATTCATTTAATGTGGACTTTTTTCTGAGACAGGGTATCACTATGTAGTTCTGGCCAGGCTGGCCTCCAACTCACAGCAATCCTCCTGCCTCAGCCTCCTGAATGCTGGGATTACAAGCATCCACCACTACACCCAGCCTCTAATGTGTACTTTTGTACCTTCTTTTCCTCAGTTTGTTTATGGTACTTGCCCAATGAGTTTGGGAGGACATCAGCCATTCTGGTTGCTGTCTCTACTATGAATTGGTCGTAATTCATCTTCCATCCAACCTGATGGGTTGTTTCCCGTCTGGGGCTATTGTGAGTAGTGCTGTGGACATTCTTGGTGCTCATGCAAATGCATCTGTTAGGCGTAGACAACTGAGTAGTGGAAGTGCTGGATCATAGGGTTGGCATAACTTAGGCTGCACTAGAAAACTGCCGATTTTCAAGCGGCTCGATCACAAAGTTACACACCCTAGGAAGATAAGGGGGTCCTGGCGCTCCACCTCCTCGCCTTCACGTGGTGTGGTCTGTCTAACTGCTCATGCAGGTGCAGGAGAGCCACTCACACGTGCAGTCTGCCAGGCAATAGGCGCTCATGTAATGTACTGTTGAATGAATGAACAAGCTGCGCAGTGTAACACCAGCCAGCCCGGAGAGGGCGGAAGTACGCGCTCACTCCACACACACGTACACATCACACACGCACGCGCTACCCACACGCACGCGCGCGCCGCCTTTAGGGGCGCCCCACACACACCCTCGCGCCGCCCGCGCCCACGTGGTCTGACCCGCGGCCCCGCCCCCGCTCTCTCAGGCCGCGGGGCGGGGCCGGGCGGCAGGAAGCGGGGCGGGGCCTAGAGGAGGCCGCGGGAGCGGGAGGGCGCGGCCAACTCCCGAGGGCCGTCCGGCTGCTGGAGCGGCGCCCGGGGCTGGCGCGGAGCCGAGTCCGCCGGACGGGAGGCGGCCCCGCCGGGGGCTCGGCCCGGCCCCAGCGCTGCCACCATGGCCGGCCGGACCGTGCGGGCCGAGACCCGGAGCCGGGCCAAGGATGACATCAAGAAGGTGATGGCGACCATCGAGAAGGTCCGGCGATGGTGAGCGCTGCCCCAGCCCGGCGCGGGGCTCGGCGAGGCCCCCCCAAGGAGGCTCCCTCGCCTCGCCGCCGGCCGCAGGTGCGAGGCGGTCCCCGCCCGCCGCTGCCGCGCCCTGGCCCACAGGGCTCGGTCCCCGCTCCCGCGCCTTCCCGGCGGCTACAAAGCGTGGTCCCGCGCCTTCCCAGGCGGGCGGGCGCTCCCTCCTGCGTCCCGCCCGGCCCTGACACTCCTCCCGCCCGCGCCCTCCGGCCCAGCTGGCCCCCTGACCGCGCCCCTCGGCGAACTGGCCCTGCCTTCCTGGGCTCACCCGACCGCAGGTCCCCAGCCTCTGGGGCCTCCCCTGCAGGCCTGACCCGTCCCCTACCCTGCCACAGGGAGAAGCGCTGGGTGACGGTGGGCGACACTTCCCTTCGTATCTTCAAGTGGGTGCCAGTGGTGGACCCCCAGGAGGAGGTGAGCCAGCCCCCCAAACCCTCCCCTGCATCTGTGCGACCTCGGGCACCCCCCTCCAGTCCGCACTCGCACTCGGAGACCCCCAGTCTGCCGTCCAGACAGATGTTAATGTTTATTAACAACTCCGCCCCTTCCCCTCTTCGCTGCTCCAGCCTGAGTTCGAGGCGGAGCCACGCCGTGCGCACAGCCTGTCACCTCGGGCAGGGCCTTCTTTGCCCCCGCTTCCTGTCTCGGGAGGGCCCTGACCCTTATCCCTCTAACCCCAGGAGCGACGGCGGGCAGGTGCCGGGGCGGAGAGATCCCGGGGCCGAGAGCGGCGGGGCAGGGGCACCAGTCCCCGAGCAGGTGGCCCCCTCATCCTGCTAGATCTCAATGGTACGTAGGGATCCTGGGATTTGGGGGGCTGTAGGAATTGAAAGAGGATACTGGGGGCTCAGGCCAATCCTCTTAGCTTTTGCTTCCACAGATGAGAACAGCAACCAGAGTTTCCATTCCGAAGGCTCCCTGCAGAAGGGCACAGAGCCCAGCCCCGGGGGCACCCCCCAGCCCAGCCGCCCTGTGTCACCTGCTGGACCCCCGGAAGGGGTCACTGAGGAGGCTCAGCCCCCACCGCTGGGCCAAGAGAGAGGTAGGACCATGTGCCTCCCAGGAACCCTCTACTCTGAGTCCTGCTCTCCAGAGGCCTCGAACCTGTGCCCCTTCTTGGGTGGCCTCCTGGGGGGTGACCCTTGACCCCTGCAGGCACTTCCTCTAGCTGCTGTGCCTCATTCTTCTGGCTTCTTATGATCTGTAGATACAGCATCATCATCTGAGATTTTCATGCACGTTTAATTCTTCAGTAATTTACTCTTTGTATTCTTGTCTCGTGTCAGCTTCTTAAATATTTTTTTTTGGTACCAGGAATTGAGCTCAGGGCCTCGAGTTTGCCAGGCAGGCTCTGCACCACTGAGCATCCCCAGGCCTTGTCAGCTTCTTAAATGTTGGGCCCATATTGATCTTGTTCAGTACTATATCCTCAGTATACCATGGGACACATAATAGGTGCTCAATAAATATCTCTCAAGTGAATCAATGATAATGATAGCCAGGTATGGTGGCGTATACCTGTAGTCCCAGCATTCTGGAGGCTGAGGCAGGAGGATTGCTGTGAGTTCGAGGCCAGCCTGGGCTACATAAAAGTTTAAAGCCAGCCTGAACTGCACAGCAAGACTTTGCCTCTAAAAAAAAAAAAAAAATAGTGATAATCACAGGAGTGATTAATAGTAATGGGGTAGTAATAGCAAATATTTATTGGCTGGATCTCTTTTGTGTACCATGCACCCTTCTGAGCCCTTCACCTGCTTTCTCTTACTGAATCCTTGCAACAGCCTTATAAAGGTCATGGTCCTATTATGGTCCCTATTTATGGAAGAGGAGAATGAGACCCAGAGAAGTTAAGTAAGGAACCTAAGCTTACACAGCCCTGGGCCTGAGGCCCTCTGCTCCTCTGTCTTCCATAGTCAGCACCCTGTCTGGTCAGTGCACCTCCATGGCTTGGGCTCCTGTCTTTCAGTTGCACCTGTGCTGCCTCCTCACTGGTTTCCAGGTGCCTCCACACAGGTGACAGAACAGTTTTCTAAAGCACAGCTTTGATGGGTCATTTTCCTGCTTTGTATCCTTCAGTGGCTCCCCATAGCCTTTGTGGGACCTTCACAAACTGTTCCCTGCTGGCTTCATTGTTTCCTTTGAAGACCCATGACCTGGGCCTCGGGGCTGGGTCTAGATCATGCCAGGCACTCTCACGCTTTTTCTTTTCTTTTTTTGTGGCACTAGAAATTGAACTGAAGGCCTTTGCACTAAGCTACATCCCAGCCCTTTTTTATTTTGAGACAGGGTCTTGCCGAGTCTCTAAGTTACCTCGAATGGGCTTGAATTTTTGATTCTCCTGCCTCACCCTCCCAGAGTGCTGGGTTTACAGGTACTTTTATACCTTTGCTAATATAAAAAAGATAGGAATTAGGAGTGTAGCTCAGTGGTAGAACACTTGTCTAGGAAGCCCAAGGCCCTAGGTTTAATCCCCAGCACTGGAAAAAAAACCTAACTAGTATTCCAGACATGATATTATTTCACTTAATCCTCACAGAAGAATTATCATGTGATAATTACTGATATCCCCATTTTGCAGATGAGAAAACTGAGACCCAGAGAAATCAAATGGCTTGCTCAAGGTCAGAGTTTGAACTGAGGCAGTCGGGCTGCAGCATCTATGCCCGCTAAGCATGTGTTCAAGACCCTGCAGCAATTGCTTTCCTTTGTCTACATCCTAGATGGCAGTCCGGGTCCTGGCTCCTCTTCTCAGCTCTCACAGCCTCCGCTTATGAGGCTGGTACCCGCTGTGCTTGTTTTCCCCTCTTTCTGTGCTACGGGCTGCTCAGAGAAGTCTGTTCGCTTGACATTGCAGAGCCCATGGTCACACCTGCAGGCGGGACCGATGAACCCCCAATGCTGACCAAGGAGGAGCCTGTTCCAGAATTGCTGGAAGCTGAGGTGAGAGAGGCCAGAAGGCTGCACTGCCAGGTCTTGGAGGGCATGGGGGCTCTGGGTCCTGGGGGCTGTGCCCTGAGGTCCAGGAGGGAGATGTGGACCCTGCAAAGGCTTAGAGGCCAGATTTGGGGAATTGAAAAAAAAAGTGTTTTCGAGACAGAGTCCTGAGGTCTGGATCAGGGCTGGCTTAAGAGCATTAAAACCCTGAACTAATGGTGCTCCGCGTATGAACAAAAAAAAGCCCTAGGCTGGAGATGTAGCTCAGTGTAGCGGGCAAGCTGCACATGAGCGAGATCCCGGGTTCCATCCCCAGCACCACACACACCACCAAAATCCTAAACCACAAAAGCAGCTAAAGAAACCTCATAAACTTGACCTTTCTCACAAGGACTAACTAACTGGATGCATTTTTCAGAAAGATCAAATTCTTTCCCTGAGACAGTGCTGCCACTGTTGTTTTCATTGCCCCTGGCCCTGGGCTGGCCTGCTGGGTCGGGCAGGGAGTGGAGTGGAGGCCTTGGACAGGGCAGGGCCGGGAGGCCCACTCCAGGTTCGGTGGAGCTCACGCCTGTCCGCCCTTCCTCTCCAGGCCCCCGAAGCTTACCCCGTCTTTGAGCCAGTGCCACCTGTCCCTGAGGCAGCCCAGGGTGACACAGAGGACTCGGAGGGCGCCCCCCCACTCAAGCGCATCTGCCCAAATGCCCCTGACCCCTGAGGAGCCGGCTGCCTGTCCTGTCGTCCCAGGGGCCCCTCTGGCTTTTTACAAATAAAGTCCCTTTTGTAATTTCGTGTCATGTCATTTCCCCTGGCAGGGCTGGGAGCGTCTTTAGCGACAGTTTTGTCTCGTGTTCCATTCCTCAGATGGGGTCACTGAGGCTCGGAGAGGACCTTCCTATAGTCACCTTGCGATCAGATGTGCAGTGGGGGCTTGAGCCAGGACCCCTTCTCCTGACACCCAGCCTGCCCTCCTTCCCTCTGCCCTCTGCCCTCCCTTACCTCCCTGTCCTCCTCTGGGAAGCCCAGGACCCCTCTTCTTCCTGTCCAGTCCTCCCCTGGCCCAGCAGTCGTCCCCACTGGGCAGCGAGGCTCATGATTCCATGCCCCTCGGTCTGGAACACAGCGCCCAGAGGGACCCGAGGCCTGGGAAGCCCCACCCATCCCCACCCTCGGAGCGGACTTGTGGCCCTGCCCACCTGGGCGGAGCCAGGCTTGCACCGAGACCCCGCCCACTTGTGCTTGAGCACTCGCGGTCTCCCGCTCAGCCTCCACCTCCTCCGAGAAGCCTTTCTGGACCCCAAGCTCAATCTGGTTCCCTTGCGTGAGTCCCCACACGGCCTTGGGTGTCCTTCCTTCCGTTCTGGCACTGGTCAGGCTGTTTGGAGATCACTGGTCTGTGTGTTTGCCTTACCCACTAGGCTGTGGGCTCCTTGAGGATCAGCATTAGTGATGGGCAGCCGAGCAACTGCTTTGTGAATGAAATGGTGAATGAGTGGTCTGGGCTATCCAGGAAGGCTTCTCTGAGGAGGCAGCGTGTGAGCTGGGCCTGAGACATAGTGCTCAGTGTGGGAGATCTGTGGTCAGAAGCCCTGGTTCAAGTCCTAGCTTTGTCACTCACTATCTGTCTGGCTCTAGGCAGGCTGTTTCTACTCTCTGAGCCTTAGTTTGCTCATCTGAGCAATGGGGACAATAGCTATGCCTCACCTGCCCCAGTAGTTTGTAGGGAGTTTCATGTCATATAAGAGCCCCTCCCTCTGCCTGCAAGAGGCCCGGTCAGGTGTATAACCTCTCCACTCCCTTTTTCCTGGTATTGGGTTCACCAGGGCCTTCACACTGAACTATAGCCCCAGCCCCCCAGGCCATTTTTATTGTTTATTTTGAGATAGGGACTCACTAAATTTTTTTTTTTGAGAAAGGGTCTCACTATATAGTTCAGGCTGGCCTTGAACTCGATACTAGTCCAGGCTGGCCTCAAATTCACAGGGATCCTCCTGCCTCAGCCTCCCGAGTGCTGGGATTATAGACATCCACCACCATGCCTGACAGGGACTCACTAAATTGCTGAGTTGCCTAGGCTAGGCTTGACTTTGTGATCCTCCTGCCTCAGCCTCCCAGAGTGCTGGGATTACAGCCACGTGCCACTATACCTGGCCCTATTATTTATTTATTTATTCATTCATTTATTTATTCACTCCGGTACCAGGGATCAAACTCAGGACCTTGTGCTTGCCAGGCAGGTGTGGTGCCACGGAGCTAAATCCCCTATTTTTCTTTTTAATGAAGGAAGAGACTGAGGTTCAGAGAGGACTAAAATGAAACTGAAAAGAACCATTAAAAATGTAAACGTGTTTCCTGTCATAATATTGGAGTCAGAGCTGGCTGGGCCCAGGGTGCAGTGACGTGATGTAGTTGTTCCACTACTGCTGTAACAAATTACCACACGTTTAGTGGCTTAAAGCCACACAAATTTATTATTTTACAGTTCTGGAGATCAGAATCCAAAATTAGCCTCCCTGGGCTAAAATCAGGGTGTCAGCAGGGACAGTCCCTCCCACAAGCTGTTGGGCCCAGTCTGGTTCCTTCTCTTTTCCAGCTTCTAGAGGCCACTGCATGCCTTGGCTTGTGGCCTCTCCCTTCCGTCTCCGAAGCTGTCAGCACAGCACCCACCCTGCAGGTGCATCTTCCGCTCTGCCTCCCACTTTAATGCCCCTTGTGTTTACACTGGGCCACCAGTGTGACCCAGGACCCTCTTCCCACCCCAAGATGCTGATGTTGATCAGGCGCAAAACCTGGTTTGCCATGTGAAATAAACATTCAGGTCTGGTGATCAGGAGGTGGACATCTCTGGAGGGCCGTCAGTCAATCTGTCCCACACAGGGCAATCTCAGCCGGGTGTTCGATTCTTCCCAGTAGCCTGCCCATGGCCCTGTGAGTGAGGCAGGTGCTCTGTGAACTGCTAAGTGCCTGGAGTTAGTGGTACGATGCTGAAGCCCACAGTTCAGGTCTTGGGTTTGAGTCTTAGCTTCTCCATTCATTTGCTGTGTGCCTTTGAACAAGTGATTTAACCTGTCTTTTTCTCACCTGCCTCAGTTTCCTCATCTGTAAAATAGTGTTGATAGTAACATCAGTCTGGTAAGGCTATTGTGGGCATTAAATGGGCCAGTAGGTAGAATGAGAGCCCTTGGCTTACGAACAGTACGTCTTAATAAATGGCAGTTGTTTTTCCAGTTACCCCATTTCAGAGGAGAGAACACTAAGATGTGGAGGTCAGCAGCAGAGACCTGCTGTCTGAGGCTGGGAAGTGTTCTGGCCTGGATGGGTTGTCCCTTTCTGAGCAGGCTGGAGTTTGAGTCTCCCTGTTCTCGTCCCTCTCCTCATTGCTGACCCTGGTGACCTTGCGGGGCCAGGCCTGCCCCTCTCTCCCTGTGGCCTGTTCCCCTCCAATCTTCCTCCATCCTTCCCAGCCACCTCTGCTTGGTCATCTGCCCTGCCCTCTCTACCTCCTCCCCTCCTTTTGGAAAGTCTGCCCTTGGTAGCCCCGGGCCTCCACTGCTTGTCCCTTCTCCTCCCTCTGGCTCCATGCACCCCTGGTCTGTTCCCTCTCTGGTCTGTTGGCCTGGCTCTTCCCTTAATGAACACTCCCCACAGAGCCCCACCTTCTCTCTGAGTTAATGGTTTTGAATTCTCTGCCTCACTCAGCACCAGACGGCTGCCAGCACCTCCATGAGGAGTCCCTGTCCCACAGACCCTTGGCCCTGGGGCTTGTTTTCCCCCAGCCCCTTCCCACTGTCTCCTGTGCACTAGTTAAAGTCCACTTCCCCGAGCCACCGTGGCCGAACATCTTAGTGATTCTCCAGCTCGCTTCCCCAGGACCACACTGCTTTACTTTCTTCAGGTGCTAACACAACTCGTTGAAGCTTCCTGGCAGGTTTTCCTGCCCCACTCGTGCTCCCTTCCGATCCATGCTCCATCCCGGGGATTGAACTCAGGTCTTTGTGCTTACCAGGCAGGCGAGGCACCACTGAGCTACATCCCTGGCCCCAGCCGCCTCTGTGAAGCTGCCCTAGTCCAGCTGCAGTTTTCCTCATCCCCTGCATGGTGGAGCTGCACTCTGCTGCTTCCTCAGCTCCAGTCGCCTCTGAACTGCCCAGAGTCCACCCAGATGCAGCCCAGCACGTCTCACTTCTTGGGCTTTCTGCTGCTGTGTGCTCTGTGCGTGTGCCCTTCTTGTTCCCCTTGCTGGGCAGATTTGTTCTTGTTTCTCACCCTCAGCTGCCGGGGTGTCTTCTCTCCTCTGCTTGTGCACCCCATTCCGCACAGCACTGGGCCCCTCAGCTTTGGTCTTCAGTACCAGACTGGGAGCTCCCACATGTATTTATTCACAGTCTACCGGGCGCTGTTCTAACCCCTAGGAATATAACATAAACAACATGGAAGAAGATCAGTAACTGCTGCCATAAATCTCATGGCTTCCTATGGCTTTGCTTGGCAACCAAAGAGCATATTCAGCCTATGGCTGGAAGTTGTAAGTACAGTCATGGTAGCCTAAGGACAGAGGTATGTCCAGAGAAGTGCATCTGAGGCAGTTTCATCACTGGGCAACACTGGAGTGTACTCACACAAGCTAATGTGACTGCGATGTCACTAGGTGGTACAGTCCATTTTCACTGAGACACTGCTGTGCAGTATATGACTGTACTTAGGAAAAAACAAAGCAGAGCAAGGAGATGGGGGAAAGCAGGTTGCAGTTTTAAACAAGTCAGGAGAGCCCTCACTGAGAAGAGAAGACGTGAAGAAAAATGTGAAGGAGGTGAGGGAAAGAGCCACACATCAGGTGGAAGCAGTGCCAGGTGCAGGAACAGCCTGGGGAACACCTGGGAGGTGCAGCAGGGTAAGTGCAGGGCAGGTAGGGCCTCAGGCAGGACAAACACTGCTTCACTCAGACTTCTGAGAACCAAAGAGGGCAGCAGCAGTAATGTCAGGTAACAGGAATGCTGGGGTGACCAGAGCGTTTGATGGTCCTGCCTGGAAGCCACTGTCAGGCTTTGGCTTCCATTGTGGGGATGACAAAGACTGAACAGAGGGGTGAAATGATCAGACTTGCCCCCCCAACATGTTGTTATAAAGTTTTTTTGTTTTTTTGAGAGGGGGACTGGGGATCAAACTCGGGACCTTGGGCTTGCGAGGTGGTGGCACCAATGAGCTAAATCCCTGGCCCAAAAAGTTTTAAACATACATAAAAATTTTTTAACGAATAGAAAAGATTTAGTAGCTGATAGAATTGTATAGGTGGCATATATGTACCCACCACCTAGATCCTGTAGCTGTGTTTTGAGACAAGGTCTCTGTGGGTCACGCTGGCCTTGATCTCCTGGCAATCCTCCTGCCTCAGCCTCCCAAGTGCTGTGATTACAGGTATGCGCCAACACATCTGACTTTGATCCCGTAGCATTTTACAGTATTTGCTTTATCTCATATCTACAGTTATCCATCTTATTTTCTTGATAGATTTCAAAATAACCTGCAACAATACACTTAGTTCTAAACACTTCAGCATGTATGTCATTAATTAGAGTCCAGTATGCTTGGTTGCAGGTTTTTTCCTTTGAGGTAAAATATCCATCTAGTGAAATGCACAGATATTATCGAGTACATAGCTCCCTATGGCTTTGCCTGGCAACCCAAAGAAATATACTTAATGGTTCTCAAACTACTGTACATCTAGGGACTCATAAAAAAGTCTGATGTTGGGGCCGGGGACTTAGCTCAGTGGTTTCGACACCTGCTGCTCAAGCACAAGGAGTTCAATCCCTGGTACCAAAAAAAAAAAAAAGGAGAGAAAGTTAAAAGAGTCTGATGCCTGACTTCTACTCCAGAATTTTTATTTGGTATAGTGGATGACTTGACTTGGGCATTGGGTTTTTCCCTCCCTTTGACACTGGGATTAAGCCCAGGACCTCTGCACTGAGCTACATCCCCAGCTCCCCCTCCCCTTTTAAAAATTTTTGAGATGGGGTCACACTAAGTCACTAAGTTGCCCAGGCTGGGCTGAACTTGTGATCCTCCTTCCTCAGCCTCCCAGGGTGCTGGGATTACAGGTGTGCTCCACCATGCCTGCCGTAGGCATTTGGATTTTTTTTTTTTTTTTTTTTTTGGAAAGCCTCTGAAGCAATGCTAATGTGTGGAAACATCTGGGAACCACCAGCCTATGGACCCAATATGCTTGGCTGACATGGTGTTGAATACGTTGACATTTAAAATCAAGTAGTTTCAGGCCAGGGATTTAGCTCAGTGGTTTCGCCACCTGCTCCACAAGCCCAAGGACCTGAGTTTGATCCCTGGACCAAAAAAACCCAAAAAGAATTCAAGCAGTTTCATGTAAAAATCTGGACTCCTGGAAACTCTTGAAAGTCAAAGTTCTGAGCCCCTGAATTTGCCTCCTGGAATAGTCATCACAAAAGGGTTGGTAACACGCCTGGAGACGGAGCATGCGTTGATAAGTCACCACAGTCCCTACCTCACCTAGTGTCTTACTCCTCTCAGATGGCCCACAGGCTAATGGCCCAGCCTTGCAGCTTGGCTTGCCAGGCACTAGCCTCTACTGCTCTTCCTCCTCAGTACTGTGCTAGTAACACCTCACTTCTAGCCCTCCAGTTACAGGCACCTCCTGGTGTCCTTTCATACCTGCCTTTGACCATGGAGTTTTTTCAAGTTCCTCAGCATGGCAAACAAGGCCTGCTCAGTTTGGCCTCTGCCTGCTTCTTTTGCCTGTCTCCTAACTTCTTTTGTTAATTTTTTTTTTTTAAGATAGGTTCTCATTATGTAGCCCAGGCTGGCCTTGAACTCAGTGTGATCCTCCTGCCTCAGCCTCCCAAGTGCTAGGATTACAGCTGTGTGCCATACCTGGCCCCCTCTTCTAACTTTGAACACACTGAAGCTGGCTAGGCTGTTCCCTCTTAGCACTTGCTGCTCCCTCTGCCTGGGAAGTTCTCCTCCTTTCTCGTCCTGGCCAACACTTATATTTCAGCCCTTGGGTTCCATCTTGCCCTCTGCCCTTCAAAGTAGGCCAGGTGCCTGGTTAGTCACTGTACTTCTCTCCTTGTATATCTTCCTGGTCCTTCAGCAGCTAGAACGAGGCCACGTCTGTCTCTTTTACCTCTGCCTTTGTAGTGCCTGGTGTGGTGCAGTGAATCATTTTTTATTAGTGATAAAGGAAAGAACACAATCAAGCACATCTTCCTTTCCAAGGCAAAATCCTACTCCTTTTCTGGCTGTAGTTCTGTAATACCCAATTCTGTTCTGAAGACCCAAAACCGCAATAAAGTTGCAACCAGTGGAGTGTTCCCCAGATTCTTCTCGTCCTGCGGTTACGTCTCGGGCTCCGGAAGTGTGCCCTTGTAGCAGGTGTACTCAGCTGGGGCAGAACCCTCGAACCTGTTACATGGGCCTCTGAAGGCTGTGAGGGCAGAGCCGCTGCAGGTTGCTGACCCCAGTACCCACACAGGGGAGGCAGGGGGCAGAACATAACTTGCTGTCCATTCCTTACATCTGTCTGTAGGTTTTCAGGTTGTGGTGTCCTCGCCCTTTCCCTTTGTTCTTCATCGGTCAGGCAGCTGTGGTGTGGTGAAGGGTCAGGATGCAGAATAGGAATGCAGGCTTTCCCCAGCTCAACATGTTTTATCGAATTTTAGCCAAGTCACTTCCCCTCTCTATACTTCAGTTGCCTCAACTGCAGAATGGAGCCGGTAGTCTTTCCCTTGCTTGTGTTATGTTCGAAGTCCTCCGTCTGAACCAGATCAGGAAGCGGGAACCAAGTGCAGGGCATGGCCAGAGACGCTGTACTTAAACCATAAAAATGTCTTTTCGACTTTTTAGAATCTCGGGCACTATTGCATACACTCTAGAGAATTTAGAAAATGCAGCGCCGAGAGAGTAAAACTCCTTTGTAATCTGTGATGACTTGGATTGAGGTTTTAACGTGTATATTTTAAGTTCTTGGGGGAGAGCCAGAGAGACGAGGTGGCAAGACCTCCGCACGGCCGGCCCCGGCTCGCGGCTGCGTGCAGCCTCAGGCCGGTTCCGCACCCGCCTTTGTGGAGCCGCGGGAAACAAAGGAGCGCGGCCGGTGCGCGGGCGAAGGGTTAAGGCCACCGACGCGGCCGCGCTAGAGGGGCCCGGCGGACTTCCGGCGGACTTGCGACGCGGGGCTGCGCGGGGCTGCGCGGGGCTGCGCGCTCGGCCGGGCTGCGAGCGGGCGCGATTGAGCGGCCGAGCCACGGTCAGTTTCTGCAACGCTCTTGCAGCCTGAGGTCCTCGGGGTCCCTGCGAAAGCGCGGCGTCGAGGCCGGGAGGAAGGAACCTTGCCGTGGTGAAGGCGCCGTCTGGCCCGCAGGTCTGGCTGCGCCCCCCCGGTCCCTGGGCCCGCCTGAGCCCAGGCCGCCACACCGGCTCGGGCATCTGTGGTGACTGCGGGCGTGGGAGCTTGTGTCGGGCGCTCCGCGCCCGTCGCCTCTGGTACGGCCTCATGAGGAGGAGCTGTTACCCGGATTTGAGACCAGAGCCTGGAGGGCCGGGATTTAGCTCAGTGGCCCCGCCCCCAGCCTCGAAAGTGCAAGGCCCCGAGTTCGAGTTCGATCCCCAGCAGCAAAAAAAGAGAAGACTATCAGATAAGAACATCGAGGCTCAGGTTGATTTCTCCAGAGTTGTGGTGCAGATCAGTATAGGAAGGGCGACAAATTCAGATTTGTCAAGACTTGACTGACACACTTTAAAAAAAATTATTAACTAACGTTGACTGCTTACTACTAGATTCTTTAATAAAGGAGCAGAATTCTTACCCCGGGTTCACAGACCCGGCTAAGTTAAATAGTGATCCTCATACACGTATTTTTAATTCTTTTAATTATCTTTTTAAAAAATGCCTTATTAGTACGAACAAAACTATAAAACATTCAGAAACCCGGGCATGGAGGTGCCTGCCTGTAACCCCAGCACCTGGCGGCTGAGGCAGGACCCTTTCTGACTTTGCTGTATTTGAGCACCACAACCTCAGGCTGGCTGGGACTCTGTACACAGGGCTTCCTGAACTTGGGTGAGACTCTCAACCCTAATGCCAAGCAATTATCTAAATCGTTTTCTACCGTATAAAACAAAACAGCTATCAGTGAACTGGATAATCTTCTGAGATTGCTATGTGCATAATCTCACAAAATCATTTCAATTCTGTGAGGTCATTACTGTTATCTCCATTTCACAGATTAGGGCTCAGAGAAGTTAAATTATCACTTGACCCTAGTTTGTAAGCAACCGGGGTGACTTGAATCCACATAGTCTTGACTTCAGCATGTGGGCTCTCCACAGGAAGCTCAGAGAAGGACAATTTCCTCTACCATCTGCAGCAGTATTTCAGGCTTTCCTGTCTGTCAGGACCCTTCAGTCTGAGGCTGCCTAGGAAGAATGGAGGATTCTCCTTTCTGAGAGGAGTCTGTGTACTAGACTTGGTGCCCCCACCCGGGACACCTTTCCCTGCCCAGTCCGCCTCTCTGGATAAGTTAGCTAATGGCTGCTCTCCTTATCTGGAGAAGTCACCCTAAGTGACTTCTGTGTGCCAGCACTGGACAAGATACATTTACTGTTTCTCTCACCATGCTACTGCCCAGCAAAGCGGGATTATCCCCATTCTATAGACAGTGAACTGAGAAGTGGGACAGTGGAGTGACTTGCCCAAGAGCACTCAGCTAGGGCTGCTGTCAAGGACCGGCACACTAGTGTGCACCCCGAGTCCCCTGCCCTCTGAACTCCTTTCCAGAGCTGGGAGATGCTTTTGTGAGAAGAGTGACGCCTGGATGTTGTAACCCAGCAAGCATCTTGCCCTCTCTGGCTCCGTTTCCTTCATTTGTAAAAATCTGTTTTTCTTACAACTTTCTAATGAAAGCAGGGTTGGTTTGTTCCATTTTCAAAATAAAACTCCAGGATGACTGTGAAGAGAGTGCTTGTTTGAAAGAAGGAAGCTTTCTCCTTTTGGGGGGGTCAGAAGGCCTGCCCAGGGGAACCACTTTCTGCCTAGGCTTCTAGAGCAGCAAGTGGGCTAAAGGACTTGGGGTTTAGGGGAAGGAAGAGGGGAGCCCTGGAGCCTGCCTGGGGAACACCAGCATGATGGTAACAGTGGCTTCCATTTACTGGTCTTCCTCACCTTCCAGGGCCTTGGCGGAGAGAGAGAGATTTATGTGCGCGCGCACACACACCCGTACAGGTCATGATTTTATTCATTGCCCTACTCCACTTCTCTAGAGTTTTGGAGAGGAGTTTTCTTAGTGAACACCTTATTCTGCCTGTAATTTAGAGGCAAGCAGTCATTTCTGTTCATTCCTTCATCAGTCATAGAGTTTCTATTCTATGGTCCCATGCTGAGCTAGCATGAGTCTAGCATAGAAAGAATAGAAAAGGGGACCGGGGATTTAGCTTAGTGGCTCCATGCCTGCCTCACAAGCACAAGGTCCTGAGTACGATTCCCAGTCCAAAAAAAAAAAAAAATAGGAAAGACTAACAAGACTAGTGCAGGGATTTCTAGATGGTAGAAAGAGTGTTACTCTTTTTTTTTTAAGAAACAGTCTTGCTAAGTATGGTGCTGCAAACCCCTAATCCCAGCACTTTGGGAGGCTAAGGCAGGAAGAGTACAAGTTTAAGCCTAGACTGAGCCCAGACTGGGCAAGCCTGTCTCCAAATATGATATATTAAAAAGGCTGGAGACATAGCTCAGTGTGAAGGCCCTAAGTTCAATCCCCAGTACTGGGGTGTGATTGGGGGAAAACTTCCTTGTGATGCCCCAGCTATCCTCAAACTCCTGGGCTCAAGGATCTTCCTGCTTCAGCCTCCCAACTAACTGGAAATATAAATACACACCGCTGCACCCAGCTAGACCATTACTTTTTGCTAGTATTTCTTCAGTTTTCTGTGATTTACATGCATGGCTTTGTGATAGGACGAAAATCAGCACCTGGCCTTCAGAGTACGCCTCCACTGTGTAGGGTGCTTTTTGTCCAGTTTATTTATTGCCATGGTGGAGATCCAACCCAGGGCTTTTCACATGCTAGGCAAGAGCCCTACCACAGAGCTACACCTCCAGCCCTCTTTCTGAAATTTAAACGATCATATGCCTGAAAGCCCCTTGGTGGGTGAAGGCCCAGAAAGGAAATCAAGACCGTGTAATAGAAAGATCTCTCCCCAGTTGAAGTGGCAGCCACATGTGCAGTCCCTACTAAATGGAGGGCCATGTGATAGTTCCCAGTCTCCTTCTCTCGAATCTCAACTGCCCAGGGACTGGCATTTGGACCCAATTCTCCATAGGAGCGGCTCTTAACAGCGCAGTTACTGGGCCTGTGCATCTGGTAAATGTACTGGAGCAGATTTGATGCTCACAGTTTCTGAGGATGCTGTTGGGACGTGGTCAGCAATCCCAAAGGATGCCCAGATACGCACACGAGAAATGGCCTGTCCCGAATGCCAGTAACCCCATAGGCTGCTTTGAGGCCGGGCCTGGAAATACTGCCTCACTGGTCTTGCCCACGAGGTTTATCACATCCCGTATCCGAGAGCCTGAAAGCTAGACCTAGAAAAGTGAACCGAAACAATGTGGGCAATCCAGGCCAGAGCAGGAGTCTGGTAGTGACACTGTGCAAGGTGCCTATAAAGTGAATATTTAAAAAATTTAATACAGTTTTTAAAAACCCACTCACATTGCCATTATCTCCCTCAAAATACATCCTGTCCCTTCCAACACACTTTTGCCATCATCCTCACCACTCTGAAGCAGTTCTGGAAATTGTCTCATGAACATCTCTAGTTGTGCTGTCCAGATGTCCTAAATCAATTCAAAACATCTACCTTTCATAGTCATTTTGACTTTGGAGAAGATCCAGAAGTCACATGGTGCCAGATCTGGTGACTAAGGTGAAAGAGGACACACCAAAAATGTTTTCATTTGACAGAAAGTGCTGTGAACATTTTAATCCATCCAGGATATTGAGCCAGCCATAATAGCACAACAAAAGATACTCACTACACAGGACTTCCAGAACTGCTTTAGAAAGTGGCAAGAGTAATAGGATGAGTGTGTTTGGAGTGAGGAGGAGAATTTTTAGGGGTACTAATGGCAATGTGTCTTACTGTAAAAAACTGACACTATATATATATATATATATATTTTTTTTTTTTTTTGGTACCGGGGATCGAACTCAGGTCCTTGCACTTGCGAGGCAGGTGCTGGAACCTCTGAGCTAAATCCCCGGCCCTTCACTATATTTTTTTATCAGCTCTTGTATATGACACTTCTGAGGAACAATAAACTCCCAGGGTCCCCATGACTTCAGCTACCAACTACGTGGCTGCTTGTGCTATCATAAGAATCCAAACCATGACACAGGACCGAGGCTTTTTATTCTTAGACTCAAGCACAAAGGAACCAGCATGCAGGGGGCAGAAACTGTAGCTTCTCTGGGTCTACAGGGTAAGCAGGGAGCCAGTGTTCTCGACAGCATCCTATATGAAAGTGAAATTCAGTTGTGCCTGTGCTTTTCCTCATCCTGCCTCTTCCCGTGAGCCATGACTCAGTGTCCTGTCAGGTCTCTGCACTGGGGTGTGGTTCCTACCATGCTAATATGGCAGAAGTCACTACGGGGTATTTCAGCAACTGTCCTACACACGTGCTGCCCTTCCCCAGCTGGAGTTTGCTCATGACCATCTAGGAGGTTCCCAGTTGGGTTGGAGCAGGGCTGATTACTGCCCTACCTCCCTGAGTGTAATGAGCTTGTTTTTCTTGGCTTTGGCTTCCTAGTCCATCTACTGGGCTGACTTTCCAATCTCCCATCTCCTAATACGCTCTTTTAATTTCATAGCCTCGGTGATTGGTCTACTTTTTAATTCCCAATTTCCTAGTATGTTTGTTAGCCCCGTAAGGCTAAGGGCTGACAGCTCTGACTTCCATGGGTTGCAAGGTTATGTCAGTGTCTCAGGCTTCACCATGAACACCCATCAGCTACATGGTGGAGGAACATGTACACTCTTGAAAATTCCCGTACATGTTCTTCCTTTTACCAAAAGTCATTAAAGAGATATAAGTGGCATTTTAAATAATTTTAAACTACCCTATCAATGAGCATTCAGTGTTCCCTTATTTTCTTGAAATGTTTTGGAATTTATTCCTTCAGTGTGCAATTTGGGGACAGGTAATTTGCTGAGAAGGATATTCTTTTCTTTTTTTATTGTGTAATTTTGAGACAGGGTATCACTAAGTCGCTAAATTCCCAGGTTGGGCTTGAACTTGCAGTTCTCCTGCTTCAGCCTCCCGCAGTGCTGAGATTACAGGGATGCACCACCATGCCCAGCTGGGAGAGAGGTGTTCTTCTGTGAGATGTTTGCTACCTTTAACATTTTGTAGCTCTACATGCAAGGCATGAAAAGAAATGGCTTGAGATTTCTATGTAGATCTGAGTTCTTATAGTTGCCTAAAAGTTGAACAGAAAGGAAATTCATATATTTTAAATTTTTACGTAGATAGAATTTATAACTGGGGAAGAATTATTACCTGTGTAGTACTTAGCTAAGTGTTTTGTTCAATTTATAATTATCAGTTCAAATAATTAAGGTTGACCAGATGTGGTGGTACAGATCTATAATTTCAGAGTTGGGAGGCAGGAGAACTTTGAGTTTGAGGGTAGCTTGGAATACATACAAGACCCTGTTTCCAAAACCAACCAGATAAAAACCAGTCAAACAAAAATTAAAGGTTATAGGCTCAAATAAGGAAATCAGTAGGCTGCAAGTCACACACAGCAAGTTGATGCAAAGCTGGTACTCTGGTCTTTTATCTCCAAGACCAGTGCTCTTTATACTTAGGTCAGCTCACAAAGCTGTGGCCAGTGATAAAACTGAACAGATGAGTTTAAACAGTGAGATGGGGAAGCTGAGAAGAGAGGGGAGATAACAGAAAGGCAAAATTAAAAATCTCTAGTTTTTGGTGTTATATTACTTTTCTTTTTTGTTTGATATTTTTGGTTATTTTAGACAGGGTCTTGCTATGTAGTTCAGGGTGCCTTGAACTCACTGTGTAGCCCAGGCTGGCCTCGAACTTTCGGCAATCTCCTGCCTCAGCCTCCTGAGTGCTAGGATTACAGGCGTGCACCAGGACACCTGGCCTGTTATATTAGTTTTCTATTGCTGTAACATACTGCCACAAATTTAGCGGCTTATGACAATACAGATATATTAGGTCACCATTCTGTAGGGTCTCACTGTGCCACAGTCACAGTGTGGCCAGGGCTCTCTTCCACCCAGGAGGCCCGGGGCAAAGTCTGTCACTGGCCTGTCCAGCTTCTAGAGGCTGCCTGCATTCTGTGGCTTACAGCCCCTTCCACTGTCTTCAGAGCTAGTAACACTGCATCACACTGCAGGTTCTACAGTCACATCTCCCTCTGAACACAACCAGAAAAAATTCTGATGCATAAACTCACATGATTACATTGGGTCCACCTGGTTAGTCCAGGATCCTTCCCCATCTCAAGGCCCGTCATGTGATCATCTGCAAAATCTCTTCACCATGTAAACTAACATTGCTGCAGTTTCCAGGACACAGGGTCAGACATGAAAGCGAGTACCTTTATTTTGCCTACCACAGTTCTGAAATAGCCACATGCATAAACATTAACAGAAAAATAGGTTCAGTATGGTATTATAAAACAATATACTCATAAGCAACACCCAAGTCGAGAAATAAACATTTTTAGGGCCAGGATTTAGCTCAGTGGCACTGTGCCTGGCTTGCAAGTGCAAGGCCCTGAGTTTGATCCCCAGTACCAAAAAAAGAAAAAGAAATAAACATTTTTAGGATCTCAGTAATGCTTCCACCCCTCAATCATGCGGTTTGTAGTACTTGCCTAGAATTTTTTGTCCGTCTACATTATCTGTATCTATCATCTGTCTATGTATCTGTGTACCTATTCATCATCTATGTATCCGCCCATCATGTACTTGTCATCTGTCTATCTATCTGAGGCACTAAAGATCAAACAAAACGCCTCGGACTTCCTTCCTAATCACTACCACTGAGCTACATCCCCAGCCCCCTATTCATTTTGTTTTAAACATGTTTTGTTACTTTGTTTTTAGGTGTGTTTCCTATAAATTGCATGTATGTTGGTATATTTTTAAAGTAATTGAAAGGTTCTGACTTACAATAGGTTAATTCCGCTGTTTATATTTATTGCAATAAACAATATACTTCTTAAGTTTTTTCCTCACAAGGGCAAGGTCCTGAGTTTAATCCCCAGTACAAAAAAATATATATTTTCAATTTATTTTCTGTTTAGTTTTCATTAATGTTTTACTCTTCGGCTTTTTTATTTTTAAACTTTTGTGGGCTTAGTCAAATTTCTATTCATTACCATTTTTTCCCTTTGTTAACCTGCTGATGTTTTCTTACAATCATAATTATTCTTAAACTGCTATATCAACACATCCTAAGAATGCTACCCCTTCATCAGCCTGCATCCTTCACATCCCTATGAGAGAGATGACACCTGTAGAAAGCTTTTAGCTTTCTCAAGCTCCCCACTCCTGAGGTTTCACTGATAGTTTATGATTTTTGGTTCTTGTCTTTTATTGGGGTTTTTATTAATCACTTCTGCAAAATAATTCCTACACTGAAAGCATAGATTCCCAGTCTGTCTTCGCCTTTCAAATGGAATTCTGTATAGGTATTGCAAGATTTCCTGCTCACCTCTGTAACCTCTTCTATTCATCTGTCTTTCTCGTGAGATCTTAATCACTGACAACTCCAGCCCAGGCAGACAGATGCCAGAGAAGGTCTTTTATTTGCCCTGGTTGAAAGTGATCTGATGGCTGGCTTCGCTTCTTTTCTCTTTGTCTATGTTCTACTGTCTCCCAGCTGAGAGAATTACAGATGATTTGGTCTTTGTGACTGAGTCCTGTTCCTTTATAAGTAACCTAGTTTTTCTGTGTGGAAGCTTGTAAGTTGTCTTTTCTATTTTTGAAATTCAGAAATTTCATCAAATGTCTATATGCTTATCTTTAGTCATGTGAGTCCTTTTACTCTTCAAACTCGATTGTCCTTCTCCACCCATGACTTTACTTTTCTTAACCAGCTGTGGGTAAAAAAACAAAACAAGTTTAAAAACCCTAAAAAGCAGGGAATAAGGGGGAACAGAGTATGAGGTATTCAGAGAGAGCTTTCAGAAACTCTTGACAGGACTGGGGATGTAGCTCAATGGTGCCACACCTGCTGGGCAAGCACAAAGTCCTGAGTTCGATCCCAGTACCACCCCCCCCAAAGAAAACCCTCTTGACATATTCCTGGGAATTTCTAGAAAGTCACCAGCAAGTGTGGGGCATGTGAACATGCCCAGGGCACCATAAACTCGCTGCAAGCTGCCCTTGCTGCCCTCAGCAAGCCGGAAGTGAAGGGTAAAGCGGTGTTATCAGCTGCCTGCTGCAGTTTGAAAGCATAGCCCCTCACCATGAGATACCTCAGTGAGGACTGGGAGCCTCACTGGTTGAAAGTATTTAAGGAAATCTCTCACCAGTTATTAGCCGACCACCACACTCACTTAGCCGGCCTCAGTGGCCACACAAGAGATACAGACTTTACTGAATTGCTCTAGGAGAGTCACTTAACAGACAAGAATAAACAAAGCCTGGGGAGGAGTAGAACCTGGTTTTCAGAGTTGCCACATTACATTGCTTAAAATGTCACTTTAACTAAATTATGAAATATGCAATAAATAGGAAAGTTTTGTTTATAATCTTTTTTTTTTTTTGGTACTGGGGATCGAACTCAGGACCTTGCTCTTGCGAGGCAGGCGCCGGAACCACTGAGCTAAATCCCTGGCCCAATAATCTTTTTTTTTTAAAGGTTTTAAAGACAACTGCAAAAAGCAATACAGAATTAGGTGTGGTGGGACATGCCTGTAATCAGTACTCTAGGAGGCTAAGGCAGAAAAGTCATTACTCAAACCCAACCTAGGCAACTTAGTGACTTATGGAGACCTTGTCGCAAAATCAAAATTAAAAAATAGGCTGGTGATGTAGCTCAGTACAAAGGCCCTGGATTCAGTCCCCAGTACAATAATAAAAATGATGGTTGAGCCGGGGATTTAGCTCAGTGGTTTCGCCGCCTGCTGTGCAAGCGCAAGGACCCAAGTTCGATCCCCGGTAGCAAAAAACAAAAAATAATAATGATGATGATGATGATAATGGGCCAGGGATTTAGCTCAGTGGTTGCGCCGCCTGCCTCACAAGGGCAAGGTCCTGAGTTTGATCCCCAGTACCAAAAACAAACAAACAAAGTAAATGAACTAAACACTCCTGTCAAAAAAGAGATTGGCAGAATGGATTTTTGAGACAGGGTCTCCCTGTTAGTTCGGCTGGCCTCAAACTCCCAGGAATCCTCCTGTCTCAGCCTCCCAACTGCTGGGATCACAGGTGTGCACACCACACCTAACCCAGCAGAATGGATTTTTGAAAAATGATCCAACTATATGCTGTCTTCATATTCAAAGATACAATTGGGGTGTAAGTAAAAGGATGGAAAAAGATATACTATGCAAAAGTACCACAAGGGAATATGGAATGGCTATACTAATATCAGACAAAACAGAATTTAGGCAAAAATTGTTATTGCAGACAAAGGACAATTTTTTTTTTTTTTTGTACCAGGGATTGAACTTCGGACCTTGCACTTGCAAAGCAGGTGGTGGAACCACCTGGCCCCAAAGGACATTTTATAATGATGAAAGGGTTAGTCCGTCAGGGAGACATACGCAACTGTGCTCGCTTCAGCAGCACACATACTAAAATTGGAATGATACAGAGAAGATTGGCATGGCCCCTGTGCTAGGATGACACGCAAATTTGTGAAGCGTTCCATAGTAAAAAAAATATA
Organism: Heterocephalus glaber; assembly: GCF_000247695.1. The sequence continues at coordinate 13,952,751 of NW_004624782.1, read as the reverse complement.
TGCAACTAATAATAGCATGTCAAAATACATGAAGCAAAACTGATAGCACTGAAGGGAAAAAGAAAGAAAAGGGCGAGGGATGCAGCGCAGCAGCACAGCACCTGCCTGGCAAGTGCAAAGTCCTGAGTTCGATCTCCAGCACTGAAGGAAAAAAAAAAAAAAAGGACTGAAGGGAGAGATAGGCAATTCAACAATAATAATTAAGGGCTTCAACACCCTGTTTTCAATAATGGCTGGAATAAGTAAGAACAGTAAAGAAATGGAACAAGCAATTGAGTTCATTGCTCATCTATTTCATTCCTAGAGAGCCTATGATTTATTAGTGACCACCTAAACCTCTGTAAGCCAAGAAATCAGATTCCCTGGTGGCCCTGCTGTCTCTTATACCTGATGTGTCTAGCTCGTTGGGATCCCCTCATACTCACTAAGATTGGGGGTCCATCTCGATGGTGTATTCCCTACAGCCTTATTTCACCTTTACAGGAGAGCAGCTAGAGAGCCTTTCAAAGATGTTTATGTTTCTTAGCAAAAGGAGTGTCTTCTGTATCATTTTAGAGAATATAGTGTTCAGATCTGACATCATAAATTCGACCTAGGGCCCAGGCTGCAGCTCAGTGGTGCCACACCTGCCTGGCAAGCGCAAGGTACTGAGTTTGATTCCTGGTACTAGAAAAATAAATGAATAAATAAATTCAACCTAACATGGAAATCCTTTAGATTCTTTCTTCCATGTGATGTCAGAAAAGCTCTGGAATCTCAGTTTATTAACCGTAGGCTACCAACAAGTGAAAGTTTCAGTCAACCAACCAAGTAACCTCTTAGAGCCAACTTCAGATATACAAGCTAATATATTAAATCTGGAATCGCTTGTAAAATGTACCAATGCATTTGACCCTATCTAGTGTTACAGTCTACCCTCACTGGCCTCATGCCCTTAAAATGCATTCTCTCATACTTTTCATGTTTCTGCAAACATCTTGCAGCTCTTTTGGTGCATAAGTTATTTCCTCCTGGATCACACTGTGCACCATCTGCCCCACCCTGAATATGATGAGCTTTGACTCTAAAAGGCAAATGGCAACAGTGGAGCTGTGGTGGAGTTGAGGAGAATGAGCACCTGCTTTCAAGGGATTTGCTCAGGTGACGTTATCACAGCATTTTCAAACAGAGTAACTCAGTCTCCTGAGACCCTGGGGTGAGCTACTTCCACTCACAAGGGAAACAGAAGGACTTGAAAGTTCAGTATTGTGGACTTCCTCTGGATCCAATCAGAGCATCATTCCAAATTTCTGGATCTCTTCTTTCCTGATCCATATCTTAGTTTTTCCAGGCAAATTCATTCAGACTGTGAATTCAACTGTCACTATAATTCAGCAAACCATATAACTAAATTTTGTGTTTGACTTAGCAGTCTCAGTACTGGGTCTACACAGGTAAGATATGGTTTTAGGCCTGCTGCAGAAGCATTATGTTTCCTAGATTGTGACTTAAATGAGTGATTATAGACCTAGCTTGTCATTTCCCTCTGTAGTCACCAGGCATACTGCAAAGAATCTATTCCACAGTCCTTACTGGGGACTGAATTCAGGGGCACCTTAGCACTGAGATACGCCCTTGGCCCTTTCTGAGACAGGGTCTTACCAAGTTCCCCAAACCTGCCTTGAACTTGCTATCCTCTTGCCTCAGCCTCCTAAGTAGGTGAGATTACATACATGAGATAAAGAATTCTTAAAAGGGGATGGAAGAACAGGGAGTTGGCTAATGAGAGCTAAAGACAATCCTAAAGAACATAGCTGCTATCCTCTGGGCTGGGAGTGTTAAAGAAGAGTCCTCTACCACCAAGGTTGAGATCCAGACTTCATCTGAAGGGGCATGGCTGAGAAGTCCCTGGTGTGCCTTACCACTGGGACCACCTAGGAATGGGCTCTCTGGGCTATCAGGTGACACTGCTTGCCGCTGAGCACTGCTGGAACCAGAAACTAGCAAGTCTACACTCCAGGCCCCTGGGGTTGGAGAGAGTTCTACCAGTACTCTATCAAATCAAAGAACTAGAACATGCATACTCCACGTGAGCCCAGTGCTGGAGAAAACGAGATTGCTGTACAAGTCAAGCACTGGAGAAAGCTTGTTGTTCTAGAATTCAGTACTCTAGAAAGCCACATGCAGGCCAAGATGGGTGAGGGGTGGCAGAAGTGGCAGAAGTCTACTCACAAATAGAGCCATGTGGTCTTGTGGGTGTACACGTGGATAAGGGGAGCAAACAAGGTGTCTGCAAGCTTCCCAAGGGGTCCTCACTCAGGACTTGCGTCTAGGGCAGAGCACTGCTGGCATGTCCCCACATACACAGCCCGGCAAAACTGTGCAGCAGGGGCAAGAAAAATAAAACCTTAAGAGGACCAGAACCAGGAAGAGCATCCCTGTCCTACTGCAGCAACCAGCCAGCGCCCTCTGCTGACAGAGATTAACATCATGCGCTATGGAAGGCACAGGTAGTGGCCACAGGATGGTCCGTATAAAGAGCTGTAAAAGGCCATGTCCCCGGGGAAGCAGAGGTTAATGGTGCTGTTGAGGAACTGAAGGAAGCAAGGGCAGAGACACTTATCACCCTTTGCCCACCACTCTGGCATATGTGGAAATCAGATGGGTCTTGGAATGACTGGGGATTATCATAAACTTTAGCAGGTGGTGACTCCCAACTACAGCTGCTGCCCCAGATACAGGTTTTTCTTGGAGAAAATCAATATGGAAAGTGGTATTTGTTATGCAGGCATCACCCTGGCCTTTGCTCTACATCAAATGCAAAATCAACCAGGAGTAGTTTGCGTTTAGCTGCCAAAGCCACCATGTATCTTCATGTTGCTTCAAGGTTCTATCAGTTCTGCTCTGCCATAAAATCGTCTGCTGAGATCTTGATCTCAACATATCACTCTGGTCGATACGTGGGCATTACTGCATCTGATGGGCAGGAGTAACAAGACATGCGAACTAGAAAGTGAGAGGTAAACCACGCGAGATTTACACACCTGCACCTCAGCGGAGTCTCGGTGGATTCAGTGGTCTAGAGGACTCAATAACAGCTCCTCCCAGGTAAAAGAAAAGTTACACCGTACACAGCCTGCTCCCCTAAAGAGGCACAATGCTTGATGGCTTATGGCTGGAGGATGTCAGGGATGATAAGCTGTGTCATCGATGGAGTCATTGCAAGGCCAGAGTTCTGAGTAAGGGCCAGAGCAAGAGAACTCTCTGCAGCTAATCCAGGGCGCATTTCACCATGCCTTATCACTTAGTACTTACGCTCCAGCAGGCCGCATAATAGTCAACAGTTGACAGCAAACAGAGGCGCTATATGGAGCCTCTAGGAAGCACCAATAAGGGAATCAAAGCACAGGTTCAAAGCTTTTTTTTGTTTTTTTTGGTACCAGCGATCGAACTCGGGACCTTGCGCTTTCGAGGCAGGTGTCAGAACCACTGAGCTAAATCCCCAGCCTCAAAGGATTTAAAAAAAAATAAATCTAGGCCCTTTTTTTGCTGACAACTATTCTGCCTTCAAGAAACAGATCTTGCTTGCTACAGGGCCTGGGTAAAGGACTAAATACCTAATCAGAAGGACCATGCAACATGAGCTTCTCCTCAAGAGTGGAGTGTTCAGCTGGGTGTGGTGCCACACACCTGTAATCCCAGCACTCAGAAGGCTGAGGCAGGAGGATCGCTGTGAGTTCAAGGCCAGCCTGAACTACAAAGCAAGGACTTGTCTCAAAAAAAAGGATTCTCATCTGACCAGTCCAGCCACAGGGTCAGGTGTGCACAGCAGCAATCTATCAGCAAATGGAAATGATATAAGGTTGGCCAAGCTTAGAAGGGTCCAGAAAGTATGAGCCATTGAGATGAGCAGATGGTTCCCACTCCTTCAGCACCAACTTCTGTTGTACTGTATTGTCTTTCTCAATTAACCCTAGGACCTCCCAGGGAATCTCCTATGACCAGCTGACAGACAGGATGAGCACAAGCTGATTAGCGTGAGTGCATGACACGGTGCTATGTCCTGACAGTGGGCAGATGTGGCACCACCCATTTGAGTGAACCTGAAGAAGAGTGGGCCAGAAAGACCCCTGCAGGCATCACAGCTTTTGAGTGGTGCATGTGGTTTTCACTATCCCTGGAATGCGCAGTGGGCAGAAATACAGACCTGTACCGATTGTTGGTGATGGTTTGGCTAGATGACCATGGATTTGAAAGGAACAGGCTGAGAGATCAGTGGCGAGGAAATCTGAGCTTCTGTGACCTGTTTTTTTGTTTTGTTTTGTTTTTTCATTTTTTTTTGGTTAAATTCTTTTATTGGTACATTTTAGGTATACAACACAATTACATTTCTCACTGGGAATTGTACCTTTACATAATGCATCTTGGTTCTTGCTTTTTCCCCATTCCTAGCCCTCCCTTCACCCCCTCCACCCTTCCCTATTTACAAAGGCTTTATTTCCATTTTTTCCATTT